>JAOXNO010000001.1:50743125-50767463 GCA_028565335.1 Limnodromus scolopaceus | reverse complement strand
CTGCCAGGCAGCTCTCCAGCCATTCTTCCCCAAGCCTGTAGCGCTGCCTGGGGTTGTTGTGGCCCAAGTGCAGGACCCGGCACTTGGCCTTATTGAAACTCATCCCGTTGGTCTCAGCCCATTGATCCAACCTGTCCAGGTCTCTCTGCAAAGCCTTTCTACCCTCCAGCAGGTCAACACTCCCGCCCGACTTGGTGTCATCTGCACATTTGCTGAGGGTGCAAAAAGATAGAAACAAACAAAATCTATTGATTACATACTCCACAGTTGTGTAGTGGTTAGAATTTAAAAAGAAAATTATGCATGAGAATATATTCATTAGTGTAGACTTATACACCTGATGTCATTAGGGTCACATCCAGAATGACATTTAATATCATGCACTTTAACCGTAAGAAATTAATTTTATAAAAAAAGACTTCAGTGAGACTAATTCAGAATATGCTTAAATTCTTTGTAGACTTGAAACATATAAGAATTACAAATACTCTGTGATTTCCACTATGGCTCTTCCTGCTCTGTAGTAACTAAAAACAGGCATATACTTGTCTAACCAGAGGAGATGACATATTTTATGGCAAGCTTTAAGTGTTACACAGAATTCATTCAACCCAATCTAAGATTCTGTAAGTTTGCTACATCAGAAACATTTATTCATACATCTTAATTGCTAATGATCTTAAAGACTCTTTAAAAGTAGTATTTCTAGGGCAACTTGTTATCAGTAAGACAATTAGTAAAGTGATATCTTAAATAGTATCAGTCAGGTTTACTGAAGTTGGTAGGTTTTAACCTCCATTTTCATTCACACCTATAGTCTCAGTAGAAATAGTAGAAAATAACAGTGTTTCCATAACAAATAGAAAATACTGTTTTCAGTTATGTGTTCTCATTTCAAAGTAACTGCTAACTTTCTGAAGAGTTATTCTCAAACTACAGGGAGGTAACTGAAGGCAGAGTATGGCCAGAGTTTCCACAAATTACTATCCCTATCCTATTTGTATATCTTAATTGCCTGTTTTTCATTTCAAGTAGTTAGCAGACCCTTCTTCTGGCAATCTTAAACAAAACTATGAAGCTGTTCCCAATTATTGTCTGGAATATCTTACAGACACAATTAAATGCATGTTATTTTTCCAGAGCTATTCCATCACTTAGAACAGGTAATGCTCTGACAACAAACACTATCTTTAGAACAAGATGAACTTTTCTATTTTGCCCTTTGTATAGATATGCTTAAAAAATTAGCCATTTTATCTAGTGACCAAAAAGAGTAATTATAGCTTTCTCCTTCTCTAACTATGTAAATTCATTTAGCAAAATAAACACAAGGATATCCCTTATGTTTTATGATGGCTTGTTCTTCTGCCTTTTTTTCACGCAGAGGGACAACCATACCTTACATAGGATCCCAGCAGAAAAAACCCTAGAAATTCCTGGAAGCCCTGCCATCTGTTGGAGCATAGCAGAATGGGAGCTCTCAGATATATAGGAAGTTTTGGTCCATCATCTCTTCTACACTTTCTGTAAAGAACAGAAGATAACACACAACCCTCCATTTGAATTTTGGGTAAGCCCCTTTAACATAATTCTTATACAAGGATGTTGCTGGCTTACCTGAGGCCCTCTGAGATCACCAGTTTGTGATCATCATTATTTTATTATATTAAGTAAAAATGAAGTATTAAAGATGTAGCAAACTAACTGGCGCCAAATGAATGCAGATTTTGGAAAATTTTTTTCATGTATAAGCTTTATATCCTCAGACAATAGCTAAAGATCTTTGTTATTTATCAGTATACAAATTTGGTAGCACAAAAGGAATATAAAGGTTATTTCCTCAGTGAACGGCTTTGCAGAGATAGTATTCACTGACAATCCTTTAACGAATAGAGCAGCTTTATCCAATATTCCTGGCCTTCCACAAAAATACCCTGTGTCTGCTTCTTTTCTCCCTTTCTAAAAAACAAAGGTGAAGAGCCAGAATTAAATGACATAAAAGTATTTCCTGTACAGTCCCTTTCACTGTATTACTTTAAACAGAATATCATAGATATCAAGGTAACCACTCTCTTTTTCAGTCTATATAAAGGGAGAAAGAAGGCGTATTTGTTACGAAGGAATGTACAGATTAAAAACAATCTTCTGGCAAACAGCATGGTGAAATAAGAGCAGAAAGGTCACATTAGACAGCATCTGGGTGGATTGTGACAAGGAAGAAATGGAGATGAATGACTAGTCAGATTAAAGATTCTCAGAAATGTCTTACAGTAGAGTAATCATCATTGCAAAGGTGATTAAAATAGCACGCTTAGTCATGTTGTATCCACTAATCTGGAGATAGAACATTATTGTACAGCACTTATTCACGTGTGTAGTGCATGAAGGCAGATTTTTAAAATGGTACGTCCCATTCGGCTTGTGAGTCAAGCGAAGATTATGGAACACCCATTTAATTGCCTCTGTAATGCCACAGCTGCAGTATGTGTATTTCTGCATTCAAATACTAGAAGCTACTTTCCTAGCTATTTTAGCTTATTTTACCTTCCCTGCTAAATCAGCTGCTCAAGACCTGCAGTGAAAAATGTTTTTTTCAGTCTTCCAGAGGAAGGTGCCTCCTGCACCCAGCTGGTCTGCAGTAAATCAGAATCCTCCGACATTTCTTCTCGAATGTGCAAAAGCTTCTGTACTCTGGCTAAAGAAAACGTTGCTGACATTCTTGACACTGATCTTTTCATGAAATCTTCCTAAATTATTTTCACCACATTTCACTTAACAGTTATGCTATCTAATCTATCTGGCTATCTCTTACAATTCATGGAACTAATTCCTCTAATTCTTAATCAGGTGCATGATCTGAAAATTCCTGCATGGAGGGAACTTTAAACTACCACACTGTTGCATTAGTTGTGGTTTATCTTTTTTTCACATGAGTTTTAGAAAAAGATTCTTCATTTGTGATAGTTCCTGACCTGAGGGGATTCTAGCCTGCTTGTTCTCCTTGTAAAGACAACGTGACCCTGAATACCCTGCAGGCTCTGAGAAATCTAAAAAAATAGTTAAGTATTAGAAGAGATCTTGTCCAAGGTTATATATTATTCCAAGGTGAATAAACTACCCCATGTGCACCTTTTCTATCCACTTTATGCTCGTATTCTATTGTGCACATGGAAACTGATTCAGGAAGAAGAGATATTCAATTAATTGACAATATTACCACCATAATTAACTTATTTAGAATTTGAGGATGAGAATGTAAAACATAGCAAAACTTATCTTTTATAAGATATCCTTGATATCTTATCTTTGATACTTTAGATTTGTGAACTAAAATGATCTTAAAACTAGAAGAAAATAATTGACACTATTATTGCAAAAACATCTATAAAATGAAAATAATTAGATAGGAAAATATGTGCATTTTCCTAACTTCAATATTTATGTTTCTTGATTAATCAAGGTAGTAGTTAAATACAGAGCATAATCTTAAGGGAGCTGCTGTCCCCAATGTAGATGGCTTTGTGAAGCCCTAACCTTTAGGGTGTTTACAAGAGGCAGTGGCAACTTACCTAGCAAGAAGCAATATAGCTGCATTGTTGCACTCTGCTTGCTTTAATTTGTTCTGCCAAGAAGTTGTGTGTGTTGAAAAAGGCACATTCCCACTCTGGTGTCACTATGCTGCTGCTAGTCACTGATCTACTGTGTGCTGAATTGTGCTGCATAGCCATAATTGAAAAGGTTTCTTCTTGGATAAAAATGTAAAGATAAGCAATTATAAAAGATTTTCTTCTTTCATGTGTTATTCTAAGTGATATTACATGTTCCTCATTCTAGGCTCCTTTTTTCCTCACATAGAGGAAATTCTGGTGTAGTGCCCAGGAAAATGATTTGTCAGGTGTTGTCACTCCCAAATCCCCTGTGATACCCAAAAGATTTTTCAAGACTATCTTGCATAATTTCACTAATAAGGGACAGCTGCCTACAGAACACAACTATAAAACTTAGTCCTAAATTTATATATTTTTAAATATGTTTCAAGCAGTCTTTTCACTGCTCCAGTTTGGGCTATAGATATTGATTAATTAAATATTCAAATAATTTCAGGGGCAGACTCAGATAGTCATGTCCTTTCGACCAAAGAAATAAAACTATCACTGATATTTGCTAGCCCAGAGATGTCAGTTCACTGCAGGAGCTATGCCAAACTGATAACATCCAGGGTAAATGGGTAAGATCTTTTTCTTTCTTCTTCCTCCTCTTCATCTGTGAAATGTATTCAACTCAAACAAGAGATTGGCCTCTTCCCAGGGGATCCAGAACTTCATATCCCTAGAAGCTAATATTCTTCTCATGTATCATGAATATTATTCAAGAGTCAAGATACTGTCTGTTCTGCCAGAGAAAAGAAGGCTTTTGCCAGATCTTAATCATGAACCATATAACCTAATAGTCTATGTTTAGAAACTTCTCTTCCAGATGGTGCACATTTCCTTTTCTCATCTTAGGATTTCTTCTACTCAGTTGGACTGTTTATGTTATTCCTTCCTGTTTTTCCCTCCACTTCTCTTCAAATAATTCTCAAAATTAATCAATACAGTTACTGTAAAAATTCAAAATAATTCTCAAAGTAAAATCTGCAATAGGTCTGCCTCGGGGTAAAAATTGGTATTTTTAGATATCGTAGTGCCATTTTTCCCAGATGACTCCAAAAATATATCTGAAATTATTTTATAAGTACTCTGAATGATCTGTAATTTCCTTTTATTTGAGGTGGCAGTAATTTTGATGGATTCACATTGCAAGGTTACATTTTAGACTTGCTTGCACTGATAGAAAACAGTATAGTTTTGAAAATGAGAAGTTTGAAAGGCATTGTTCCTTAGAGAAGGAACTAGCTGGACTAGCAAGAAAAGAAATCATAAATCACTATTGCGTAATTGTAGGGACATACAAGAAAAGAAAAACATTTCAATAAAACTCCAAGCTTACTAAAAATCTTCATTAGAAAGGAAGGAGAGAGAGCTTTTTCTTTTTTGCATTTATGAGAGAAATCGTATCATTCTCTGTCTTTCAGGGTTGTAAAATTTCACCAGGAAAAAAAAATAACCAAGAAGCAGTGAAATGAACATAAATACTGCCAGGTATACAGCGGGGCACATGTTTTTTTCTCTTGGGTGAGATAATCCACCTCAGACTTTTAAAGGTGCTCTTGATCGCATGGTAGCAGTGCTCTAACGCTGACAAGAGCCTTTCTTTATTGTCATCTCTTTGCCAAAGGGAACGTGCTGTTGTACAGGAGCACAGCCCAAATAGCTTTACTTTTCCCTGTGACTCTAGAAGCTGTAGGAAGAATGGTGGTATGCTGAACATCTGAGAAATGAGAGTAACAAGTAAGAATAGGCAAAAAGATAAGCAAAAAGAAAAGATTTCAAGAGACAGAAAAGTGGCTTCAGGAGCCATAGGTGGGATTTTTCTCTTTCCCTCTCCTACTGTCCAGCCAATCTCAGTGGACTGGGATCATGGGGAAACTTCGCTATATGGTGAAGGCTGAAGTTAGTGATGTTTGTATCCTGTCATTTTATTGTCTTTCTAGATTCCTTTCCTGGCATATGGGCTCCTAGCTGTTTTTCTCTGACTCTCTTACTGGGGCTTTATGACACCAGCTCACAGCTATTATTTGCTTCAGCACTTGTAAGTGAGAGGGAGGAACACTGGAGGCTGTGGAGAATTATATGTTTCCGGCATTTTACAACCCTGTCTGTAGAGTAACTATGGAGGTAGAATCTCCCTGGCTTTCAGGAGAAATTATATTAAGAGGTCAAGGGAGCAAAAGCAGATGAACAATATTGGACCAGGGAGTTCTGTACAGCACCAAGAACAAGATTCATGTTTCCGTGACCGTGATGCTACAGTAATATCAGTGCCTAATAATTCTGGTACAGTTTAGTATTGCTTTCTTTTAAAATCTCAGTGTTTTTCATTGTGTAGTATGGTAAAATATGGTGATATTATGCCTACACTGATGAAGGTATTGTTTTTTTGAGTAGCAAGGAAAAGTGAACTCCCTTCAGGTCATATATACGCATTCACATTTTCTTGCAGTTAGATAAGCTGGAGAACTAGGAGCATCTTACAAAGCCTGTTCTTTCTTTTTAAGGATCTGAAGTCCTTAAAAGCTGACACAAGCTGTTAATACTGAGTTGTTAATACTGCCATTTGATGACTCTGGAGTGGACTATGTGAAGTGTATTTCATGGCTGCCATTCTAGCTTCTATATCTGTCACAAATTGTCAGTGTTATTGGTTAAAGACTATGTGTACTCAAACACAAAATTATTCACATGTCTATGGATCTGATGCTTCCAAAAATGGTTTGAAGAGTGCTGGCAGGGCTGTGGTGAAGTTTGCAATGGGAACTGATATACTTATCCAGTGGGGGAATGTGAGTTTGAAAGAATGAGGAAAATGACCAAAAAACGTTTGAAGAAATATGTAGACAGTTGGAAGCAGTTAAAAGAGAAAATCTGAGTTAAGTGTGAACATGAACAAAAAAAAAAGAAAATATAATAATAAACTGAATAATAATTACTATAGGGAAAATTAGAAAGAACAATTTACAGGACAATGAATAATGAATAGGATCAAACAGGGGAAAATCTCAAAATTACTATATAATTAGTTTCTATTTACACCCTTGAGAGAAGATAATTTTTAACTCTGTTTTTTTCTTGAATCTAGTTACTGAGAGGTACTGTATACCTAGATAGCTGGATCATCTTTTTTGCATTTTTATGGTATCTGGAAAAAAAACATTTCAAGTACCAAGCTACCAAAGGTCATTTTTTCGCTTTCCACTTATTATTCAACATCCAAAGATTAAAAAAAAAAAGGTATCTTTTCTGGCCACAAAAGCCTGATTACATGTTTTTGAAGTTAATGATAAGGTGATAGTGGTAAAGTGATAGCTAGTGATAAGATCCTAGTATGGGACATTACTTTTTCCATTATTAAAAATCATTCAAGTTTCAGGTTATAAAAAACATTTTCACATGTACAGAAACACACTTAAAATTGTCAATAGGTTATTTAAGGGATATCCAACAAAATTACTTGTTTTTCAAATGAACTAATTTTACCAGGTTTCAGCTTTTGCAGGCTTTTCTCCTTCTCTCATTAGAAATTATGATGTTAGGAAACTAACATCATAGGAAGATGTTAGGAAGAGTTACACAATTACATAATATTCTGGACAGATATTGACACATTAAGGGATTTTGCCATGGTGAATCCTGAGATAAAAGAAAAAAAGTTCTTGAAATTACAATCGAACTCTACTGATTCCTTCATTCTTTCCCCCCTAGCTAGCAATATTTTCAAATTATTTCAAAACAGATTTCAAAACATTATTTCAAAATGATGTTAAACAGCAGGTGGGAACATGGTGATTAACAGCACAATTCATATGAATAGGTTGTTCTGAATAGATTAGCAATCGTGATGACTAATGGCTTTGGAAAGCATGGAAGATCACCAGAACCTTCGTGCATCAAGAAGAGAATGGAAGTGAGACCAGGCATTACTTCTACAGGATATTTTTCTGAACTGGTTCAGCTGGTAGGACAGGGCTATTCTTTGGCCACTTAAGAACACAGAAGGCTGAACACAGAACATGGGCCTGGTAAGCTAGAAGAAGCTGTAGCTTGGGCTGTAACAGAAGTGCATTTTGTATCATCTTAGGTGTAAAAAGTGTTTAGCCATTGCCATCTGGGAACCTGCTTCGTTTCCAGTTGCCAGCCTATAGTCAGGCTTTTTAATACTGGTAAATCAATGACTGGAAGTGTTTTAATAAGGAGAGGTACTATGATAAGTCAAAATATGTCTGCACTAGCCATAAAACTTGGAGTAAAAAAGATGAATTACAGGTTTTAGTCCCTAAATGATATAGTCACACATAGCTAATATTTGCCCTTTCCCCACTGGGCAAAAGACACTGCAAGCTCCAGTTGATTAGGTATGATTGATCCATTAACATTAATAAATATCTGAAAAGGTCCATTGTATTATGATTTTTTGAAAATTCACCCTGCTCCACACAATGAAAAATGAAACTCTTGCCTGATATAGATGTTAATGGTGCTGTAATTCCAGACCTTATGCTAAAAGATTCACCTGGTCTCATGCTTCCCTGTTTCACAAAAATTATTGCTATTTATAAGCTGAAAGATGTTACTTGTATCCAAATTACAGAGTGATATTCATTTTGTATGGCAGATGTTTGTAGTGTTTGCACATCAGAAAGTTGTTTACACAGAGGTGATGGATGGGGACCAGATACAGAGAGTCTTTTGGAATGCTCTCAGTGGGCTGTGAAGCTGTTTCTTCAGATGTCCTCTTGGACTTTGGGGTCATAACCAAGTAAACACTGTGCTTTATTTGTAAAGCAGATTTTATGTTGTGAATGGTTTATGTTGTGTATGAAATGATTGTACACTACTGTATCTACTTTGATATTCTTAGTAAAATACATTATTAGAGACATAGGCAACTCAACGGCATTTTTCAGTTAAATGCAATTCTAAAGTAATAAAACTATAGTTTTTATGTATAACAACATAGTAAACTAGAGAAGTAACATAGAAATAGTCAATGTGCAGAATGAATGCATACTTGTACAACTGTGGACCACAACAATTTGTAGGGGGGACCATAGTTGTTCTTCTTGTCATTCTTAACATGGAGAAGGTTGGTCTGTCCAATGCCACTATAAGAATGAAAAGGCTTTCAGTGATCTGAGTTCTCAGTAGGCTTCGGGACAGGGTTAGATAGGCCAATACATTTATGTATTGTCAATCACTGTTCTTCAGTGACTTCACCTTTTCTGCATCACATCCAGCATCCATTCCTGAATACACCTTTTTCTGTCCAGTCTTCGTTTTCTTGACTATTTCTGGCATTTTTCTAGTTCTTCTCCCTTGTTCTTCTTTTCTAATATAAGTCTTCTGCTATTGTTCAACTGCTGACTTGGAGGCATAGCCGAGTTCTGTTAAAGCAACACAATTCTTCTCCTTTTTTCCCTTTCTCATCCCTCAGAGATGTAGCAAGGTATAAACAACGATACCAGGGGGTTTTCCCTTCATGTTGTGCTGTGATTGGTGCTAAAACAAACATTTTTGATTCCCTTTCTGTGGTGTATTTTCTGGAAAGAGGAGTAAGGTTTTAAAGTTTGGGTTTCGTGGGTTTTTTTCATTCTAGTATGTTTTCCCTGCAATACAGTCCAACAATAGCCTTTCAATGACTACCTCAGGTCTTCCTAAGAAGAGGCAGAGGATTCAAAAGTAGTAAGACTAGGAACTTCATTTTAACCCAACCAAAACTGACCGTTCTTGTATTGAAGATAGTACCTGCCAGTGTACCTCCAGAATTAAAGTATGTTCTTTGTCAAAAAAAGGAAAAAATAGGAAGATGCACTGCATTTGTATTGTTTGAGTGTCCTCTGCACAGTAATGATCATGGGATCCACCATCAGAAAATTACTCTCTTAGTTCCTGTGAATCCTTTCCAGCTCTTCCTTTAAAGTTCCTCAGTGTCCTGAGAACAAGGATTTAACAAATGGCATAAAACTTGAGAGTGACCGATAAGGGTTAAACAACATTTTCCTGGTTTTGTATGCAAGGATAATGACACAGAGGATCAAGTCAGCAGGGAACAGCACATATACATGAATGGGCTCAAAGAGATCTAGTTCAATGAGATTATATTTAACTTTTTCTCCAGCCCAAAACTGCCAATGATAAGCTGCCTTTATCAGATTCTTCTGAACTGGGGAAGAAATACATTACACTGGAGACATGCTCTTTTCTTTTAGACAACGCATGACTAAGATATAACTTAAAGTATTACTAATTGATTCTCTATGAACAAGATAAAGAGATACGTGAAGTTTCTTCATTTCTCCAGCAGTGTTCTGCCAGTG
The DNA here is from genome assembly GCA_028565335.1 of Limnodromus scolopaceus. Lineage (NCBI taxonomy): Eukaryota > Metazoa > Chordata > Aves > Charadriiformes > Scolopacidae > Limnodromus > Limnodromus scolopaceus. The sequence continues at coordinate 50,757,490 of JAOXNO010000001.1, read as the reverse complement.
ATACCAGATGCAGTTCATAAACAGAACAAGAAAATTTATCACCCAGGCCCTCTTATTATACAGGGGATAAAGGATTTAAATGGTCCTTGACAAACATTTCTCTTTGAGATGTAGGAAGATTAATTCCAGAAAGATATCATGGGAGCTAAATGTTTAAACTAGACCCTGACCGGCATCTTGATTCCATGTGAGTGCCAGCACAATGAAATTCTGCATATTTATGCTATTTTAAAGGCATAGACAAATTTCGGTCTTCTGTCAGAATATCACTGAGCAGCTGCAGCACATTATATCCCTGCAGACAGTAAATTTGCTTTTGCACATGATATAGTTTAAAAATGTATGAAAGGTCTTGTTAATTCGTACTCACCAGTAAAAGATGAAGTTCTATCATGGGAACTTAATTTGGCAAGGATATAGCCTGGATCCGTTCGAAAACGTGCTTGGCTGTTTTTTATTTCATTTATCTATTTTTCAGCAGCTTTTGTAAGACTCATGACATCTGCAAGGCTAGAGGAATTTGATAGCTAAGCTATGGTGGCAGCAGCTCTTTTTGAACAAGTTAACCTTCCCTAGAATCCTTTTTATAAGGCAGGCTCTGGCTATCATATTAGTCTTAGGAATTTATTTGTGATTCGTCTTTCTAAGACTGCCTATTCATAAAGGAGAATATAAATACGCATTTCAGGTTAATCAACAGTTAATTTACAATATGAATAAGAGTAGTTTCTAAAACAGCAACATTTGTATTTCTTATGTTTATGTTTTATCTCCTATCTTTATGACATCTGTAGAAAAAATGTTATTTCTCAGTCATTATATAGGTGGATTAGTCAGGATATAGAAAAGGGATATAGGGGAGTATCACTTCTTCCTTCTCCGAGACTTTGGATTAAATTGATGACAGCAGCAGTGGACATATAGTTAGCATGTCTCTGACATACTCCTGTTCTTGAAGGATCTCTATTCATACTATACAAAACGATATCAATTAGATTTGGCTTCTAGGTCAGCTGCTTAGTTTGGCAGAACCATATTTCAATACCTGTTCAACAGGGATTCAAATATACTGTGACTGGCAGTGTATGGATAGGACACCCAAAGAACGAATGAATGTTACATATTCATGTACTTTCAGGTTCCACCTTATCTTTTTTTTGGGTGGGAGGGAAAGGGATTCTGGCCAGAATGTTAATAAGGTGAAAAAAGATCCACGAGTTGGCAGATGAGGCATTGGTAATACCATGGCCTTCCTTTAGTGGCTTGGCTTTCAAGGTAGGCATGAATTAGGAAGGAAGAGCTAATAGGGGCACACCACCTGTTAAAAGGGAGTCCGTACAACAGCTGTTCTCTTGAGTATGAAGCTTTGGCCTTTCTCTTAACTCTGATTTAACACTGCAGAAGCAACCTCCATTTTCACAAGACAGTGTTAAAGTAGGGGAAATACTACTTATGTAGCATGCAGCCAAGCCTCTAGATCTCTTTGCTTGGACTTTTCTTTTATAACCCCAGCTGCAAAGCAAAGCAAAGCAAAATAGTAATATCTGTGGTAATTATTTAGTTACCATGACGTATATATCCTGGCACAAATGTCAAGTGTTATTTACAAATAAGTATTTGTTGAAAAAACATTTCTAATCCTTGCTATATCTTACAGCATTTATATGGTTTTTAAAAGAAAGCTTAAAATAATTTAACCTCATGTGCAGTTTAATTTTATTTTATGTATAAGAAAATCAGGACAGCACCACATTTGTGACCTTATGTTAATTTCCTACTGGTATATTTCTTGGACTTTTTTCTTTTGCTTTAATATATGGTTATGGAAAATTCAAGGACATTAATATTTATTTCTGAACGTGTTCCATTGCCAAGTGGAAAAATCAAGATTTTTCAGAAGCAGTTATAAGATAGGAAATAGTCAAGGAAATCAGAAAAGGAAAGGAAATAATAAATTTTGATCTACAGATAAGGGATTAAAATATGTAGTGGGGGAAAAAATGTCACCATTTTTACTGCTCTGTTTTCTTGCTTGAGTAATACTTTGAATGTGATACATCATTAAAAAAAAACCTAAGCAGCTGGAGGACTTAAGGGCATTGGAGTCTTGAATATATCTGTCTTCTGTCCTGTCATTGCTCACAAAACATGAGGGTAACAGAGAAGTTTTCAAATCCTACTCAACAAGCACTAATAAGAGAGCTAATTATTTTAAATCACTTTGTACCTACTGGATTAGAGACTTTCTGCAGTATTGTTACTTGACTTTCTCATAGGCTATCTGATGTTGGGACTCTTACTGGATAGATAATAGGCTGAAGACAGCTGAAAGCAGATATTTCTCTTGTCTGGATTCTCTGATGGCTTATGTTGTCTCAGAAAAATGTTTGATGTATTGCAAGTCAGACCCAAAATATTCAACACACATCATTGTGCTGTGGTGACTGTCAGGTAAAAATCTGGTCCAGCTTTTCACGCAGTGCATGTGGAAATAAATTAGCACACTTAGAAAGGTTAGTTTATCTTTGCTGTTTGGTAATTCACCCTGAGCACTTTAACAAGGAATTTTCCCCTTGGAAGCAGGATTTTCATGTTTGCTCCATTAGCTGTAACGTGCTAAGACAAACGTGAAACAGAGTTAAAGACGTGCCTCTTCTCAAAGGCATGAAACACCAAGATCTTGTGTCATGACAGTTCAGAAGCACAAGATGCCTGCATGTAGCTGATTCACTGTCAATGACCTTGTCATGAGCTGGAATTACCAAGTGCCAAGTTTTGAATACGTCTACATTTAAATAACTGGGGTATGACATAGGATGAAGGGGATCATAGAAGGGAAGAGAATACATAGTTCTCTAACAGAGCACTTCTCTAACTGTTAGAGAACAGAGCAGTTCTCTAACAGCTGTGCAGAAAAGCAGTTTGTGATCATGGTGGCGAAGACTACTTGAAGAGATAATTGAAATAGTTATAACAACCTTACTCAGGTTGAAATAGACTCACATAGGACACAAATTTACAGAAAGTGAAAATGAACACTTTGTTTTATGAAAATCTTCAGCATATAGACAAGACCCGCGTTTTGATAGAAAAGACTCCATTTGACCAAAAGACTTAGTTTTAACTTTTCAGGAAAAAAAATCCAAACCCAAACTCTCTAAGTTTCATATAATCAATTTTTGTGTATAGCAGACTTTCCGTTTTCATTAAAACTTTACATTTTGGTATAATCATTCAGGAGAAGCCAGAAAAACAACTTCCACAGCAACTTCAAAAGCCTCTCTTAAAATTAGAGGAACTGGCTTTCAAAGAGTATCAGCCAAAGCACTAAACATAATACTGTCAATTCAAATCAAGATCCAAACAGAAAATAATGTTTCATTGTAAAGCACTTAAAAATAGTTCCTCCTTTCTCACACTGGATATACTATCTGATTAGCAGAAAACTGTGGACAGCACAGTTCTTTATTCCAACAGTTAATCAAATAATATGAAAATTTGCAGCAATAAGTATCACTATTGTGTTTTTTTTGTAATTCAGTATGGGCATCATTTAAAGCCCATGGCAACAGGAAGGAAAAGTAATGATATCTTCCTGAAACCCATCAACTCATTATGGAATTAGTCTCCTTGGAGATGACATCTGAACCTCTTTGTACCGAGTTTTCTATTGCAAGCATGAAGTAAGGGTGATAATAAATATAGCTGTTAAAGAAACTGGTCTGCTCTATCAAATGCAAGTTTGTTTGCTTTTAATTAGAAAAGCTTTTCTGAAGAAAAAAGGTCTGTTTATTCTTTGCACATCATCCATTTTTTTGCAAATTAGTCTCTGTTAGCATGCTCTGTCTAGTTTCTTAACTAACTCTTGCCATGCTAGCAGCTGAATGTTTTTCTTTTTCAAGACATTCCTTATTGCTGAAACTTCTGCAAGAAGGGATGGTAGTGTATATTTTATTACGAAGGGCTGCTATGCCCGGGCCTTGAACTAACAGATGAAACTATTGAAGTCCTTTCCAGTGACATTCTGCCCAGTATGTGGCCCGGAGCTCTTTTTGGAATTAGAGAAAGACCCACTGAAATATTACTGTTATTCTAAATCCATAAGCCACACAGTTCTTATTAAAAATCAGTATTCAATAGCAAAAAAAATATGATTATGAACTGAACTAACAGTCAAATAAAGAAGAAATCTTCTGCCTGCTTTAATAACTTTTCTTTTCTTCTTATTTTTTAGGTTATTGTTTTCCTGCTTCAGGACAGTCCTCCCCTCCCCTTAATGTGCCAGAACTGCAGGGCTTAGTCATCCCTTCCCGTTCCTCTCCTCCCTCAGTGACAGAACTTTTATGCTTTCTTTCTTTGCAAATGCTAAAGCAACATTTGTGTTCTTCTCATGATTTAGTTGTAATCCCCTGAAGTTCAAGGAAAACTTGAGCAGAGTATTTTTCAGAATATATGGGTAATAAAATGTGCCTCAGAAGAGCTTCTCAGGTTCCCAATTTAAAATTCTTGCTTTGCTCTTTCTGCTGTTGTGGATAAGACCCTAAGTAACATTTTAATGTTGATCACTGACTCCTGGTCTAGGAAAACAGGATTCTCTTGAGAACCCCTTAACACCATGTAGTTACCAAGAAGAATTACTGCTGGGCAACATGGACACCTCCTCACCTGTAGGGATTAAGCATTTGGCATCTGCAGGCCCATTCATCTGTAAAGAGAGAAACCTGGGCATGAGGTTGAGGCTAAATCTTCTTCATGATAAGGCAAGAAAAGTAATTATCAGTGGGCCATGGGAGCAACTGTCACCTTTTTTTTCTTTTTTTTTAATGGCATGGGCGTGGTTTCTGGTAAAAGCAAATAGTAGCTTGGAAATTTTCATTTGTTCAAAAATGTAACCAAACTAAAGCCATTGATCTTATATTTTAGAAAGCTGTTTCTCAATTAAAGATATTTTGGAGGAGACTTGCTCTTGGGATGCCCAATCCAGGTATGAGCAAGTGTCGTTAAAACATAATGAATTAGAACTCACTAACCATCTTTTTAAAAGCAGTACATCAATTAAACTAAGCTGATTAGAATTTGGTCTGAAAGGGAGGAATCCAGGGTCAGTGGCTTCTCCATGGACACGGATGGAGGGGGACCAGACCTTGTTTTCTAGCCTGATGGGAGGCGGATCCCCTACGCATTTAAGAAGTCACTGTTTTCCCACAAAATATTGATGTTTTCCTTTGACAGTTATGTAAGAATAAACATTCCTATAGTAAAGAGAAAGGATGTGGCAGCAACTCAGAACCCAGCTACAATGAAAAAACAAATGATCAAAACCAGATTGATTTCAACTAAGGATGCCACGTATCACTGTTGACAGCGCAGAGGTGCTCTGTTGGGATGATCGCCCATACTTCACACTGTCAGAGTGCTTGCTTGGGAACTCTTTAATGATTTCAGTTTTGCAAAGTGCTAAGCAATTTCCCAAGTACTTGTCGCTCCCACTGTCTTGCTTTGGGTCACCACATTCAGAGGCATAAACCCAGAGAGAGAGATTGCGCCCCTGCTGAAGTTAGGATTGTAAAAGATAATAAGAAAAAGCGATTGCTAGGTTGTGGAGAGGAACTCATAATGCTTTCTGCTGTAGGAAATAATCTGATTTATTTAGTATCTTTTATATTTAGTATGTGTCCAACTATTTTGACTGCTTCCCTTTTATGGGATGCATTTTGGTTGTAAAGGCCACTGGTTACTCCCTATGCATTTGGAAGCATAAATGACAGATAATTCTGATTATATGTAGGTTATCATTTATTACTATATTCACTGGAGGATAAAGTAGTAATACTTTACATGTATTAATTTGAAAAATACAGTCGTTGTGGCATGCTAGTGGACACATCAGAAATAACTTCTAGCCTCCTTTAAATTTGATTTCACATAACTTATCAATTTATGCCACTGGATGTACTGATATTTTCAGCTTTATTTTTAAGGTATTTATGGTCATTGGCTAAATTAGCATTTCTTCTGAAAAGCTCTTCTATTCCAGAACTTGAATTGTATTTCACAAAACCTATAGCCCTAAAAGCTGCATGGAAAAAAAATTAATACATCAAATAGAAGGAAAATGATGCAGGAAGTCTACCTAGATTTGCACAAAGAACTTAAAAGAAGTTCCAAGTTGGATTTTAAGGTTTGAGAATTATGAATAGCAGTTTACCTCAGTATTTAAGCACATCAGATGAAGAAAAAGTGAAGCGAAGAAGTACAATATGGAGGTTACAAATCTTATTTGAATGGCAGCTCATTGTTGGTACAAGTATTTGGACTTAGGAATTACTTCTGCTTTTTACTGTCACTCAAAAGGAATGAAGTCCAGCAAACCTCTGAGCCTTACTGGGGAAAAGGTAGACCACTGCTAATTTGCAGAGGGTAGCAAACACAAGTGATCAAAATTTAAGTAAGAGTACCTTCTCCTGAAAGTACTGTGTTACTTTGTTTCCACATCGATAGAGACTGGAAGAGTCAAGGTGTTTTCCCCAAATTTCTTTACTGCCGTGAAATTATTTTGAATGACACATACCTGTGGAATTATCACAGAAAATTTGATATGAAATCTATACATTACTGAAACGAGGAAGAAAAAATAGTTATCTGTTCAGATAGGAGCATTTGGCCTTTAATAATTTATTCTGACATATCCAGGACTTGGCGAAAGGTCACCAAAAAAGGCAAATCCTTTGGATTTGTGGGGTTTGTTGTGTTGAATGTGGGCAGTTTTAATTCTGTAACAGACCTGGACATGGTCCCTGCTTAGATCCAAATACCCTGCCTGCCGTCTGGGCATGAGTCCTTGAGGCATACCTGCCTTAATGCCTTAGGCCAAGTAACACATTTCACACTTTTCACAAGATGAAGTGAGTAGATTAGAAATGTGCTGTAGCTATTCTAAGAGTGACTTGTAGTGAAAGAATAACATTTTAAATGTTACATTAATTTCTGGTAATTATTGTGCAATAACAATTCAATGTGGCAGATATTTTCTCATTTTACTGGGATAGTTGTTACTGCACATTACAGTTTTCTTGAGATTTTGTATAGCTTATTGGCAGGTAAACCTTCACATATTCATATAGAAATTATAAGAATATAATAAACAAAAATATATTGTATAATGCTCACATCTACATGTTACAAGGAACAGCAATTTGAGAATAATATGTTTGCTAGTTGTCAAATAGGATTTTTCCATGAAGTTAAAAACAAGAGTACTTTCTTGAATCATATTTTTTCTGTTTTGAAAAACCTTTCAAAGTTGTCTTTTGCCGTTCTTGGTTATAGTGAGCTGAGTTTCCCTTTAAACAGTAATGTCACTGAAATCCTTCTAAGTAAATGTATCGTTATCTGACCCTAAATCATTTACTTATTAAAAGACACTAAATAAATACCCCAGAATACCCTGGTGGCACTCTGTGTTTACCAAAGTAATTTATATCCTGCTTAAATAAGTTCCAGTGTCCGAGGGAGTCAGTGGCAAGGTACCTGGGAAACTGAGGGCAGAACTTGGCTTGTATAAATTCATCATTGAAATACAGACATTTTTCTAAGCTGTAAACACTGAAGCTAGAGTTTATTTTCGGTTGTATAGTTAACAGCAAAATATCTGCAAGTTTTGTTTGTTTCCTGTGCTGCCCTGTCTCTTTCATAGGATCACAAGTAATTTAAGTTGGAAGGAAGCTCTGGAAGTCATCGGTGCCAAACGCCTGCTCAAAGCAGAGCCAAGTTAGATCAGCTTGCTCCTTGCTCAGGGCTTTTCCAGTCAAGTATAAGTATCTCCAAGGATGGAGATTCAACAGCTTCTCTGGGTAACCGTTCCAGTATTTCTCTACTCTCCTTGTGAACATTTTCTTTTTCCGTTATCTAGTATTTCCAGTGCTGTGACCTGTGTCTGTTGGCCCCTTATGCTGTCACTGTGCACCTCCAAAAAGAGTCAGGCGACATCTGCTCTATACCCTCCCTTTAGGTATATGAAGATAGCAACAGTGTCTTCTTTTGGTGTTGTCAAACAGCCTCTGCCATATGTAGCAGCATGATTCCTCCCTGTTCTGGCAGGAAGGAAAATGGGAATAGTAATTAAGCACCATAAAGTAGCAAATTGCTGGGTCTGCACTTCTTTCCTCATTTGCTTTTCCTCAACTGTCCATTACATGTCAAAAATAACTGTCAGTTTTGGACTAGTCTGTTACACTTCATTATTATTATCAACCAAGTTAGCTAATTTGTGCCAATTCTCTTCCTTGTCTTCTTTTTCAAAACACTAATACACCTCATTTCACAGTGACATAAATATTCTTCTTTTCCATTGTATAGCCAGAGTTTACTTGGGTAAAGAGAGAAAAATGTTTGTGGGGAAGGGGAAGGAAAAAAGGGAAGAGAAAACAGGAACAGAATGGGGAAGGGAACACATAAATGAATATGGGACTTTGAGAACTGCCATGACAGGGTTCAGCCTTCTGTGTTTAGGAAACCCTCGACAAATCGTCACTAATGTCTGCTTTTCCTACTGTAGAGATTAGTATCAGGAATTTACATGATCCTAGTGTGTATAGCAAACTTATTAGGGAATGTTGTCTACTTTCTTTCTTTCTTTCTGCTCCAGATCTAATATACCTATTTGCATTGGAAGCATTTGGTTATATTCATTTTATAGTCTATCTTCTGCGATAGTTCTTTTGTAATTTGTTCAGTGGTAATTCCCACTGGCTCTAGTGGTTGGCTAGGTGTTAGGTTTTGTCTTTTATTCCTTACTTTGTTGTATTTATCAGTCGATCTGATAAAACAGTGGTTTCACTCAACTTTGTAAATGTTTTATTTAAACCAAATTGAAAATTTTATTAGACTCTAGGATGGCCGCTGTCTTACTTTGAATCACTTCTGTAGAAACGGGATGCAAAAATAATATCAAGCTTTATTATGAGAACGACGTTGTCAGGGAAATAACAAAAACTACAGTGGAGGAAATAAACCTTGAGTTTGAAAGATGAAATACAAAAACTATAAAGCAGATAGATTATAGATCTGGTTCAACTAAGGGCATAGATTTTGGGAATATTTTTGCAACTTTTGATACATGAGCAGTAACATAATAGTCTGCAAATGGTTGAAATACCAAAGGAGAAGAATTGTATTCACAAAAGAATATATGGCAGCAAAGGCATAAGATTAGTAAAAAGAAAAAAAAAAAGAAATGAGATTTCAGTATCAGTGAGGTAAAGTGTCATTGAGATGCAGTGTATAAGTCTATTGTGGAAGTAGCCAAAACCTAGGGCACTTTTTAATCCAGACTGGACAAAAATTAGAAAACATAGCAAATAGCTTTGTATTTGCAGAGAGTTAATGGGACATTAGTAAAGATTTTCTCTAGCTCTAACTTCCATGAATCAATTTAATGGAGGAAAGTCCAAAATGTTGATGTCAAAGACAGAAAATGGCAAAAGAAATTAAGCTTCAAATGGTCACAGATATGGACACTGATGATTTAAAAAAAAATTCTGAAGTTGCTGTTAGAAACTAAAAGGCATTGATGAAATATCTCGTAGTGGTTAGGAAATTAAACAAATTACAAGGATGTGTCAGCAGAGTACAAGAGCAATAACTAGAAGAAACTACCACACAGACATCCAGTAAGACAACCCTAAAGTACTTTGCTTGGCCAGTGGCACTATACTACAGACACAAATTAGGATTCTGAAGACGAGCAAGTCTTACCTATGGGGACGTACTGTTATGCTGATGTTCTTTAGCAAAAAAAAATTAATAAGATTCCATATTATGAGAGTTTTATACTAAAAAAAATAAGCAAGTTCAATTCCACTTTACAAAATTTGTCTCTTAAGTGTCTTAATTTGAAAGTCTAGTCTTCCTTTGGGATGCTCATTTATGGACCTTAAATGTCTGCTGCTTGGGCTTCCATAACCATCACTTTATTATGGTTCCTACCATGAAATTTAGAACAGAAAATGGTTGTAATTTGGATGTAGAAGCATCTTGGATGCCAGACTTCCTCACTATTAACAAACTCCTTTTCACATTTCCAGTTTATACCAAATCTTGAGATACTGTTCCAAAGGTGATGTTACTGTAACTCTTGCTCATATTTACCAATATTGCCTTTTTTTTTCCCAGACCCCCTTTTTAATCCTTTATTTTGTAATACAATTTGTCTTGCTTATTTCAGATGTTAAAAGGGTGTGTTTTCTTGTAATTTTTACTGTATTCTGTCATGTTTTTAATAACATCCAGATACTCTACATTTATCAGGGGAGTTCTCATTTGGCAGTTAAATTATTTTTGTCATAAAGTGGATATTATCAAACTCTTTGAGAGGAAGCATGAGACTGAAATAATGGGACAAAGATCAAAGCCAGCAGCTACACAGAGTTTCTTGAGAGGAATCCCTGACTGGAAAAGAGAAGCTGGCTGATGGCATTTTTTTCTACAACTAATGAAAATTTCCCAAGAGGTTAAACCTTCTAATAGTTTGGAAGATGTCATAAAATCTCATTTCAGGCTAATGCAGAGTTCCCAACAATATTTCATATGTATTCAGTTTGCACTTTACTGTTGGTACTTTTTCCCCACCTTAAGCTTCTGTCCCACAATCATGCACAGAATTAGTCCTGTTTATTTAAGTGGTTATTCCAAGAAAAACTGTAGAGTAGGTTCTTCTTGCTGCTGATTCTTCTCTAACCCTTCTTATTTAGGTGCTCTGATCTTTTTAGCAGTATTTTAGCAGTACTGAAATTTAATCTCAACCGCTTTAACATGATAGAATAACTGCCTGCGAGCGTACACATTTCTGTACTAAAATGCTTTTAGATAAATGTAATAATTAAAATTTTAGTAGAAGTGCTAAAATATTAGTACATTTTCACCAAACTCCTTGATATCTCATTAGGAAATTTCATAAATTCTAACTTGTAATTAAGATCAAGTGGTTTATTTGGTTATCTGGAATGTACTTACTTCTTATGTATTTTAATATTACTCCAAAGGGATTTTTTTCATTAATATAGCTTTTTTAAAAAAGTTTTAACTGCAGATCAGAGAATACAAGGTGCAAAAAAAATGTGGAGAATAGGCAGAAAAAAAAGGGAAAGCAGCAGAAAAAAATTTATAATGATCAAAGAGTTAGTAATGTATCAAATGAAAAAACTCTGAGAATTACACAATTTAGGTAATTTATTGAATAAAGCAGAGCAAATTATTCAAAATAAGAGTCAGTCAGCAAAATTTATCTTTTCTCTGGGAAACTTTTAAAAAGTATTTCCCCCCCTTACAACTGCAAGTAATTAAGTATAATGCTTATATAATATGTCCCGTGGTTTGTTCACTAATTTGTTATTTACTTACAAGAAAGAGCACCATTCATTAAACCACCAGAAGCATTTTGTGCAGTGTTATGGGTTTTCCTAACAGGAGATCTATCACAATAAAGAGGACTGCAATTACTAAGATCTGACAACTACACACACAAGTAATAAATTTAAAAGCTGTTTAACTATGATTCCAGAGGACTGTAACCTGCAATAATCTCTGAAAATACAAAACACTTCAACATTTTCATCCTGTATGGTAGGTTTTGGATGCATGTGAATTTTCAGAAGCTTTCAGAGGCCTATCGGGAAGGTAAATATTACTCAGAAAACATGTGATACATTTCTCAGTTTCTTGTTTTTGTCAGAGCACAGCAAGGGATGGCTGCTCCGTAAGGGAGGGGACCTGAGAGGGAGGGGGGGGAATGTAAAGTAAAAAAAAAATTTAAAAAAAAGAAAATTTTTGTTCCAAACTGTGAAATCTCCTTATGCATGCTGCAGCAGTGTGCAGACTGTCAGCTTAGACAGTCTTAGCACCCTTTTCCCTGATATTCAGAGCAAAAGATCCTGTAAAAACTGGAGGAAAGATATTGAAAAAGTCTGTTGTGTATCAGGTTGGCATTAGCTGTTTCCTAACTACTTTGACACTCATGATTTTGGTGGGGGTTTGTGTCATTAAATCTCTGCTCTATAGTTTTAAGAAATATGTGTGAGTGACCTCTGACTGAGTCACCATTTCCAGGACCAACTACATTCAGATACTTACAAGCCAAGTGATATTTTCACCATAGGCAGAAAAAAAGGTTGATCAGCTGACTTCACTGTAAGAAAACGATGCTCAATCAACACTCATTTAGATGTGGTAAGGAGTTCCTTGTCATTTAACACATCCAAAATGTCTTCCAGTAACATTTAAGCTATCTTATTGATCCAGTTTTTCCGTCAGGATCAGGAACTTTTATTTCAGGGAAAGTTCTTACTGCACGTTCCTTCTTGCTGGAATATTTTCTTCCTTTCTTATCTGAAAATTGCCCTTCATTGGAGAATGATAACAGCAATTAGTTAACTGATATGAAGTATTTTTTACTTAGCTGTCTTGCCTCGAGAATAAGAACAGTAGATATTTCTTGTGATTGCCTTTGTTTATCCAAACCTGATAAACCAAAGTATTTGCATGAAAATAATCCAGTTTCTGTCTCTCTCTAACTGAATTATTTTCTTCCTGGAAAGACAATCTTCTGCTTCACGAAGACCACCCTGGCCCCAGCCTGGACCTCTTGCTCTTGGCAACTCTTTCCTCAGATCTTAGAGTCAGGCAATGTTATTAGCCTTTGCTGCTGCTGCTTTCATTGCTTAAGACCTAATGTAAAGTATCCCTTGCTGGCCACATATTTTTAAGACAAACTCTTATCCTGATGCTGCCATTTTTTTTTCTCTTTCTTTTTTACCCAATACATTAGATAAGCATGTAACTGTAAATATGTTTGTAGTGTCACTGAAATCCAGAAGGCTACTTTATTTGGTTATAGGTTTGGGGGTTTTGTGCATGTATGGCAATAGGCCTAGCTAGAGAAATTTGTGAAGTCTGCCACTAGACAGTTGTGTAATGCACGTAACAATGAATCCAGGGAAAGGTGGAAAAGGAACATAATTTTGGTCCTGGAATATGAAAAATATGGAGCAGCAAATCAATTTTTCAAGTTTGAGAGATTACTGGGCTTCCATTCTGCTAAAAGAGGTGAGGAAATATACTCCATTTTATATTTCAAAAATATCAGCAAAAGTTAGTTTTTCACATAAGAACTGTAATTCTTGAAACCAGCTATTATAGTCAGGTCTGAGCATATTGGTGGCAGAATTTAACGTAAGTTTTCACCCAATAATATATATATTTTATTTCACTAATCACTGTTTCAGCTGCTGCTAACACAAGGGAGAGAAAATTTAGAGATGTTGATTTATTCACTATGGATTACACAACAGCAAGTAGAAAAAATATAATTACAAATAATGCAACAGTTTGTGTTTTTATAAAATGGTATACTAAAATAGTAAAGCTGAATTAATTTCTACATAAATCCCAAGAGAGCAGTAACTTCTATAAGAGAAGCTAAAAAGAAAATAAGTATTTTTCTTCACCTTAATTGTCTACCAAAACCAGATTGAGCATCTTTACTGAGCTATTAGCATATTTCCTCCTCTATTTTTATCCAGGAAGGCTCTGTTCCTCTCTAGGCTCAGACTTAAGAAAGTGTTTTGCTTTTGGATAATTTTATAGTTGTGGTAGGTTGCTCCAGTGGCATGGCCCACTTACTTTAATCACTATACTACATTCCAGTTTGGTAAAGGGTAATTTTATTCTGTTCTGTAATTTCATTATTCTTTCTTTGCTGAGATCTGTAGTGGTATGTAAGTGGCAAAAATTCAAGGTATTATGAAAAAAGAAAGAGAAAAAAATAGCTTAAAATTTGAAAGTATTACAAATGTCATTAAGATTTTCTATTTGATCTCAAAACATTTATTTAAGATTGTATTTTGTTAGGTTATTTTAGCAAAATTAAATATATTGTTAAAATTAATTTCATGTTATAATTGGCATTAGTGATCTGGCCTCTAAAAGAGGTCATTTACTTGATAAGACACAGTGCTTTACTTTAATAAATACCAGTTGATATATCCATTATTTAAATGCTGCAAAAGGTTATATGCATTATATTTATTTATCAACAACAAAACTGCTTGTATCAATGGTAAACAGAAGCAGCTTGGTTTCATGCTCCAGATGGGAAAAGAACTTCAAAATTATGATTATCCCAGAGCTGCCTTTTCTGACACCCTGAGAGCTCTTGTTTCATTATCACCACGTGCCATTGCTATTATAGATTTGTAGGTGAAGCTGAAAATTGTAACCAGTGAATCTTAGAATAATAGAATCATAGAATCATTAGGGTTGGAAGGGACCTTAAAGATCATCGAGTTCCAACCCCCCTGCCATGGGCAGG
>JAOXNO010000001.1:50732269-50743025 GCA_028565335.1 Limnodromus scolopaceus | reverse complement strand
CCAGGGATGGGGCATCCACGACTTCCCTGGGCAACCTGTTCCAGTGCCTCACCACCCTCACTGTGAAGAATTTCTTTTTGCTGTCTAATCTAAATCTCCCCTCTTCCAATTTAAAACTGTTGCCCCTTGTCCCATCTTCCCATATTCCAATGAAAAAATAACTATCAAAATTATGCACTCCTGAAAGAAAAACAAAAAATTAAGCAGGGTTTCTTTCTGGCACACCCAGATTCAGCTGAGTACAACAAAACCAGTATCCATTCAGGAACGGGCTCAAGCTTTCTGGTATTTTGCCCCATTCTGCCTGAAACAACACAAAAGCAACAGAATGGCAGGGAAAAACTTGTACAAAAAGGAACTTAAACCCCTTTGAGTGTTGTAGGTGAGACTGGATTGGCTGCAAAGGTATAGGTAGATGTCAGGCTGTTGGGCCAAAAATCTTTCAAACTAAACTGCCCAGAAAGATGGGTTACCAAAGAGTTACATTTCTCCATGCTTATGCTTGGAGTTTGTAGTTTGTTATGTACTTGTATCACCAATATAGATAATAGCACCATCAAAAACTTGCATAAAACAGGCAAATCAAGGAGTCATGCAACCAGCTAAAATCCTGTTTTCTTTAAAAGTGTGGCCAGGATACATTGGCACCTGGCTGAATTTTGGTAACAAAAATCTGAATTGACCTGGCTGCCCTGCTTTTGTCTCCTTCCAGACAGTCAAATCCGTTTTTTAAAAACTCTACCTTCTGATCTGCCCATTCGCCCCATCACAAATGAGTGGATAGAGAATTATGTCACACCTTCATCTCCTGATAGATTTTCGTCTTTGAGGCCCTTTCTGCATTCCTATGGCTGTGTGCACAGTGGAGTGCTGATGTAATGCTGGAGCCATATTCATAAGAACTATCAGACCTTAGATTTAATTAACAGCTAATTAACAGCCCTTCTGGCCTTAGTAGTTAATACTATGCCAAATGCAAGAAATAATCTGGATAGGTAATTATGAATGCTATTTAAAAATAATGAGTTGAAGCATCTACAAGATTCTACCTTGACAAAAATTTGATTGCTAAAATTGTCACTGACTAATACATATTTGGGAGGAACAGGCAGCACTTAAAATGAAAAAAGTGTTTTCCCGTTGTCCACAAAAGCTCATTAGAAAAGAGAAAGAAATTCATAAGGTCTCCAAAGAAAAGAGTATGAAATGGAAGAGGGGAAAAAAGTAATTTCTCAGAAATCTTCTTTAATGGATGAAAATACGCAACATCCAGTGCCAGTTGCCAGGGACTGGACTTTGCAGCATGCTGGGGGTGATTATCTCACCACAATGCCTATTACAAGACTGAGGACTGAGTGATCGCTGTCATGCCCAATTCAACATTATAGCAATTTATATTCTATATGTACAGCCTTGAAAAAGTTGTTATTTACAAAACCAAGTGTATTCTTTCATAATATGGCTTTTCAGTCTGCTTTTCATTCACTTATGCCCGTAAGTGACCATTTTCTGTTTATATTATAAGGTTACACTAACATCCTTAATGTAACTATTTGAAGCAAAACATTTACGAAAATGAATGGTTTGCATACATAGTGGCAAATGTCTAAAGTACCTAGAGGGTGGTTAAAATACAGTATAATTGTATACAATACAAAGGTGTAAATCAGTCTCACATTTTTGTTACCTTCTAACAAAAGCCATAGGTTATTGTAGCTGCAGGGTTGCTTGGGCTTGAGATGACCTCTAGGGGTCACCTGATGCTTTCTCTTATAAAGCACAGGGTTTATTTAATTATATCTAAATCACTCCAAGAAATAAAAGACTTCTTGAACAGTTTTTCACTTTAAGCTAGTGATGGCACAGGCTGTTTTGTATATGAACTCTTTTTTGTTCAGATACTGTGCAGTCCTTCCTAGTGTGTAACCTAAATTTTCCCTTCTACGCGTTAAATAAGTTCCTCGGTCTTCTTTGATTAATTTAAAAAAAAGAAAAAAACTGGCCTACTTTATGACATGCCTTTAATTATTTGTAGACAGTTCCTATTATGCCATTTTCTGCTGGATGGCACCTGCTTAACTCTATAATCCCCCACAGATCTTGTTTCCCAAACATCCCTGTTCAGTTGCAGTCTACCCAGCTTCCTTGGCCGAAATGCAGCTTTTTAAATACTGTATCCCTAGACAATTCTCGGATCTTTAATCACTGTCGAGCACTGCATAGCTGTCTTCCCTCAGTATTTCGGTTGTGTTTTTCCAGAGTGAAGGAAAAATAACATCTGAGCCTAAAGGGAACCCTACAAACAAGGAGGAGGAAAAGGCCAATTTAAGGGGAAAATTAAGAGGGGCAGTAGCCGGGGAAGTCCTGAAATTCTCTCCCCCGGTTTATTCATGTCAGTCAGGTGTAATCACAAACCAGCAAGAGCTGATGTTGTTCTGATAAGCTCAGGAGGAGTGTGTATATTATCACCCTTCTTGCCTACCAGTGTTTCCATGATCAGAGGCAGGTTCCTTAGATCATTCCCTTTGACATAAATTGTCTTACGGTATGACATTCCAGTATCTTAATACAGAAAAATAACACATTTCTCTCTTCTGCAGCAGTATGAAATATTAACATAGGATCAATTTATATTTGATCCTGGGAAGAGAATTAAAGGTCATTGTACCTTTGCTTTGCATTTGTTATGTAGCAATCCCTTCTGGCCCTAGAAGATAGACATTTTCTTCATCACTAATGTGCTTTTGTATTTTTACAATCTATGTTTTATCTTTAATTACTTCCTAATATTTGAGTAGATTTTTTCTTAAAATAATAACAAGAAAGACTTTTTATCCAGTGAATATTCTATAATGTTAAAATTTCTTTTAACTCTGATTCATGGCTAGAAACTGAAATCACAAAATACTTAATGGAGAAAATATTCTGAAAAAGTTTAATTTGGACATAGCCAGATGTTTGTTTTGAATTTCAGTCAAAACAAAATAGTAGCATTGTAGTTTAAAAGCCTACTGTATTCATTTTCATGTGGGATCAATCTTCATAGACATATTTCATAATAGTAGTCTAGTGAATCCTCTGATTCACCATGGTACTTGTTCAGGAGGAATCTCATCGTTCACTGTAGCGAAAGACAGACCTTGAGGGACTCTACCCTTCTGGAAAAACATAGACATCTTAATTATAGATCCTGTGAGAAAGTAACTATTTGGGAAGATAGTCAATGTTTTTTTGACTTGGAAAAAGTCAAATCAGACTATTTTTTTTGTTTTACTTACTCAAAACACACCATTCCAGGAAGAAGTGCTTTGACTTGATTTTCCAAATGAAAAGTCAGTATTTTTAAAGGAATATGTAAATTATAAAAAAATGACATCTATCAATAAATTAGGATATCCAAATAGGCTACCTAGTAATGATACTGCGTATCTTTTGATTCTCTTTTGACTTTTTTCCAATCACTCTATTTTATAATCCATCTATCAATCTGTTAATAATATATTGACAAATTTTACACTGCAGAGTCTCATAAATAGACAGTTTGTATCTAATATTTGAATAGCGCCAATATATTATGGCCACCATTACAATACAGTGATTATTTGCAGCATGGTCTTTGATTCCAATACCAATATTCAGTATTTAGGTTTTTTAAAATCTTACAGTGCCATTAAATATGCATTTGAAGCCATATATGTAGTGTTTGTATACATTCTGCATGCATATGCATACATTTCTAAAGTCAAGGAAAGTTTTCTTTCTCTTCAAAGCTGATCATCTCATGGTATTTTCAGACTAACTATACTGTCCAGCACAAAATTAATTTTCTCAACTAGCCTTCTCTCTCTAAGTCTTTGTGAAGCATTTATTCCTTCCTCTGTGACTTACAAATTTTTAAAATAGTAGATTTACAGGGGAAAAAATAGAACAAAACCATTTTTATGATTTTATGCTTTCTTTTTCTACACAAAGACTGCCAACCAGCCAAGCCAAGTATCTTCTTACTTCAGTTCAATACTCCATTATTGCTTCCCTTTTCCCAATAAAAACACGCACAATAACAGTCACATACATGGGTTCCTGTTTAGTCATCTGTTTACTAAGAAGTATTGTGTTCAACAATTCTGAGATAATATTCCACTTTATACATTTCTTATCATTAACAGTAGATTTTCACTCTTTTTCATTGCTTTGCTTTCTGATCACACATTAGATTGTATCTGCTCACTCATCTCTTTATTTTTTTTTCTAGTTAGTCAAAGGTAGAATAACCACTGTGGTCACAAGAATAAGATGGATCTATGTACTTATCCTAAATTTTTTTGTTTCTTTGATTCTTGATTTCCAGAATCATTAACCTACTTGAAACCAGATTATACTTTATACTCATATGATATTCCATATAGAAAATGAAAGATGCTGCAAACTAGATTCTACATGGTCTTTTAGAAACTATTTTTGTATCTTTTTTGCATCAATTTGTGTTGCAATGTCTCCTCTCTTCTTGGGTCCCTTTAGTGAAATAAAACCAAAAAGCCTCAAATCTGTACTACCTCAGGAACTCGCTTGTGCTATCTTTTGCTCTCAGATAAACTGTCTTTACAAATATTCCGTGTTTATAACCACCAATCACCATCAGTAATTACCCAGCTCATTTCTTGGCACCTTATTCAAAGGCAGGTTAAGGTGGTTTGTAGTTACTCTGTTCCTTTGGCAATCAGGCACTAGCTATTTCTCAGCAAGCACGAACCAGATGTTGTGTGAGCCTGTATGAATGAGACATCTCTATTTGCCCATTCAGGTGATCAGGTCTTCAGATATTAAATCTCCTCTTTGATTGATGTTTAGTTTCTTTTACCCATGAGGTTGGGTAACAAAAAAACAAAAAAAACCAAAACAAAACAAAAAAAAACAAAAAACAAAACAAAACAAAACAAAAAAAAAAAAACAAAAAAAAAAAGAAGAGCATAGTCTGTGTTTGCCAGACTCTGAGAATTCCTCCCCGTACCCCAGCACACTGCCACACTGTGGCTCTAGCCCCTGCAGAGACTCTGGCAGTTTCAGATGATAGCCCCAGTTATCTCTTTGGGTATGGGTACCACAATAACTGCATGCCCACACAACGTTATTTGGACTTGCTATTTCCAAAGAGACTGTATAGCCCAAATTTATCAGCTTCTTTGGACTTCTCTCCAACATTGGACAATTTTAAGAATAAAATTAAAAACTAATTCTGAATTATTCTGAAACATAGGCACTTGAGCTTCTGAGATTAGAATTAAAAGAATTTTATAAAGACAATACTGGTTTTAATATAACAGCTAGTTTTCTTCTTAGATCTTAAGTTTTCTCTTCTAGGATATTTAAACTATCAGAAGTGTTTGTCCTATACAGCAAGATCCCATCCTCCGAGTGCTGACCCAGAGCTGAAAATAAAGCCAGCTTGCAGGACTGGCAGTAAATTCCCCATGAGACTTCCCTGCTTAAAACAGCATTCTGTTAGCTTTCTGCGTTCAAAAGATGACAACTTACTTTCTCTTCCCCACTTTAAACTTAAGTCCCTGCTTCTTACCCACACCAACACAGCTTCTTTGTCTATTTTCAGTTAGTGCATTCCTTTTTTCTTGATTTGTTACAGCACTGTTGGAAGTGTTGCAGTCTCTGTCGAGTTACATATCATGAGAATTATGTACATATATTTTACCAAGTGCATAGTCTTCATTGCATGCTTAACTTTCTTTAGGGACAATGCACAGCACATAATTCCAATAACAGACATCTGCTACACTTGTTTGCAGCTCTCCCTCTCCCCTCTGTCCCTTCTCACCTGTACACTCACCTTTAGCCAGCTACAGGGTCTTTTGGCATCTCATTTCAGCAAGTATAATTTGCTAGTAAAACTTTCTAATATGTTATTTGGTTACCTATTGGATTCACAACATGATTTTGCTTGCTCAGTATATATACCTAAACAATTATTTAACCTCAATATCTGAATGTTATTATATTTATGTGTACTTAACCTATGGTCAATCTGCTCAGCCCCTACTCAGTAGATTCAGAATCAATGTATTTGGCTCTGAGAAAGGATTGTAAAAGCAGTACTGTTAAATATTTTAAATCATTTTATCTTGCTTTTTATTACAGATCACTTCCCTTCTTGCAAACAGGAATTAATTTTATCTTGCTCTGACTTTCTAGATCCCATGATAGAGTATCAACCAGTAAGGGAATGGATATCAGCAAAGCAGTTCAAATTAGCAAATACTTATCTCTAACAAAGAGTCAAGTAATTATAAGACGGAGCTCTGTTGAAAGAAAAAAAAATTAGCACAAACTTTTTGAGAAGTTATATGAACTATCAGGATGTAGTATTTTTAAATTTTACTAAAAATAAGCTGCTTCCACTTATTTTCAGAAATAAACTTTATTGCTAAAGGACAATAATTTTTTGCAACTAAAAATTCCCAGTATGAAACTAACTAAATGTTTATTTACAATGAATTTTAAGTAGAAAACAAATTTCCTCCCTTTATTCCAACAGATTTCATTTTTCCCAAAAATATGTGTAACATAGTTTGTCAGCAGGAAAGATAAGGGGCCTTTTTGTCTATTTTGACTTGCTTATCGAAGAACAGTGTGGTGATACTTACCTGTGGTTTGAGCCTGCGAGATCTGGGATGTAATTAACCCTGTGGATGTGATAACTGGTTTCTTTATTTAAAAATGTTGGGTTTTTTTTCCTATAGATTGAGATGATCCTTTTACAGAAATAATCTAACGTTCTGATTTCTGAAATCTCATTCATGTAAGACATTACTGTTACTTTCACATGGAGGTGACTCAGGTCTCGAGTCTGTGGTCATGAATGTTTCTGCCTACAAATGGTTTCCACAATAATGAGAAACGCCCCAAAGTGCCTGATTTTAAGGTACATATAAATACATGTATAGGAAACCCAATCTAGTCCTAGCTATTCGCTAGGAATGGGGTCTTCCTCATCTTACTACCCTACTGGTCAGATATTTTTTTGATTCAGACAAATATGATAATGGTAGTCTTTTCCCATGAGGGTACTTAACAACTAGCCCTGCTCATCTGAAATTATTGAGCGCACCCTCATTGAATCACTGTTGCTCAGCCTAAGCCACTGCCAGGTTAGGAGAATCACATGGTGTCTACTGTTCCCCAGATTGAAGGAATTAGGAGGTTCCCTCTAGCACCACGTCAGCTAAAAGAACCAGGTCCACAAGTCACCCACAATGGATGAAGCTTGCAGGAACGTATAATGGCACCCAAAAAATTCTAAAGCTATTCACAAGAACAAACAATTTGACAGGGTTGTCCCATTGCTGTAAGAGAGAAAGCAAGCTGCCTAATTACTTACAAGAAGAATCATGGCCATCAAAGCAGTTCCTCGTAGTGAACTGCAGATCTACAAATAAGCAAAGTGTTGGACCGAGCTCTGATCACTGTGATCAGCATATCAGCATACTTTGCTGATCAGTTCAGTGAAAACCACAGGGATTTTTTCAGAAAAGAAAATTCTATTTCTGATTTGATCTGATCCTCCCGTACCACCACTGACAGAGTTTGGGCTCAACATGCACATCTAAGATTTTGGAACTTTGAAAAATATTTGCTAGATTAAATGGATCCCTGGCCCTGCTAACAAGATCCCCAGTACTAAAATAAGTTGTTAATCTGTCTTTAGGAAAAGACATTCACCACACTCATTGAAACACACCGGGGCCGGGGCCGCAGCCTGTTAACAATCGCCACTTCTCACGTCCCATTGCTGCCCACCCTGTAACATCCACAAGAAAGTTAACTGCTGAAATGCCCATTCATGGCCATAAGGGAGGCAATTTTTTTTTTCTCTTTATAGTAACAGATCTCCCTGACAGAACAGACTGTGAAGTATCCTAATGTGCATTCCTGCTATGACAGAGGTGAATGGTCCAGCACTTCATTCATTTTTATCTTTACTTATCTGGTCCTGTCAGGATGCAGGGCAGCCAACCTTCTCTTCCGTTCCAAAACAAGAGCAGGATGAGAGCGTCAGGTACAACTGTCTCGGCTGATGACAGCATGCAGGTGCAGATATGTCTCACTCACCGCTGACACAGCCGTGACGCCCACTCAGCTACAGGCGGTCAGACCTTAGAGAAAGAGCTGCTGGCTGGAAAGGCATCTAGGCAAGATGAAGGCGAGAGTGACTGAATGGGAGATGTGCCTTGTGCTGAAATCGTGCAGATCTTCCCTGTCAAAACAGTACAACAATCTGGGTTGGCGTTTGCCTCCTCACTGAACGTCCAAATTTCTGAAAATGCCCTTTCTTTCACCATCTTGCTAGAAACCTTCATCCTTTCCTAGGTACTGATGTTTGTTACACGGTTGCTTCCTTCATGCAGAGCTGCTACAGTCTGCGATATGTTACAATCAATGGAAGTAATGAAGTTTATGGCAGGTATAGAAACCGGCTGGCACCATCTCATCGGGCTCACGCTGACACCCTTAACTTAGTTCCTCCTCTGGCTCAGCAATTCCATTAAAGTATTGCTCCTAACTCAGAAAGCTGTTAATGGATCACATCCCACCTATAGTAAAGATCTGATTTCAATTTACAAATGCAGATCACAAAATCCAGGACAAAGTGAGTTGGAACTGCACAGAAAATCTTTTTAGCTGGAGGAATAGAGATGTGGAGATTGAAGGTATTGGAAAAGCGTAGGCAAATCCATAACCATCATTAGATATTTTAAGGAAATACTGCCAAAACGCCTGCTTTGAAAAGACCTGTTCATGTCAGGACAAAAATGACACTGACAGTTTAGATGTAGAATTTTACATTGCATTACCATGTTTCGAAAAGATGCAAGGGAAATGTTTTGAAATGGTCATTTTCATATTTACAGTCTAAATCTTTGGAATTCTATTCAGGAAAAACTGCAAAATGTTTATGTTTTCTCCTGATTCAGGATGAAACTAAACTTTTGTATTCTGTTCAGTCCTTCTCCATATGGGCCACATCAAATCTATATAAACACCAGACTGCGTCTATAAGATTTTATTGAAAAGCTGGAGCTGTAGGAAGAAGCAGAGAGTATTCAGTTCAAATCAAAGTAACTATCCAAACCTCATCCTAAGATGTGCTCTTGAATTAATGCTTAGAATTCCCTGATATTAATTTGGCAGGACTAATTAACTAAAATCAGTTATGATATAGAAAACTGTATCTGTGTGAGCTGGCATCGCTACTTTAAGCATTCCTTTCAACTCTTAAACAATCAACGGCTGCTCTTAGTGATTCATAGGAAAACTTAATCCGCTGCCTTTACTCACGCTTGTTTCACCGTGCTCAACGCCAGCGCTACACTGGGGTTGTGTTGAGTCAATCCAGCTGAGCCCTTACACGTCGCTGAGCTCGTGCATGTCCCCATCAGCGCTGGCTGGAGAGAAGTGGTGTTAGCAACCCCTGTTTATAACCAAGCGAATCATTTATTACTGTGATTGGTTACTTCTTGAAAGATCTGCTTTTGAAAAAAACGCAGCTTAGCACTAGTTTAAGGCTTAATTAAAGCTCTGAGGGACGCACACTCAAAAGGGCCTCAAATAGGATTTATTTTGGTGAACAAAGCCATCTATGCTTGAAGTTCTATATAAGCCCATGAGGTAGGACATGCCAAACAAAAGGGCTAGTGAATTAGGTTTCTACGTTTAGTCAATGTGAGGCTTCTGAGAAATTTAGACTATGGGCTTGTATGTGCGCTTGGAAAGTTTGCCTTGCCGGTGTACCAGGTCTGCATTATTCTTCCGTGTTCTTCCTCTTGCAGAGGCTGGAAATCCCTGTGCATTTATTTCAGCACTGTAAATTGTCTGTGTAAAACTGTGCCCAGAGAGTGACACTCTTAATTTTTCTTTCCCTTTTTTATTAAGCCTTTTATTCCGCAGAAGACAGAAAAGCTGGTTCTCCTTGAGGCTTGGTAGCTCCAAAGGCAGGACCAGGGGGCCTGGGGCACCTCACCGGCCGGCATCTTGGATAGGTGTGCTGGGAGCGGGCCAGAGAGATGCAGCCTGCGTTAGAAACCGCATACTCCCCATCACTTTACCTGCCGTAAGACAGTAAACATTTTTTGACTTGGTAAAACGTTTCTTCTAGCCTCCGCTGGCTGAGCTTGTCAGATAATGTGCTCAGCCATCAAGTGTATAACTTCCTCGGGGAAGCGGAGTAAGAGATAAGATCCGCCATGGGGGACCGAAAGTGCAACTCTGTCCTCTGACATTTCACAAAGTTAAATTACAGGGGCGTTATCTTTTGTATTTTATTTCCCTTATTAGACAGCGCGGGTGCTGCTTAATGGGATGCAGTTACTGAAGTAAACAATCCCGTGGGATGCTTATTTGCTCGTATTAACGCAGGAATTTGAGCTCTGCTAAGATTTATTTAGACACTCGTGGTAAAAAAAAAAAAAAAAAAAAGAAAAAAAGAAAAGTGCTTTTGCCGAGGGAGCCAGGGAAGGTGTTCGCCAGCCGCCGGCGGGGACAGAGTTTCGCTGGCGGCTCCCACGGCCCCCCGAGACGCCCCGGCCCCGCACGGCGGCCCCCGCCAGGCCCGGGGGGTAAGCGGCGCCCTGCGGGAGGGCCCTCCTCCCGCGCCGCGCTGCCTGCGCGGGTGGGCGCGGAGGAGAGAGGCCGGGCCCGTATCCCCACATCCCCATATCCATAGTAACGGCGGGGGCAGAGGGGAGGCGCC
>JAOXNO010000001.1:50705689-50731187 GCA_028565335.1 Limnodromus scolopaceus | reverse complement strand
GGCCGTGACAACGCTGGCGTTGCGAACCCTCGGTTTGCTTCGGTCTCTGAACTTGGCCGCGGTGCGGGTGCCCTGGTCTCAAACTTGTCGAGCGAGGTCTGGGCTTCAAGGCACCGCTGTTTGCCCTTTCGGTTATTTAAGGGAGGCTCGTTGAGCTGAGTGCTACGGTTGTTTAAAAAATAGAAGGAGAAAAAAAAAAAGGGATGAAAAGCAGAAGTGTGTATAGAGACCAGAATGATGATTTTGTGCTTCAGTTTCT
The DNA here is from genome assembly GCA_028565335.1 of Limnodromus scolopaceus. NCBI lineage: Eukaryota > Metazoa > Chordata > Aves > Charadriiformes > Scolopacidae > Limnodromus > Limnodromus scolopaceus. The sequence goes on along the minus strand of JAOXNO010000001.1, from coordinate 50,730,928 downwards.
CAGGAGAGGGTCGTGTTTGAAAAATACGTCTTAACGCACAGCTATTTAACCTTATGGCGAGAAGGCAGTGCTGGTATTGGGAGAGAAAAAACCCGATACCTGAGAATTTCATTTGGAACTCGATTTGCTGCACACGTGCAGTAGCGCTTTTCCTGAGGATTTTTAGCATGTGGACTGCTGCATGTTGCCATGTGCCTTGCCAAATTCCTTCTCTTCTGTGGGCAGTGGCAATGCATGCCCACATGCACAAAATCAAGGTGTGCTCCGTACCGTTCTTGTCAGCAGCGGCATTAATGAGCAAAACTAGTGTCCATCTATGGCAGGGTTACTGATACAATGTATCGCAATGGTTCCTTGAAGAACACTAACTTACTCTGTTAATGAGAGACAAACTAGCATTAAAGTAGACCCTGACATAATAGATAGTAACTTCTCATTTGAATGCGCACTAAAAACCAATTTGTCATGTTCTGTATGTGCCAAAATACAAAATATAATATTATGCCAAAAAAAAACCTCAGTGGAAGGTTTTCGCATTATAATGGGGACTTTTTCCCCCTGAATAAATATGAATACAGGTTGTAGGCATTCATGTAAGGTTGATACTTCTTTTTGCCAGGTACAAAACCTTGACCTTACCCTGTGTAATTACCATAATGAGTTAAAACTCCGTTCTGATGGCATCCTAAAAATTAGAGTGATACTCTGGAAAGGGTGGAGAGTAAGTGATTTTAACTGGCGAATTTTAGTCTGGCGGCACTTGTTCACTAAGACATCTGTTCTTTTTGATAAGTGTATATAACTCATACAAGCTGTGGTCGTGCAGTTGCTCGCAGACCCTCTTAACCTTACACACCTGAGAAGTTCCATTTCAAGAATTTGTGCAAATGCTTGACAGATGAGAATTGGAAGAACTCGCTGATGTATTCAAAGTAAGCTCTGCTTTCTGTAGTATTGATGAGCTCCTTTATACCTTTTTTTTTTTCCTCCAGAGAAAGGAGATGTGATAGTCAGGAACAGATAATTTTATCCAGTAAAAAGGCAAATTAAAATATACTATATGTATTCATTCTACTTAGAAGTCATTTAAATGCAGTACCCCAAAATCAATTTGGAAAGCTGAGGGCCTGATGCTTTTTTTCTTAGCATTTTTCTTGGGGTGGGGGGGAGAGGAGAAAATGACACTTCTAACTGGAAATGGACACATGGAGTTAAAAAGGGAGGGTAGAGGATGTGAAAATTAGGAACAGAGCTATCAATGAAGCTGCCATCAAAGAAGGCTGTGCTGAACTAAGAAACTAAAGCAGATCGGCTCTCAGTAAGAGTTTTGCTACTGAGGAACTTGAGGAGGGAGCTGCGACCCAGGTCAGTCATGATTTCACTTACATTCCAAGGGCAAGACATTTTAATGTTGGAGGAGTCAGAATTCCGTGTTGGAAATGCTCATTTTAATTTATTTCCATGAGTTGGAAGGATGCAGATTTTGCTGTGTTTTAACATTGAACAACTGGCATTTTGGTAAGGATCTTGGTATTTATTTGTTAAATGTTAGTGATAGGCATAATGAATAATATTCTTCACAAATAGTAAAATTCCACCTGGCTTTGAGCAGACTGAGAAACTGCCAAGCCTTGGACTTAAGCTCTCTTGGCTCTTGGTCCTGAGAGACCTGCTCAGCATGCAGACTGGAAGTTAAAGCAGAGATGAGAGTGAATGGTATCATTCTGGATCCAATCTTAATTGCTAGATACCAAGCATAACTATATTACATTTATAAGACTGGACCTTTTCCCTGATGATCCTATTATCGCAATGCTTTGCTTATTAAATGTTGAAAATTTATATTAGTCTTTCAAATCAACAGTCGTCACGATGAACTGGCCAGTTTTTACTCTGAGAAATATGATTTGGGATTGTTTTCACATTTGGGAACATGTTCATTTTTACTAGTTCACATTTTCAATGTTTTCTTCACAGTTATATGAGCTACAAGCTTATTTTTAAGAAATCACAGTCATATTCTGGAGAAAAACACCTTCAGAAAATTGTACCAGCCTGGCACTCTTCACAATCCAATGTAATTTTTCTCTATGTGTAGGCAATAACAGAGGGCTGCTTGTACTTGATCTTTTAGTCCATGTGCCAACTATGCCAGCTTGTCTACAAGACAGTAGTCTTGGTTCCAAGTATCAAAGGGTTATGCTTTAGATAAACCTGGCTTTGACAAGGTAATCAAGCTAGTGAAAGCATTTTGTTGTCATAATTTGGTTGCTGTCTGTATCCATAGTTTTTCTGTGGTTTTTTGCCTTTGAGGAGAAAATCTTTGAAATGTGATAATTTCAGTACAGTGTTTTAGCATGTTAAATTGAGTGTTTTGAGCACTGAGATTCAAAGATGCAGTCTTCACATGCTCCGTTCCCAACAGTTTAGCTCTGTACGCTACCAGTCTGCTGCCTTGTTTGAATTGCTCTCAGAGATAGTCTTGGTTTGCGGATTGCATGTAAAGCCAGTGGGGCGTTTTGGGGTGAGTTTCAGTGGTCATATAGCTTTTGACGTGGAATTATATACTGCTGAGTAGTCTGAGAAAATAGGAGGAGATGCCTGATATTGGAGGTTTTTTGCTGCCTTTCTGTTTAGGTACTCTGGAGGAATAGAATTTTTTCTAAAGGTCCTTCAGTCAACCAGGAAGCATTTCTTCCTCTCTCCAAAGATTCTTCATTTTTAAAACCTTCAAATTTGGGCTGGATTCCCTCTCACAGGCTTGAGCATAGTGTTAAAGAAATGAAAGGATCTTGTTGATATTGTCACCCCCCAATGAATTTCTGTGAAGTGAATTATCTTAAACATTGCAAATGGCATTTGTGCCCAACTTCATGTTATTAGCTTCAGATAGCAATCCTTATGCCTAGCATAAGGGAGGGATGAGACTAGTGTTGAACAAACCTTAACCAAAGGAAAATCATCAGAGAGATAGCCTTTCTTTCTTGGTAAAAGAATAATGATTCTGGGTTAAGAAGTGCTGGCAGACCTCCTGGAGATGCATCTCTGTCCTTGGATCACAGAGTGAAACAGGTTCCTATTGTCAAGCACAGAAGAGAAAATCCAGGACCATCTCTAGTCTTTCTCCATTCGTTATGTTCTGCCTTCAGCCTCCTGCTAGAGGGATAGTTCTAACTTAGTTGACTGAGGAGCATCTCTAAGAGATTTTTAGTGCCTTTCTTAAAGACAGATGATATTTACGTAGTCCTTGCTTGGCCCATTCCTGTGGGGTTGGATAGAGAAGCCACAGGAACGTATACGCTGCTGTGTTATCAGTGTACTGATGATACCCAGCATTTGTCTCCTTTATTGATAGGTCTCAAATCCCGATGCACCTCTGCATTGAGAACTGAGATTGGGTTAAAGTCAAATGGCTGAAACGCAGCTTTATCAAGAGAAGGGGTGATGAGGAAGGACAGTGTATCTGAGGCTCTTGTAAAATCTCTGGCTGTTCTATCACTTGATAGGACTTGCTCAACATCATAAAGTGGTCTTCGACACTGGGACATACTCGCTCTGCAGGTGGTTAGGATTTGTACTTTTTTTCCCCTTGTAGATTTCGTATCTTGACTTGTTTCCAACGCTTGCATGATCCCTTTCTGCACTGCCAAAAAGAAGGGCAGTTTTCCTTTGGAAAAAACAATTGGAAATTCCAGCTGGTCCAAAACTAAGTAATTGTAACCATACTTGTTTACTAAATGTACCACACATGCTATATGCTTACTAGCAGTGCCCGAAGTGTCTGGTGGGGGGAAAAAAGGCCTTAGGAAGCTTGATATGGAAATTCTTTCTCCCAGGCCTTTGCCTTTGGAGTTTGCTCTTTCTAGAAACATGAAACTGGGATGCATTAAGGGAAGATACATGTCTTGTCTTATGTTTTTGCTGCTTTTTGATGTAGGAAATCTGAAGTGATTTGTATGAGCTTTGTTAAATGTAATTGGTTTGTTCATTCTGTCCCTGGTTCCTGCAGGCAGCAAACATCCAAAGAGGTTTTTCTGTTGTTGAGAATATTTTAAGTTCTGATGCTGTAAAAAGGGTAAATTTAATAGTAGCTGCAGTAATAGCAGATAAAGTCAACGGGGAGTTTTGCCTGTTTGACAGCAGATTTAGCCCATTGTTTAAAATTTCTGTTTTTTCTGCAAGGTGCTTTTCTACAGTGGAGAATAAACATTTAGATTTTCAGTACATTTAAACATGGTGAAACACGAAGGTGATAAACACTTGTTTTGCTTGCCTGACTGTGAATGGTCATCTAAACTCTTCATTTAGTTGACTGGTCCCCCAGACTGCAGAGTGGACTTAGACCTCCAGCACTTCTGGGTGTTTGCATGTATGCTGCCTTAGCTTTTGCAAAGAGAATATATGTCTCTCTTATCAAGGGTATACTGAAGCTAATTTCTTTCTTCTTCATGTATTTGTTAGTGAAGAACACTATTACATGTATCTTTTTATTTCTAAGTATTGGGAATGACGATAAAAGCTGCTGGTAAATTGGTAAGCCACAAAAATGGCTGGATGTAATTATTCCTAATGTAGGAAAATGCAAAGTCAATTCCAGTATTCATCAAGATTTATTATATAATACTAAAATGTGTGTATATGTATGTGTCCATACATGTATAATAGGAATAACTTTAATTATAAAAGGTCTACTGCTTGTAGTGCATGGTCATCTGACTGGTTTTAGGCTTCATTTTATCCCGTTGGAATTGATATTAAGGTTTTCATCTTTTTAAATAGATTCATAAAAGGTGCTTGCAGAAATAATTAGCAACTTCTTAATGTTTTATAAAGTCTTAGATATTGTCACTTCTTGCATAAATAAATATGTTGGATAAGTGTCAGTTTGCAAATAGTTAAAACACTTAAAATTTAAGATAACTGAAAACTCTCTAATTATCTCCGTCAGGATCCTGTAATCAAAGAGGTTTTCTACCATTGTCATGCTTTGCTAATGCTTTTATTTTCCAGGTATGTTTTCGGAGGTAATTCTAAAATCTAGGGAAAGTGTTACTTTGTTAATGGTGCAGTCACCTGGAAAGCTCGTTATTAATGAGTACCCAATTGGTTTGTGAAACACCTGCATTGTTATTATATGATAAAAATACATAGAACTTCAACAGCCTGTACTAATATTTATAAACCACCACAGAGGTAAGTGGATATTCGAGTGAATTGTCACACAGAAAAATACTTGAGCAAAACCTAAGGGAAGTATTGTATGACTCATTTGTATTTTTACTGAAGCCATTACAAAACTAAATGGAAGTTATTATTTTTCGTTAAAATCGGAATGTGGTGGTGTTCGTTCACTTAGCACTAGCAAGAAGCCAGAATTCAATGATTTTCATAGACCTTTGTAAGAATTTCTGAATCCTAATCCACTTTATGCCCAGATCAGGTATCTCAGAAGCAAAGATTGGCTCTGCAGGAGACGTGTTATAAAAAGACTTCCAAACCTCATCTTCATTTAAAAACTCACAGTAAAATTATTTAGTTTACAGGTTTAAAAATCTGTTGCGCTATTCTTTTCCTAGGTGCTTCCCTGCTGCTTATTAAGTTATTTGATTCACTGCCCATGTGATTTTTAGGTATTTGTGCAAAATAGCAATAAAACTTTCATATTGTCCAAATACTGGAAAGTTGCACTTCTTTAAGCATGAAAGTATGGGAAGAGCACTAATATTATTTTCTACTTGGATTCTGTTGATTCTAATTTTTATTGTTTGAAAGAGTATCTTTATGACCTGTGTGAGAGATTAACAGGCCCTTTGCCTTAGCACAAGATACTGATTTGTGGGTCATCACATGGTGCTGTGTCTTGAGTGCTTCCAAACCTCTGCCTGCACCCAACCACCTCTGCTCGTCACCAAACAGCTCCACGCTTCTCCTTTAAATACTTTGTGTACATTAGTCACCATCACAGCACAGTAATAACAAGTATTTGTTTAGTGCTGTCTGTATCATGTTCATTTCAGAAGCATCCACCAACCAGTGCAAGATAATCTTTGGGGTTGACCTGGATGAAATATGCCCTTTCCACCTCTAGCACTTGGCTGTGCTCACTCCTGCTCCTTCTCTAAGGCTTGCTGTCACCATTTTTGTCCTTTACAGAGCTGTCTGGGACTAAGCGGTAGCTCTGCAGTGATGATACACACAAGGAGGCATAGGGCAGGAGAAGAAACCATCACGTGCCCCGAGGGGTTGCACTCGGAGATTTCGAACAAGGTTCTCAGCTGGTGTAAATTGTCATAGCACCATTGATTTCATTGACTGCACAGGCTGAAGGTCGCGGCCCACGTACTTTGTCAGGAGTAATATTCCTGGATACTGGGAAGAAGGACAAGGAATAGAGTATGTTTCACTTATAAATGCAGCAAGGCAGCATTCGGGCAGCTCCTGACATATCTCTCTGAATGTAGTAAGCATCCCCCTGTTGCCATCACTGTCATAAGAGCCCTAACAGTGATAGGAGCACCATAGACTCTTTCTAAAGATGCCACCTTGTAATGTGGTTTTATTTACTTCTTGATTCATTTGCATTGACTGATTCATTGGCTCAAATGTCAGACAAAATGAAATGTTGTACAGGAAAGCTTGAGACCAATATTTTCCATTTTTGAGGCCTAAAAATTAGGTTTTCAAAGGGAAAGGTGCCTTTAGAGGAAGCATTGGCATAGTTGGTAGTTAGTTATAGTTGGCTGATGTTAGACAGTCCTAATCTGGAAAGCTTGGCTATAGAATGTTAAGTTTCACTTTGAACCACATTTCATTTAAATATGAAATATAGTTCTACTATGTATACAAGCAAGTGACCTTCCTAGGTCTAAAGTTTTGTTGAAATCCTTTGGTCTTGGTATTTAAGGATAGTACTGCAGGACTAGACTTCTGTTGGTAATGTTCATTATAAAATAAAAGCAATTTAAAGCATAAGCTAAAAAGCAAGTCATATCCCCAAAATAGCATTTTTTCCTGTTTAAATAATTGACTGTATCAAGATTATATTTTGTTATTATGTTTACCAAAGACCACTGTAGTCAACAGAAAGTTGGGAAGCTTCTTTATTTTTGATCAATCAATTTCATAATTATTTTCACAAGTAAAGCAAAGCTACCACTTACTTCTGCTGACTCTTGGGGTGGTGCAGCATTGTACATGGACTGGTGGTACCTGAGGACTTGGTGATGGCCGGCAGCAGCCAGACCATACCAGTGGAGAACAGTAGCTTGGTCAGACTAGAAAGAGATTCCCCAGCTTGCTGCGCTCCAGTGTCTGAGGTTGGTAATCTATGCTGGGACTATGCAGAAGAAGAATCCCTTTTTATCTGCAGAGCATAGCATAGAATTTGTTTTTAAAAATGTCTTTCTTGCCTCATGATATAAGAACTTAAAGACTTTGTGCTAAGAAAATTCCTTTTGCAAAAGCAGTTTAGACTAGAAATACTGTAAAAGAAACAATCTGAATTGAAAGCAGTGAATAAATACAAAACAGCAGTTGTCTTCCGTGTTCTTAGATTGTCATGCACCCTATTTTGAGTTATGTAACTTAAATAATAGGATTTTTATTTGACCTTCATAATCTCATTATATCACTGGAGGTACAAATACTCATGTAAAATAAAATCTCTTCTAACCAATCTTCTCTTCTAGTTATCTTTATGTGATGATGATTTTATACTTCCATGCAAAACTGTTGATTCATGGAAGTAATCCTGTGTTCATGCATTGTACAGAAGCTATATCTGGTATTGTTGCTACTGCTAGGAGCTGATGTGTCACATTTTGTATAAATCTTATTTTTAGAATATCTTATTTCAGCCACCACAACCATTCTGGTTAAAACTCTGTTGTGCTGATCCTAATGCAGCGGTGACATAACTAAGAGGGTGAGGGGGCCAGTTAAAAACTAGTAATATCCCTGAAGTATTACTTCAATTTACTAGGAATGTAGGAAATCCTTACAAGTCAGGTGCTCCAAATGAGGTGGTAACAGCAAGAAAACAGTCAATTCAAACATGTAAATTAGGTGGAATTTAGCACTTTTGGTTTATCTTACATTTTTCTGCCACTCACCTCCTTCTTGGTTCTTTGATCTGAAATTGATACTTTAATATTATGCATCTCCTATTTCGTTGTTCACATCTACCATTCCCAATACCCAAATCCTAACCTTTTGCCCTGATGCCTTAGTGCTTCTCCGTGGGCAAAGCAGAGGTGGAGCTGTCTTACTGAAGTGTGTGTGGAGAATCCCTCTGACTGATGATCTCCAAGGTGGACCTCGCCATCCAGCTCCCTGTCCTTCCTGCTGTCCCACCTCAACACGGGGCCCTGCTGAAGATGGTCAGAATCTCCTGCCCATGGGAGGAAGCGGGTTGTTGAAGTTTAGCTCAGCCTTGGGGCATCCCCGTGTCCTACAGGTTCAAGCTGAGGATTAGGGGATTGTAAGTATAACTTCGAGTCACGTTTCACCGCACGTCGCTGCAGTGAGCAGAGGATCGAGTCCAGCAGTATGAAAACTGAAATAATTGAGTTTAGACTAAAGGTTTTCACATTGCTGCGTTTACACATAAAGCAGTCTAAGTTTGACTCAAACTTTAATGGTGTGTGTGAGGCTGTGTAATCAAATTTGGAGATATTTACATAATTACTGAATTATCAGAAGTATTAAGAGAGCTGTCATGTGTTATTATGCTATAAAACCTGATACCTTTTGTAGACTATGACACATGGAGTGTTTTTGTTTATACTTTTGACATATTACAAAAGATTGTATGAGGCATTCAGAAATTACATTGACACTATAGCACTCTCTGTCTCCCTTTTCTACACGGCAGTTCCTGAAAAAGAAGAATGTCAGTCATGGTTTTCTATAATCTGAAAAGGGATTAAAGTTGAGGTAGTTTGTCTTAAATAAAAAATTTGGACACAGTTTTTTCTATTTCTTGAAGCTTTCAGAAAGTGGACTCCCCCCTAACTCTACAGTACATTTTCAGGCTATGAAATTTGGAAGTTAGGGACAGTAAACTTATTAAATTGTGGATAGGAGTAATTGAAAACAAGCAATTTTAGTGTCTGTTTATATTCTGGAAAATGTAGTGATGGCAGAGGGGAATGGAAACTTCAGGTCTGCACGAGAGATTCTAGATACTGTAGTAATTGGACTGTAATCAAGATTTAAATCATTACAGTTTTTATTTGTATTCTGATGTCTTCTTCCACAGACTAGAATCAAGTAGGCATATTCTAATTTAGATTTTGGTAGGGCTGCCTTGAAACATCCTATTACTTGTTTATGGTGGGATGGGGTTGTTTTACTTTTTGGGATAAAAGACTTACTGAGCTACATTTGTGAAGATTCTGCAAAGATACTATTTTCTATTATACTCCAGGTGTGGGTTGGGCAACTTGTTGTGTAATCCAAGGACTCTGAATGGAGCCTTAGTCCACCCTCCCTAATGTATCTGGGAGATATTTTTATACCTATGTATGTTTATCTTTGGTATGTAAGATACTTCTGTGTAACAGGGAATATGCATATTAGAGCAAAGGGCATGTTAGTTTTTTTTCAAAGAGCATCCCTTCTGTGTCCTGACATCAACTTGAAAATGCAATATTCCTATTATTTAGCTGAATGGCCACAAATTTCTGGAACTGGTGTATTTTGTATTGCGTACCTGCCCAGAGGATCACAGTGCTTGGTGAATGAGAACATTCTGATAGATGCCACTTGGTAGGAAACTCGTTCATATAGTACAAAGCAAGAGTGGCTGAAGGCAGGTAACAAACATGGCCCATCACTAGTCCTGTGTTGCCACAAAAGACGTTGCAAAATCATACCTCCTTTTTCAGCGGTAGCGAGGGAGAGAGCAGGGTCTCTGAAACGTATGCTCAGCTAAAGCAAATGCTCCTTTATGAAATCACTCCAGTTGCTCTTATTCCCAGCTTTCTATAGAAGATTAGAAAAGATTATGCTAGTCTGCTACAAATAGCCCCAGTATCGGTCCATGAGTTTTGATTTTCTTATAGTAGTGATTCAAATACTTCTGCTCTCTGTAGTGAATCATCCATCTGAGGCAAGGATGTTTTCTACCAACCAAACCAAGGCTCTGTCAGTGATAGGGTTGATTGCTCCTCCAAGTATAACAAATCCCACTGGAAAGCAAGAATACTTTCACCAGGAGCACTTGGTCCATGATGAAAGTGGAAATGGTTTTCTGGATGAAGTAGATAAAAATTGACTGATGCTCATTTCAAACACTTTTATCCTAAACTACTGACCTCCTTTTAAGTAGTCCTGAATTTCTGTCAGCTCAGTAAGAGCCCAGGACTTTCATCTGTCTGTTTAGGATAATTCTATGTGTGTGATTATTCTACAGTTAAGAAGTTTTTGAGGGATTTATTCCCTGTGTTTGCTGTGCTGCCTGAACCGTACCTATCCTAGGAGTTGATTGCAGTATTTATCAAAGCTATGGAGCCCCCATTTGAGCCATCTGTAGGTAGTGGTTGTGCCATCTGTCACTGAAGACTGCATTCCAGAGGGAGAGACAATATGCACAGACTTCGTCATGCAAAGCCTGTAGGGTATGGTCTCTGATGTTTGCTTTATCCTTGTAAGATGTATAGGTTGTAGTGTTTCACTCGCTTCTAAAATTTTTATTGCAAGAGACTTCTGAATGCCACAGTAGCCGATACTTCATCCTCGCCCATCTGTATGCATTATGCGTTTTACTGAACTCCACACTTTCCTCTGGGAGGTGAACTCTGGTACCTAGTTGTAAAGACTGTATGAATGTGAAAAAATGGGCAAAACTAGGCTGCAAAAGATTTCAAACTAGTATATAGCACTCGGAGATAATGGTAAGAGCTGCACGAAATGAGGTGCCTTTGGTGGAAGCATATAATTTTCTGAATATTTTTTGCTATGAATTACCAAGGATTACAACAGCAACAGATGTTTGAGGCAGCATGATATAGATTGTGCATACTTTTGTGTTATGATTAACTGAGCCAATATCCCTGCATTCTGAGAGATAGGTGACTTTAAAAAGTTTCAAGAGAACATGAACAGCATGTTTCTGGAATACTTTCACTGCAGATGTTGCTACCAGGAGCAGCTTTCAAAATTTTTGCATAGTGTATAGTGATCATCTAATTTGTGATTAACAGTAGTGGTTTATGATTAGCCCCTAAATTTGAAGTGAAATTTGCATTGTTTCCAGATGTATTTCCTGTTGGATCTGAGGGCAGCGTGATGACCTAGACAATATCAAATATGAGAACAGTTACCTACAGAAGAAACTGTGGGCCTTCAGGACAGCATTTTTCATGACTTCATATTCTCTCTGTTGCACAAGCTTATTGGCAGTCCTTGTCACAGTGAAGGGTATGTCTTCATACTGTGCTGTCGTGGGGCCATGAATCCTTCTGCTGCCTTTTCCAACTTGGGGTAGAGTGTGGACCAGGCACACACTGGTAACCAGAGGGTTCAGAGGGTGCTGCTGAATTTGTGTGTTGCCCAGGGCAAGTAGGACTCCTAAGCTACTCTTATTCATTTTTGACCCTCACAATGTTGGCAGTTTGTCAGGAACAGAACTACAGAAATATATGAACTATAAACGAAGTGATGTTTTTTGTAGTACATGCCTTTTTTTTTTTATGCAACACAAGGAATAATTTGTACAAATGACAGAACCTTAAAAAGAGACATTGCATCAGTAAGAAGTGATGCTGTGCATTGCTGTGTTAAATGGGAAGGGAACTGATTTAGCATAGGCAAATGGACTTTAAAAAAGCCCTGTGATAGCTATTCCTATTCTAATACAGATCAGATGTAGCATTAAGAGCCTGTCATGACTTGTATGTGTAATGTCTCTGTATTTATATATACATTAATAAAATATTCCAAGAAACGCATAGCAAGAACATTATATTGTCAGTAAGAGGTAATGCATGTTTAATCTAGACCTACCTTCTGAAGATACTCATGAAATGTGGAGGATCAAACACTTTATTTAAATATTGAATTTCAGAGCATTTGAGTGGATTATTCTTTGTTCTTTATGGATGTTCTCTCAACGTGAAACCAAGGGGATATATAAATACATATATTTCCTTCTTTTTTTTTTTTTTCCCAGGGTAGCAGGGACTTGCTCAGTTGCTAGGTAACAAGGTATTGCTTTATTTGCAGGAGCAGTAGCTGAGTTGATAGTAGAGGCAATGATTTATCCGAAATGTATTAATATATACTGTAACAGTAATAATGATTACTGAAATTGCTTATTTTCATGTACTCCATGCAGTGGAAAAAATATAATCAGTTCATTAGAATATTTCCTTCTGCTGTGTGTAAAAAAACTGCTAAATTACTAAGAGTGTCCAGTTATTTAGTGAAGCAGCAGAATCTGTATTGTTTACTTAGTATCTTAAAATGAGTTATTTCAGAAACAAAACAAGAAGCGTTAACAAAAAAAAATGGGATTTATAAGGAGTAGTTATTTCCCTAAATTGTCCATTCATACCTTTTTTTTTGGCCTTTCACAGACAGGTTGCTTTTCCAGCAGCAATACGTTTACCTCCAGGGCTCAAGACCAAACCTGTCAGTCACCAGGGCAGAAGTTGGCTCGTTCCTGGTGGCAGGCTGCCATCTCGATTCTGCCTCCAAGAAGACCAGCAGGTGGTCTGCAGGTCACTCCACCGCCTCCTTTCTCACACAAATCTGGAAATTCAGAATGGTCAGAGTTGCCTTCAGGGCAAATGCTGATGCCACCTGCTTTCACTCCTGGCACAGGCCTGGAGAGATGGTGCTGGATGCTGTATCCATGGCCAAAAATGGCACTGCCATTCATCTTATTCAGTTTTGCAGTTATCTGGGGGAAGGAAGCATATACAGCCCTCATGGGTTCCACATCGTCTTGCTGCTCCTCTTAAGTCAGGTTACTCTTAGCCAGGAAACTGTCTGTTACGTGAGACATATTAACCAGGTATCTCTGCTGCTCATGGATCCAGGAAGACTACATTTGAGTGTATGGAGTAGGATTTCTGTGGTCACACTGAAGCTGAACAGTTTTTCTTTCAGGATGATGGAAGCCATATTGACTTAGAAGAAAGTTGTCTTTGGCATAAGCCAAATTAGTGAGTGTACTATAGCCGAGTGTTTTTTTAAGTATGATTCAAGTCACCCTTGCCTAAATTTTGACTGAAGTTTAATAACACATTGCATGTGTATTTCAGCTATTTTCAGAGCAAACATTGACCTTTTCCCCACATCAATCATGTTTTAGCAGTTGCAAATCTTTTTAACGCGCAAGCTCACCTGTTGGACTCTGGACTTGGTTCTCAGGCATTCACGCATTGCTCCAGAAAGCCACAGTTCACCTCCACTCAGGAGTTACTCCTTGTACTGATTTTCTCATCCTGGTGGATTCATCTTTCAAAAGTCTATTATCTGTTGTGCTGATCATTCAGTTTGTTTGTCTTTTTTTACAAAGCAAGATCCTGCTTTATTTAAGCAGAATTCAAGTGGTGTTTATCAGTCTGTGATGGGAGAGCAAGATTAGTCTACAAGTGACAGCTGATGGGCAGGGAAAAATGGCACGGTATAGATATCAAAGTTGATCTCGATGTGCCTCACCTGTGCTAAGAAGTGTTTGCAGCTGTGGGTAACATATATGTTGCTGCTTGGAAACCTATTTATAGCTTTTCTATTCAATCATACATGACATTATCCGTTAGACCTCTAATGACTTCTAACACAGTCGTTCACATAATCAGTTCATAAGTAAATAGCTGCAGGCTTGGCCAGTGTCTTAACAACTAAAGTATTCCTGATCCTCTGGCTTTCATTTCAGCAAAGGAAGTGAGCAGATTAAATAAAAAGAGGTAAAATGGCACTCTCACAGTATCTGGCTTCCTGAAGAGTTGTAGAAAAGAAAGAAGAGCCAAAGCGCAAGACAGTTAAAAAGAATAAAAGTTAGAAAGCTATTTGTGTATCTAATTTAGGAGATTAAAAGAAATGAAAGGAAAACAGAAAGGACAGATGAGAGAAAATGGGTGCAGCAATAAAAAAAGAGCAGCAATTATGCTTCGGCATGAGTCAAAAGGACACATGAGAATGGTACTCTTCTGTGAATCATCAAAAGGAAGGTATTTGGAGCCAGTGCAGGATAAGGCCTTCAGAATATGTAATTCTATTGTCTTGAAGTTAGGGGAAATTTTTTTTTTAATGTTTTCATGTGCTATCGAGTGGAAGCTGTGCATTAAGGAAGCTTATGGGTCCAGGGTCAGTCACTACCTGTCTGCTTATCCTCACCTGCACTTTCAGAAGTTTCGCCCCTTACGACAGCACCTGGGTGCAGCCCCGTAGTGCTTGGAGCGCAGCTCCCCTGGGTGCTTCATCTTGGCAGCGGGAGCATCTAGAGAGTCCTTGGATCATTCTCATCACACAGAGGCATACTAACCTGAACTATACAGCTACCTTAACCCCCTGGATTTAGTGAGCTTTCTGTAATTCATTTCACTGCTGTTTAAAATTCCCCAGTTGTAATAATCAAACTCGAACAGAGGATAACATTTGCCTGCCTGCTGTTATCGTGATTTGAACAGTCGGGTTCACGACTTAGTTCTTTCCTGAACAGAGGATTATTTGTATGGCTATTTTGATAAAAATGCCTTCCTTAGTGGATAAATCATCAAAGAATTAGATTGTTTCTAATTTCAAAATGCTTTAATATTGTTACATTGGTGTGTTATAAGCTTAGAAATCCACCTAGTGCTCGCTTGTCCTAAGCAGCAAACCTCTCTTTCCAGTCTCAGTCAAAAGAATTCTGAGTAGAAATTCTGGATGTGCATGCTCAGGTGAGAGAAATCACTGAAGACAGTTGCTTAATTAATCACTGTTCTGGCACGAGTGTGTAATGACATTCACTCTACATGAATGTCGTGTCATTTATGTAGATGTGAATGTACACCCTAGGTTTGTTTTGCCAAGTTGTGTTTATTGCTGCTGAAGGATAGAATTGAGTCTGAATTTGGGGCGCTTTAACTTTCTGTTTGTAGCAAAAGAGTATTAAGAGTGTCATGCTCCTTTTATGAAGTGAACGATGATTAAATAACTGCAGTTATGTTAAAATTACATAAGAAAGAAGATTTGAGGTTCTTGCTCTGAGCTATAAGTATTTTTAAAAGACATGGTTTTTAGAATTTTTGGTCACTGATTTATTTCACTAACTTTTCCTTTTGAGGAATATTTTTTCACCTAAAGAAGTACATTTTTGCTATTATGCTGTCAGTCTTTTGAACTTTTGAACTGATTGGGCATTTGAGCTGGAAGAACAGTTTATTTCAGAGGTAAATAAGTTCTCACAACTTTCATGGAAGGGAGGAGAGGGAGCCCTTTTAATATCCTTGTAGTGGTGAGAATGTTGTGCTAAGGGTGGGAAAAACTGCAAATAAGGAGTAGTAGAGCCGTGGTGGGAAGCTGAAATTACTATGAGAATTGGGGAAGCTGGAGACACTACAGAGTAGAAGGAGGTACAGAGGAAGGAGGAGCTGTGATCTGGGGTAAGGAAAGGATTATGGAGACAGAAGTGCAAATCCATAGCAAACTGCACCATTACTTATGCTCCTGGTGACACATGTCAATCATGAGATGCCTCTTTAAAATAAATCACTATGTGATGAGTGGCATATTGGCTTAAATAAAAGTACTCATTGAGTTGTGTGTAGTTTCTAGTACCACTGTGCTAAGTGCCCTCTGGTAGCACAATGTGACTAACAAGGGCCACCAGCACCTAGCACTCACGGCTTCTGCCCAGGGGGAAAGCTTGTGCCACAGAGTAGCTGGATTTAGCAGAACATTACGGTTTGTGGGAAAGAATTCCTCACTGTACGTGTTGCTATGTAGTGGGTGGGGAAAGCAAAGGCAGATAAATACGCCTTCCACTCAGAATGGAAGGTGGCGGAATGGCATGATAGATGGCTACATTAAAAATTCACTTCTGCTTTCTCGCCTCCTTTTAATCAGATATTTTGCTGTTTTACAAGGATTATTGTTTGCTAATCCTTGATTGGTCAAAGGGTACGTATTTTTATAATTTTTTTCCTTTATATTTGTGATCAGTAAATGCAATGTCACTTATGTAATCATAATAATTTTTCACTTAAGCTAGCGGTCTGTTAGAAAGTGTGTTGTGATTTTTCATAAATATCATTAGTTTATGAGAACAAAGAGCAGTATAAGAAAACAGTGTGGAACATCTGATTTTAGGCTTGCAGAGAATGAAGGCTGTGAACCACTTCTTTTAGTGCCTGGCCAGACTGCACAGAGGGTGGATGTTTTTTATGGCTCTTATTTGACCCATTCTGATTGTATGGATACAGCAAGTAAGGCCAGGATGACTTTGTGAATAAAACATGGCATTAGGATTTAGGAGATGTGGTTTTCATTCCTGTTAGTATGCGAAGTTTTATCTGCAGCCTTAAGTTTATCAGTTAATCCACATGTGCTTCAGGTTTTCATTTGTTAAAAAGAAAATAGGAAAGACAAATCAAGTTGATTTTTTTTCCTCCTCTGCACCAATAGAAGCATACACTTATATTGTTCAATGACTCAAGGGCCACACTCTGTCAGCAGTACAGAATGAAGTGACGACATTGCAACAGGGAGAGTTGACTCTATATAAAATTAAAGTCAATGCATTAAAAAAAAGGTTTATAATCTGATGTTTATACTGCAGTAAGACTTGCTAGAGTGCAATAAAGCTTGATCATATACAATGTAGTATAGCGGATTAAATTTCATAATTGCTAATAATAAGTAATCCTGCTGTCTCCAGGGTATGTAGAAGGTTGAAAGGCAGCCAAACCACTGCATTTTCATTGTGTCAGTCTCCTTGGCAGTTCTCTGTGGAAGCATGCTGATGGGCGGGAGGGAGGTTAGGAAGAGCCTGTGGGTACGTATGGCATTGCTGTCAAGTTCATAAATTACACAGATCCACTGAAAAGTGGGTGCACAGTAGCACATGTTGTATATCCTACTGTGACACTCCAGCATGGCATTCTTCTAGCTCAGGAGATTCAGTTATTCACTGCTCTCTCCCTCTCTAAATTTCATTTGTGAGCTCGTTTCACAGGATTCTATTCTGCTGTTAATGCTTCTACGTAATTTTCCTGAATACTGGAAGTATATAAAAGCAGTAAGAGGAGAATAGACCCCTGAGCTTGGACTGTGTTTTCACCGCACTAAATTCCTGTTTTACCATTCATAAGCTCTCACTCTACAAAACCTGTGCTGCTGTTCTAAGATAAAATGTGTAGGTTTGGATTTCATTTTTCTAAGAAGCTGGATAATAGGCATAGAAGTGATGCATGCAGCAGCATATCAGAATGGTTCTGTGTTATATTGCTGTATTTGAAAGTAAAGCTAAAAGAGCAAGTCTTTTACTCTTCTTCACATTTCTTTAATCATTTTTTAGCATGCTGTGAGGTAAAACATACTGTGTCATATAATTTTCTTCTTAAATCACATTGTTCAACCCTATTCTTATTTATCTAGTGGTGCAGGAGGCCATGTCTGAGCACATGTACTTGGGAACTAGAGAGAGCAGGGAGCAAACTCATTTGATGTTCAGTTTACAGCCCTCTTTCATTTCATTGTGCCGAGCTGTGTCTTCTCTCGTACTCTGCCATAGAATGATAGAAATCCTGGATCCCTGAGGACAAATCCTACCAAATTAGATGCATCCAGTTCCCTTCGTCCCACTGTGGGCATCGTTCTTCTCAAAACCTGGGCTGCTTTAGCTCCTCATAAGCTTCTTCTATAGTGAAACATGGTGTTTATGAAGCAGGCTAGAAAGGTTGAGAGTTGACAATATAGGATCAAGAGCAGTTATTAGTGAAAGGTGCTATCATCTACATCTTATATATCACTAACATTGTGACTGGGATGAGCTGATCCATGGCTCTTGCTTGCCACCAACACTGACAGCCTGGGAGAGGTTCCTGTAGGGTCAAGAGGAAGGAGAGACATGTCAAAACTGCAGGTTGTCCTCAGCTTCTCTCAGATCTGCCTCAGGCTGTGTCAGTGGGTTCAAAGGAGAGGATTAACACTGACAACAGTGTCCATTACACCTGAGTCTCAGCAGAGTCCTTTGCAGAGCACAGCCAGAGAGAAATATTGCTATACAACTTGTCTCATTTGTCGTTGCATGTGTTTTTTGGTTTAAGTAGTTTGACTACATTTGGATTGTGTCCAAGCTTTTCTGTGCACCCCCGAGAGATTATAAATTCATTTTACCTAAGTGAAAGGTAAGGACCTTTCTCACCAGAGCAGTGAGAAGAAGATTTATTGAAGGGTAACAGCTGAAGTTATATTGAAGGGTAACAAAGTGCCGTGTTCACTTTGTCTTAGGGACCACAAGGTAAAAATTGTCAAGTTTGGAAATAAAAGGTTTCTCCTAAATACAGTATGTATGTTGTTTATGTCTAATTTGGTGTCTGAAAAGCTGTCTTTCTTGCTTTTACATGGTAATAAGAATTCTGCAGGCAGTATCTACAGTAGGGCTGCTTCAGCGTGTGCAGGCTGTTCCTGTGTGTAGAATTTGGAAGCTCAATTGTTCTTTAGTTAGTGATTATATATATGATGAAAAGCGAGTCAACCTCAGGGCTTCAAATATAGGAAAATTAGGATGTGGGGGTTCCCCCTTTCCCTGCCTTCCCCTGCCCCTCCACCACCACCACCCCGATATGATAATTCAAAGCTTTCTATGCAGTCATGGGACTTGTATCTTTTTTTTCCTAATGAAAGCTGAGACTCGAAAGTTTGTGGTTTGGGGAGGAGGATAGGCTTCGGTGAGACTCATGATGAAATCACAAGAGCGAGAGACAATATAAACCGGGTCTGCTTGCTCTCACCATAAATGTGTCATCTGTGAAGTGGAAATAAAAAGTAATCTTAGGGGGTTTTTCTAGCCATGAGAATAAGCAGCTATGAGATTGAATATATTTGTAGCATAGGTCTGCTGGATAAGAAAACACTATTTTTACACAGTCAGCTTTCATTCTAGCATTTCATTTTAACTGTACCCATCGTTTTCAGTTCTGCGATGCAGTGTAATCCCTATTTTATTGGAATACAGCAAGTCCAAGTGAGACACTGTCTTCATTGCAGTCAATGCTATTTTGCCATTGACATCAAGAAAACCATGATCTCATCCTTGTTAACAATAAGTGGTATTTGAAAGAGACTCTTTCGCTGGCATTAGGTCATCGCAGGCAGGTAATTTATAAACTTGTGGAATATATTTTAGGTACTTTCAAAGTTCTAATGCGTGCATGCTTGATAAAGTTATTAAACTGTGTTAAACTGATATTCAGTGTACATTCAGAAATTAAAGCAAAGGTTCCTTTGGGAATAAGGCACCTTTGACCAATAACATGTGTAAATCTAGACAAAAGGCAAAGTTTTAGCTGGGAAGCAACAGAAACAATTTCAACAGAGAATTGAGGTTGTGCAGCCCCAGATGTCTAGCATCCTGGTACTTCTGGCAAGCTTAGAAGGATTCACAGTGGGTTCTGCTGTTCTGAACAAATAGGTAGGTCCACAGACAAGGCCAAAAAAAAGAAAAAAAGGCATTTTTATTCTACTTGGAGGATTTTGTTGTTAATATTTTAGTTAATGAAATGTCTGACCTATTGAATTATTTTCCTAACCATTTATCCAACTTTAAAATGCATGAAAAATTCAATACTACTAACATAGAAAAATTATTTAAATGTTGTATGTTCACTGAGTGCATAATAATCTGCAGTGTATAGATAAGTTTTCAGTTTGCTGCACAGAGATTTAGCTGTGCAACTTTGAGCTAAGTTAAAATAATGATGTACATTTTCCCATTTAATTTTAGATCCTATTTTTCAGTATATGGGTCAGCTCCTTAGCTCAGTCCTGCATTAATCTTGTTGCACAATGCAGGTTTAGAACTATGATCAAGTCTTCCATGTTTTTGTTTCTTTAAAAGACTGAACTGTAAATGAGATGTTTATACCTAGAAATATAGATGTGTCCAATGACAATTATTGTCTTCCTGCAATCTACACAACAAAAGTTATTTACTCTCTGAAACAAATTGTTTTTACTAGTGACTCTTCTGCTGATAAATATCTGTGTTTGTTTAACCTTTCAGGAATTAGAAAGTTTAAAGAGAAAAGACAGTTGCTTTCTTCTCATCTTAATCTCAGTTGTAAAGTTTATCAGGTTTTGCCCACGTACCTCCTTCACTCTTGGAATTAACATTTTCGCACACTAGCTTGTGTCTGCATTTTTGCTTGGGGGTGGGGAGAAGCAAAGCAGCCTTGATTTTGAACTTGCGATGGACTGTGTGGGGCTCTGTGAGCACATTCATCAGTTGCCCACTCCAGAAATAAGAGGCTTACCTCCCAGTTTGCTCTGATGTGGAGCAGTTTGATGCTAATCACATCCAGGCCTTGGTGGTCAGCTGTTTTCTCAGGTGTTTTGTGGCTAGCTCTTCTGCAGTGGTAGGAGGGGTCACACATTTTTCTTTCCTTCTTTGTATTCTCGTGTGTGTGTATGAAGGTGATACACACATCATGCATCATACATGAAGGTGTGTTGATTTAAACCCCACTTACACACTTCCACGTACTTGCACACCAAGTATTTAGAATCAGCTCATTTAGAATCAATTATGCTCATTCAAGTTTAATTGTTTCAAGTTTCATTTTATGGCGTAAAGCTATGCCTTTATGAGGAGGGTAGTCTGGGACATCTGTCAACACAGATCACTGGAAGGTACTGCTGAGGGCTACCAGCCCAGGTCTTGTCTGAAGAGCTCGCTATATTTAGGTTTTTGTACTATTCATATATGGAAACACCACTTGCCCTCCATTTATATTTGATGCTTTGTTAATGCAAATTTTCTTATTACAGACACAGAATAAAAATGTGGTTGTAGTTACAAGAGTGAGTGACTGCCCTTGCACAAATAGAAGCCTATATATATATATGTATATGTTTCAGATATATGTCACCTGGCCTTTAATCTTAACAGGTAATATGAAGTGTTGAGCTGCTAGGTAAATATTGCCCTTTTCCCTTCCCTGATGTTAAGAGACATACATGGAAAAAGAAATGCGCTAGTGTAGGCTTTTGGCTTTTTAGTGTCTATTGAAAAATAATTCCATGCAGATCTTATGGTAGACACACTTCATTGTGCTTGTCAATTGTTTCACAGCTTTACACGTATTTTAAATGAGATAGCTGGACTATGCTGCTTTAGCATTTAAATGAAGCCAAATTAGTATTCTGTCAGCAAGCAGAAGGGATTTTTATACTAGAAAGGTGTAGGAGGGAGATGGATAATGACGGATGAAACTTGCTGATACAAACACATGCCATGTTTTCTTAAAAATATGAAATTCTGAACCACTGAAGCTTGTACACTGCTAAAGCTGACCATAGATGATTTTAACATATATGCCAATTCCTGAGGGCTTACAAAATTTATTAGCAAAATCATACAATGCTAACTCAGAGGAGTAAAATTTGATGTTTTCTGAGTACTTCTTGCATCACAACGCTAATCATTTTGGTTTAGACAGCAAGATAATGTGTCCTAGTGAAGAGATTTCATAAGATTTTAAATAGCTAAAAATTAGATGCACAATTTAAAAAACAAGAAAAATCCAAAGCATGACCCCAAGATCACAAAATCAAATCTTTCTTTAAAACATTATTGAATAACCATTCTGCAAAATGCTTGCTATTGCTAAAACATTGTTTTCTCTATATGCTTTATCTCAATAAAGGATTAAACAATCATACTATGCCCGATAGTATCCTAAGTCGTCCTAGGTCACAGCTGATGAGGGGAGCTGCTTGCGGTGCTCTGAGCAGCACCACTTGTACAGAAGACTTACTGTACAGACTACGAAAGAATAGAAACGTATGTGGGTGTTTGTTCTCTTCATTTCAACGGTATCCTAGAGGTGCAAAATAAGGACAGAGATTGCTGAAGAATGAGGCGGTGTCTTTCTGCAAGCCTGGGTGATTATCCCATAAATGACATATGTAATAGAAATTAAGCATACGTTAAAAATGTTTATTATATGGTTATCTCACTGCTTATGGAGGAGAGCAGATGCCGTTAAATCAAATCTGATTTTATTATTAATCCAACAGCTTCCTTTCTGTTTTTCTCTGTGCTTTTTACCTTACTCATTGGTCAGCAGTTTTTGCTCGTTCTTTTGTTGTCATTTCTCCCTGTCACCTCTGTGGTGGTGTCCTGGACGAGGTGGGAATATGGCTGCATATTCAGATTAAATTGCAGACCTGGGTGGGGGGCTGTAAAGAAATAAAGGGGACCTAGAGCAAAGCTGCAAGGGCAAAAGGAATTTCAGGTCTGTTCAGTTGAAAATAAGATGTGAAGAGAGAGAGAGGGAGTAGTGACAGATGAGAGAGAAGGAAGTTGAATTTGCAAAGAAGAAAACAGGAAAGTTATCTGAAAAGCCAGAACAGATAAATAAAATAATGTACTCTGGTTTATCACAAATGCCTTGTAGATGTCACCTACTGGTATCCTTCAAATAGTTACCTTTTAATCTTATTGTAAAATGTAAATTCTTCCATTAGATATTTCTCATCTGATTACTATAATGACCCATTTTCTGGTCTTCCTATTCTTCTCCTGTGTTATTCATCCTCTTAAAATTTCTGGCACTCATTTTATCTCTCATAGGTTCCAAATTCCCATTTTACCTTTATTTCAGGAGCTTGCATTGGTTGTATCTGCAGTTAAGAAGTAGATTAATAAAATTTAACATTTGCATTTTAAGTTCTCAACAGATACAGTTCCTTGTACAGTTAGGACTTCGTTGTAGCTCGTGCCATCTCTCGCCATCTTTTGCTTTATGATTTGCACATGGAGTTTTGTCATTTGTCTTCCCCTTTGCTCCCTGGCCACTGATGCAGAGGAATCCCTGGCCTGTATGAGGTCTCAGTCACGTTAGTCTGTAGCACTTGTAATTTTATATAGTTGTAGCTCTCTCTGAAGGTGTTCATTGCTGCCTGTGTGTTCTGGCGATGAAGCACACAGTGGCACATTTGGCATCACCCCGAGCAGGATACACCAGGGTGGTAGCAGGGAAATATCCACATTAAAGCATCCTGCTGAGCTTCAGACTCCTCCATCCAGCAGCCTCCCAGCGTCCTGGTTTTGAACTGGTGCTTCTGTGTCAGTCCTCAGAGGGCTCTGCCAGCAGGGACCTATTTTCTGGGAACACATTTTGAAGTTTCAGGGTGCTTGTGGGTGCACCGTGCTCTGCTCCCTCTGTTTTCCAGACTTAAATACAGATCTTTTTTATCTCCTGAATTTATTTATCTGAAGCGCCAATACCTCCAGTGTTTTCTTTTAAAAAGTTTTGTTAACTTTATGTATGGTTCTAAATCTTCAAGCGTGAAGAATCTGGGAGAATTTTTCCCAGTCCATCTGTGCTGTACTTCCATGGGAAAACCTGTCTGCAGCGCTCTCATGCTGGTTCTGTCCTCTGGGCTCACAGGCCAGGGGAGAACCCAGTTCCTGGGGGCTCGGTGGGAACATCAGCACTTGGTAAGTTCCTTGTGATGGGTATCGATTGAGAAAAGATCAGCTGTATCTATCTCTGGCCAAATTAGGGTGAAACACTGAATGGCTTCCTGGAAACTAAGACTTTGCCCCCAGCTGAGTAAGCCTGTTGTATGTGATACAGAAACATAACGTAGCATATGAAAAGGACATTTTAACCTTTTCCATAAGTATTTTTCATTCCTACTAATAAAGTAACACAGTCATTTACTTTCAATTCTGTGCAGAAATTTCATTTACTTAAGCTGTTGAGTATCTGAGAAATCTGATCAGAAAATGTGAACACAAATCATGAATGGAAAATATTTTATGATTCAAAGGTTAATATTACAGCAGAAACAAGTGAATTTAAACGTCAGGGTTCTTAAATGAGAAGAGACTTACACTTTTCTGGATCCAGATCTGGATCACAAATACAGGAGGAATTAAAAAAAAACCACATAAATGAGATATGTACTTGAATAGTAGAGTTTCTAAAACTACACTTAATTAAGAGTGACTAAATTTAGGCTTACTTGTTCATTTGAAAAACCCAAAATGTTACTTAATTCTGTAATACAACTCGGAAATACGTTTTAAGTCTGTCAGTCATGTGAAGATATCCCAAATGGCTACATACTAGTACACAACAAATATGTAAGTTACATTATCCTCTAATTGTCCATAAGAGGGTTTTTTTCTCTTTGCTTGTTATGCATATAAATCTACTCTTCTGATTCATTATTAATCATAGTTCATGTGGTGATTTTGTATAAAACGTTCATGACAGGATTTCTTATGTTATAGTGAGTTAATGTGATCGGTACTGTCGTGTACTTTTGTGACAAGATGAAGTAGAAACTTACTTGGCTTCACAGTAATACAGCTGGTTATTATACCTAATACTATAAATTAATATGTAAATACATATATGAACTAATCTCTTTTCTTTCAGGTTTAACATTTCAGGTTCCAGCAAAGTTAAGGGTCTGCAAACTTGTCATTTCAGACAAATGTGGATTTTCATGGCATTATTCCTGATCTGAAAGACGATTGTTTAACGTTGTAGTTACATTTATGAAATAGGATTAAAATAGACTGTGATCTTCCTAACACATAAATGGGCTGAATCAGTTAAGTTTTAATTGAAGAAATGTGATTTATTTTGGAAGTACAGATCACGTGAGAGAACATAAAGAGCTCTGAGTGTATTACTGAACAGCAGTACTGGGGGAATAATCTGGGCAGGAGGAGTAAAGCTACTGGATATTTGACTGAACATCAGTCAACCTCATAGTGCTAAAAAGGACAGTGCTATGTGAATGCAGTGCGTACTAACAAGAGGAGTGTGTATAAAAACTTAGAGATTTCTGTCCCCTGGTGTTGTTGCCTTTGTTTCAACTCCGATAGTGTGCTTATAAGTAGGATTCTTTATGTCCAGTTAAAACAAATTTTGAAGCGAGAGTTATTCTTCATAGAAGAGTTTTGCAAAATTGCATGTATGTTATGATAGAATCATAGAATCATAGAATTGCCCAGGCCGGAAGGGACCTCCAAAGGTCATCTAGTCCGACCTCCCTGCAGTC
>JAOXNO010000001.1:50684791-50705589 GCA_028565335.1 Limnodromus scolopaceus | reverse complement strand
GTCCAGTTAAAACAAATTTTGAAGCGAGAGTTATTCTTCATAGAAGAGTTTTGCAAAATTGCATGTATGTTATGATAAATTACTTGCAAGAGAAAGGGAAACTGTTCTTTCATTTTTTCTGTTTTATTTTCGATGAGGGGAAGAGGTATTGTTGGTTTTTTTTCTGCTCATGTTGTCCATTAGAAATCACAGTTGTATCTCAATTGGAAAACTTGTAACCGGGTACCTGGTGTAATGAACATGTTCCTGCTAGGGGCAGTAAGTTTTAGGGTCAATGTAACATTCTGCCAACATGTAAGGGGATGTTATACAGGAGATAATGATGAATTATTTTCATAAATCAGCGAGGACAGATCAAGAGCTAGAGAAGAGACAATTTAGGTTAAATATTAACCAAAACATAATTCAAGAATCAGAATGGTTAATTGTTGGATCAAGGAGATTTGCTAAATTACAATCTTTAGAATTATAAAAAGGCATGACTACACGTTGGGGAGATCCTTGGCAACATTAAGAGTAGTTTGGGAATCATTATAGATGTTACATGGGGCCTCTGACTTCTTGCAACGTGGGGCCGTTGTCCTGCCGTTAGCTGCATGCACAGGTCTGCTAAGGCATTTTGGTTTCATGCAGCTCCAAATATCCCCTCTTATAACACTCTCTGCAAAATCAGGACTGCTAGTGTTACTACTACTGATGGGAAGAGTGGAGAATGAACTCCTTGTCACTGTCTTTCCTTCGTTTGACTTTATTGCATGGGTTGGATGGGCGCAAGGTAAAGAAAGCAAAGCCTGAGCCGTGGAGATTAGGTTTATCCTCTTTTTGACAGTCCCTTTGAAGAGAACTTTCCTTTTTCAGGAACTTTTGATAAGGATGAAGAAAAAAGAGAGAAAGAGCAGAGGTGAAGAAAACATATTCCCTGTACTAGGAGTCCTGTGCAGCACTTCTCGCTGAGAAAACTCAAATAGAATTTATAGCAAGAAAGCCTTTCCCATGATAACCCATTCGCTGGTGGGTTTTGCCAGAATACTTCGTTAATAATGTATCTGCTCGAACTGTGGAATTCAAAAAGATACGCACATCTATATTCTTTTTAATTTATAAAATAACTTGAGGGAAAACAACTTTGAGATGACCAAAGCTTTGTTGGTTTTCACTGTTTATCTGAAGTTCAGTTTTAACTGTGGTACAAAATCAGCCTCCTGTTTGGAGGGCTCTTCAGTACAGCTTGCCCACTTGCTTTATTCTAATTTGGTTGTGTACAAAAATGTTTCTTCCTTAAGCCAGACTAATGTTGAATGTTTAATGAAGGAATCTGCATAAGAAGATGTGTATGATCTGAGCGGCCTTGTGGTTTCGATTTATCTCAAGTTATGCAGACAATAATCTTTTATGTTGAAATTTGTCGTGTTACTCAGAGCCACGAGGGAAGAACTTACTTGAGCTATTGACGGATGAATATTTTTGCCACTTTATTTGTATCCTTTCGTAACCCCAATTTTTGATGGTGTTCCTTCCTGCTCTTACCTCAAGGCATGAAAGAAAAAGATATTTTGAGAAATGCTTTCGCTGTCCCTTTGCTGCCCCTGGCAGAGTTAATCCAGCCATCCTGCTGTGCTCATAGAGCCTGTTCTCTCCCACCCACGGTGCTTCCTCCTCACAGATTAAGAGTCAAAGTACAGCGTGACGCTGAGTTTGCCTATGATGTGTGATTCTGCTCTGCCATGGTGGCCATTGCCTTTTTTTAAGATACTAGTAATGTTGCTACAGTTGTGATAGCATAAAGGGTATAAACGATGCAAGGATATGAGGGAGAACTAATAGGTTTTTTTGAAGCCATATCATGTATTGGAAAATGGACAAGATTTGGGGTTCAGAATCTGACAAGCAACATCACAATCCAAACCATATGTAGATTACACAAAATTGTTCTTAATTTATTTGAACTATGCTAATCAGTTAAACTAGCTGAAAGAAAACGGTAGATTACTGTAGCTGCAGTTGAGATGAATTGGTAGCTTCTTACATACGTATTAGCTTCTTCCATTTGGTGTTAAAGGACGAGACTGCTGAAGGTGAAGGGGGGTGTGAAACCTGGGGAAAGGGGCTGGTATAACTTATTTTTCAATTTATTTATCATTTATTTAACAAGCCATGATTTTCTTCCAGAATCTGTTTCAATGAGTTTAATTAAATAGTTGTTTAATGAGCAAAAATTGCAAACCAGTATAGTATAAGACAACTGGGAAAATAAGTTGATGGAGGATTTTTTTATTATTTTTATGCTAAGGTTTATGTCATGCCATAACCTATACTGAGGTAATTGGGCATTCAAAGTTTATTCTTTTGGGGAGTGTCCTTGCTGAAAGAAAAGTGATGAAATTGGTCAGCTGGCTGTTTTTGCAGAGCAGGTAGAGTGATAACTGACGATCGTCTTTACATCACATCGTATATGTAGGTGCATCTTTCCTGCAAAGTAGTGAAATGAAGATCTTGATAGAGGTGACATCCCTGGACAGCATAACACATGGTACCCAAAATAGAGTCAACAGCGCCTATACTAGCACATCACAAAACGTGTTTTACTTAATCCAGTGTGCCAAATGTTGTCAAAGAAAGTTGTATGGCTGAGGCTTCACAGCCACTCTGCAATAGGATGAATCCACACTGATTACTGGTAGGACAGAAATGGTTATAAGAAGGAAAACATTTTTTATGAAATGGCTACCCTGCCTCTGACAGGTTTGTCCCAGTCCTCAGGGAGAAAATGGTAGACACCTGACAGACAAACTAGGAAACTAAATTTAGTAACTGCTGAATACTAAAACACATAGGCTCATAGACCGTTGTTTCTCTTAAAACATTGGCTTTAGGGTTCTTTACTGACTGTGCCAGCTGCCCTCTTCTTTTGGGTGGTCCACTATGAAAGAAGCTGCAATTTCGTGGTGGTGAACTCATCTCATGTTTGCCTTTCACCCCTGTAAGCGCAAGCAGCTGCTGAAAATGAAATTTCCACTCCTTCCTCTTTTCCCCATCCTTGGTTGTACTTTCCTGCCTGTTTACTTGTGCCAATGTTAGCTCTTCTGTGGTCAAGTAAGGAAGCAGATGAGGAGCTGGGTGTACAGAGTACTGCTCCCTGCCGACCTCCCGGGTCCGTTTTTAAGGTGGATGGGATCCCTCAAGTGAGATCCCTGGGAGGTCACTCTGCTGCAGCTGCTCCTGCTCTGTTGCCCAAGACCTCTCCTTATGGACCGAACCCTGGTATTTTCTTCTGCAGATCTTCTTTCTTCTAAGGATGCATTTCAAGCGTTTTCAAGCATTGGAACAGGCTGCCCCAGGGAAGTGCATGAATCACCATCCCTGGAGGTATTTAAAAGACATGTAGATGTAGTGCTGAGGGACATGGTTTTGTGGTGGATTTGGCACTGCTAGATTAAGGGTTGGATGTGATGATCTCAAAGATCTCTTCCAACCATAACGATTCTATGGATGAATTCCATGCAGTTTTCACAAGCCTTAGAGGATAATTCACCTGTACTTCGGCATGATCCTTTGCATCATGCCATCAGTTCGTAATAGTTGAGTATTGACATTGCTGGTGATGGCTCTTGTATCGAAGACTACAAACATTTTTCTCATGTTTATCTTTACAATTCTTTTACAGCTCTTTCCTTAAAAAAAGTGGATAAGTATTAATGCTAGCAGTAGGACAGTAATGCATGATCAAGTTTGTAACTCTGGGATATTTAATGCTGTAGGGGATAAGTGTATTTTGGGTTGCTGTGTGTGGTGTTCTGCGCTCCATAGCACAGCCTGAACGCAAGCCATAGGTAGCCTCTGTGCATTGATTTGGCATGAACTAGATACTTGAAGGTGGAGCCCATGCTTTTAATGTGAGTGTTTTACAATACAGAAAAATAATTTTACTAAACTGAAAATACTTTAATGCAATAATAATGAGGTCTTTGTGCATACAGCTGGTAACTTGCAAATAAACTAGGAAACTGAATGGGTTCTGAATAACGTATCTTAACAGCATTTGTTCTGATCCTTGGTTCAGATTCTCCTGTCCAATATTTGGCTTTTCTTTCTGTATGTTGAAGACATTCTTTATGCAGTTGTCGTGTATCTAACAGATGTTGATGCTTTAAAAAAAAAAATGCATAGAAAGACCTCCATTAAAATCTGCTTTTAGAAGGAGATACTTAACACCATCTTAGGTTTTTCATTATTTTCGTTGCCATTTTGATCATATGCATGATATAGAAAGAAACAATTTTAAATTCTAATATATTAATATCTGTATAATTAATGGATATTATTCTTATATTACAGAGCTTACCTTTTAATGACTGCATTGGTTATAACTGAGCTAGAGTAATCTGTATTTTTACTCCAAGCAATGACTGGCTGTTTGCTTCTTCTGATATTATGAACACATTCATTACTGTGTGTTATTAGAAGGCTTTAAAAAAAAGCTATTTATTTAGTAGACAAATGGCCCATTCTTTGAAAGGGCTTGAATGTTGTTGGGGTTTTTTCCCCTTTTGCTTGGAATTAAGTCCATGACGAAATTGAATCAAGATCAGAAAAAGGATCAATTTTAAAGCTGTTAAGATTTTCTATGGAGATTTGTATTTTAGCTCTTATTTCTCATTACATTAGCTGTATTTCATGCTTGTGTACAGATTAATGTGCGTTGCTGATAATTGCATATTAAAAATAGATAAATAAATGATTAGCTAATTATGAAATGTGTTGTAGTACCAGTAACTTTAATTATAATTTATCTGCTGTGTAAGTAATCCTGCACAATATTGTGGGATAACATATTGCTATCGCAATTGCTATCTTGTACTGCTATACGATTAATGTTGAAAACCTCAGGAAGGTTGACCAGGAATAATACTCCTGGTCTCTGTGACCACTTTTTTTCTAAATGGGATCTGAACCAGTGACCGGACCTGGCATTAGCTCAACAACAGGTGGAAATGCAAGTCACTAGTGGAGGGAACAGTCGAAGAAGTCTATCCTCTAGGACTCAGTTTGGGAATGTATTCCACCTTTCAAACTGTCCAATATTTTTTCCACTTACTGCATGTGAAAACAGAAGGAACATTTTTACTTTATGTACAGAACTGCTTAGCGCTTGCTATTTTTCGCATAAATAATATTATTTTCAGCCTTGTCTCGTAGAATGGGTAATCATTATTGTAATGATCTTTGTGTTTGTATGTATAATAGACTTAGGATTTCTGATTTATGGGATTTTGAGTCTCATGTAGTAAAAACACATGTGTGTAATATTTGCCATTACATCTGAGGCTTGCAAAATCATTAAACTGTGATTTATTTTTTTAAAGGCCATGGATTTAACTTCTGTTTTATTAAAAAATTGTTTTTCAAAAGCAGTTGAGCACGTAGCCTGAGATACATTTTTCAGGAGGTAAAGTGGCTGGGTCTCAGTATTGGCTGGGTCTTGTTCCACTATATTTTCCTGAATTTTATTAATGAAAAATTAAATTAATAATTTCCCACTTAAATATTAAGGGTTATAGGTTACAAGCACAAAATTACAATTCCTTTTTTTTTTTTTTATCTTTAGTGGAGCCAAAAGTACTAGCACCTGATATTTTCAGTC
Organism: Limnodromus scolopaceus; assembly: GCA_028565335.1. Taxonomy (NCBI): domain Eukaryota; kingdom Metazoa; phylum Chordata; class Aves; order Charadriiformes; family Scolopacidae; genus Limnodromus; species Limnodromus scolopaceus. The sequence goes on along the minus strand of JAOXNO010000001.1, from coordinate 50,699,948 downwards.
AGCCAGTTCTTAAACTAATGAGAAGCTGGAAAACAGTTTAATGGCAAAAATGACTTCGCTGGTCATATCAGGACAAAAATTCCAGTAGCCTGGGTCATACCACAGGCTGTCCTCAGAACTTCTGCAAAAAAATAATAAAGTCTCATGTGCCTGAATGTGAGCTGAGATGACAATGGCTGAACGTGGTGTACCACCGCTGCTCTGGCAGCAAGCTCATCCGCAGCAGTGCAGCTTGGAGGAATGTGACAACCCAGGATGCAAAATTACCTTGACTTGGGAAAGACTTCTGGCCTCTGACTTCTCAGTACCATTAAACTGGAGATTTGCAACTAAATTATGTATTTGAAGGGGTGTAAAAACAACCAACCAAACAAATGTCAGTTCTTCATGATAACATATAGAAATGGGACTTACTAGGCAGCCATCTGTCTTTGTGAATTCTGTCACCAAAACAACTGACATCTGTTTCCAGTTGGGTAATTAATTCAGGGTGATAATGGTGCATACTTCATATCATTATGATATGAAATCATAAGTCTCTTGCAAGCCTCTTCATAGGCATAATCAATGATGGCTTCCATTGCGACTGTGGGAGCCAGAGAAGTCTTGCTTCTAGCTGAGTTGTAGCAAGTCTCGGATCTCCAGCTACTTTGGAGCCTCTCTGTTTTCGCATGCCTGTGCTTTTCTGGGCGGTCAGGGCTCTACAGGAAAATCCATGCACTGTTAAAAATCTCAAGTGTTTGTGATAATTTAGGGTTGGAAGGAATCAGCAGTTGCAGTCAGGATGAGAAGGAGCATAAAATATCCCTGTGTGAAAAATTCAACAGAAGTTTGATATGGTTTGGACTGAATTTGGCTGTGATTGGTATTGGTAAGCCACTGGGCATTCAATACACAGCTGAGTCAGGCATATTTATCTTTCAAAATATGCCAGTTATTACACCATGTAATCTTGGTCAGTATGTGGGGTATGGATTTTTTTCACCTTTTTTTTTTCTTTTTTTTTTTTTGTTGTTTGGGTTTCTTGGTTTTGTTTTGTTGTTTTTAATTGTTAATCACTGACAGCAGTTCTATGGATAGGATCTGTAAAATTTTGAACAGTTGTCCATGCTGAGAATTTAGCAAGTGTATGTCATCCATTCTCAAATTTTCAGTTAAACAAGTCATGAGCTGCACTGGTTGGTCTGGGTTTGCTTCCTGGGTATTCTGGGCACTGCCGTGTTTTACGATCAGTCCTGTGGGGCAGCATTATGGCAGGAAAGTGGTAATAGCAAATGTATTGTTCAGCCATGATTCCAGGATAGCCTGGAGTTTATTCCAGTATGACCAACAGTAAAATGATTAATAATGTTGAGTTTAGATAGCATTTTGGGCTGTTAACTTGCAGAAGTAGGAAGATCACACCTTGTTGCCTTGTATTGACCATGTTTTCTTCTTAAATTCTGAAGTTTCTGATGCTGCCACTAGAGAATCACTACTGCTATTCTCATCACTCTCTGATTTTCCACTTTGTAGCTAGTTCCTTGTGTCCGATTGCTGCTACATGTTTAGTCCAGATCATTTGCGCCATTGTGGTACTAATTTTATCCCATATGGTAACTTTTCAAATTATTCCAAAAGAAAGGAGATTGATGTTTTCAATTTCAGTAATCCTTATAATACTCATTTTAAAAAATGTAGAATAACTATAAAAATACACTATTGGATCATATTATTCAATCAGAATAAAAGATTCTTCAAGCAGAAGAATGTTGCAGAAATAATGCTCAGTTTTAGATGGAATAACTTGTTAATTCGAGCATCTGCACATATACAGTCATTGGGGAGTTACTGGGCTACATGTGTTTGTTTTTTAAAACATCTGTCAACTAAGTCAGAAATCTAAATGCAAAGTGTAGCACTGGTTACATTTGTGGATTTCTTACACCTTCTAGTGGAATTTCATTTTGTGTGCTAATCACTGGAGAATATAGAGGTAAAAATAGGATTACATTTGTGTGCATGTATCATTGCTTTAGACAAATCACTTGTTCTATTATCCGTTAATTGTATTAAAGGATCAAATATAAATAAATATATGAGATGGTGTAGCATGTTGCATTATTTTTTCCCAGGTATGTGACAGTGTGGAAAGAGGCATGTCACAAAAAGGCTGCTTTTTGTTGTTGTTGTGGTGGTGGGGTTTTTTTGTCCCTGTAACAGAATAATGGGCTGTGGAGGGCCTTAAGCTACTCTGAACAGTTTTGTGGTGTGTTGTAGCTAATTCCTGCAGCTACATTGCAAAACTCATTTCACTCTTGTATATTATGTAGGCTACAATCCATTTGACAAAATGTTTCACTGCATAGCACTTCAGTGCATTTTATTGACTGTCCCTATAGTTCAGTGTTACTGTGTTCACTGTTACCTGGTATATAGAAAATATTCATGGGGAACTAACTTGTAGGCTAAATAAGTGCAAGACTTTTCGCAGTTACCTGATACACAACATTAAGATATTTCTAAGATACTGCTTTAGGCAACTTTACCATTGCACGCTGTTGACCTATATTTGTGATATTTGACGTTTTTGATAGATACTGTCAAGGATAATCCATCACAGAACAAGTTTCAGAACAAGTTTTCAGAGTTTCAGGGCATTTGTTAAAACTCTCATAAATTATATAGAAATGTTTCAGGATACAGTATTTTATATTTGTAAGTTGAGTAACAGGTTTTCCAAGTAAGAAAATTACTAGGGAGTCCATTTCCAGAAGAATACAGCCATCTTCAGTTAACAGAGTATATGCCCAGACGAGACTGGGCTACAGCTGCCTGTTGGCTGAGGACCATATGTTTCTCTAGGTCGCATCTTTAAATTCCTACCACTTCAGAGTTGGGGTGATCGCCATTTTAATGGAAAAACAAAACATGGAATAAGCTTAGCAGCGCTTCCGGTGTTTAAAGATCTGTAACACTTTCAAATTGAGCACAGTTTTTGAAATAATATAACCATTTAGACCCATCTGCTGATCTCTTATGTGCAAAGTCCCTCAAGACTCGTGTCCCTTTCTCTCCTGTTGTTCAACAGCTCTGTGAAGTCAAAAAGAATTGCTTTGTGTGGTTTGATACAGCTAATGAGGCAGTAGAGCTCGGAGGACTTCCAAACAACCCAAGAACTGTAGCTTGACTTAAAAATCTCTGGGTAAACGCTCTTGATGATGGGAAAGCATTATGAAAGAAGCAAGTGCACTGAAGTGCATTACCTGAGTAATGCTTAAAGCAGCCGTGGCTCATTCACGTGTTTCATATAGTTAAATATGGAGATAAACTGTGCACTCTTCTGTTTAACATTCAATGTAAACTGAATACTTAACTAAGTCTCCTGCATGCCTCTGGCATTTTTGTGTGTGCTGTGCTATCTCAGCTTCTTGCGTGCTTCTCCAGATTTAGACTAACAGGAGAGCACATAGCAGGCTTGTGGGGCTTTGCAGCTTGGGTCTGCTGTTGAGCTGCAGGATCTGCAGCGACCCTGTAAGCTACCTCTCAGAAAAAGGCCTCAATCTGTTTTATGTCCTAGCCATTGCTTTGTAGATGTGGGCAAATGAGGTGTTCTTGAGGTTCAACTATAGTGGATAGCACAGGACATCCAACAGAAGACATGGAAGAATTCACATGCCCATGGATAGGCAGAAATTCACCCACTGGAATAATGACAGTGTGTTCCTGATATACTGGATCTAAGAGGTGTCATAGGGGAGTTGCTGGGGTCTGGGTTTTGTTTGTTCTGGTGAATGGTAGCCCTTAGTGGTGCTGCTTAAACTGAGGTAGTTGTTCACTCGTTTTAAGGTTTTTTGGGGGACTTCTACTTTTTCTAGGTTGAGTGAGAAATTCCTCTCGACTGAAGGGTGTTGAAGCACAGCAATCCTAAATATAGTGAGAAGCACTGTCTTCTGAGAGGGAATGGAGGCAGCTCTAGTGTATGAAACCATGTATACAGTCTGGAAGAGTTATGGGAGGACACTGCTCTTTGCAGAGCAGAGTCTTCCTTCTACAATTAGTGCTGCTTCACACTTGAAACCATTGTAGCCATTAAAGAATAGCACTGAAACATGGGTTGGTTTATTTCCACTAATGCTTAAGTTTCCAACTTGCTGCTTTTGCCCTCTCTGTTTTCCTGAGAGCAGTGGTGGTTTTTTATGTGACAGGGACACAGAGAGATACAAGCGGGGAGTAGTTGCAGTAGGTTTGGAACACCTTTATGGCAGCATTCTTGGAGTTTGGACAAGCACAAGGTATTTAAACTTATCCACTGATGGTCATGTTTATGTGCAACAGAGATTTTTTTTCATTGCATCTGATAATAGACCTCTAGGACAAAGTTTTTCTGTCCTGTGTTTCTTATGCAAGGGTGATTCTACACGATAATGCAAACTGTACCTGTCATTCGAAGATTGCCTGTGAAAGGCATGGTGAATAAATTTAAGAGTGATAACATTTATTCATTGTGCCGTTCCGTTTCTCCCTTCTTGCCCTCTCTAAGCATTTGCTGGCTGTTCCTCACTCTCTTCCTCATCCCTCCCATTCCCAGTGAATCCCTTTAACCCTCATCACTCACTACCCACACCTCTACGTTTCCTTCTCCAGTCTCTTCCTCTCCTTCCATTGCTTTCCCTCCTGCTCCGCTGCCTTCTCTTTCTGTTCCGTTTTGCTTTCCTCCTTACTCATTTTTGAGCCTGTTTTTTTATGGTTTTCCACATGTGTACCTGCTTTGGTTTCTTCCCTCATTTTACAGGGTTTTTCCTGTGATCTTGCCTCTCATTTGCTCTGCTTGTTGTTTGCCTCGCACTGCTCTTTGTCTGCTTAGCCTGTATACTGGACTAACTTGTTAAAAGGTTTAAAGAGAATATGGCTTCGCTCTGAATGGATCTTCATTTAATGATTGTGATGAGTTCTTTTTAAAGAGGTATTTTTGTTATTATTTCAGGTCTTAAAAATTAGCTTGATTGGCCACCGGAAGCGCGTTCTGGCGTCTTTGGGAGACAGGCTTCACGAAGATCCTCCTCAGAAACCACCTCGGTCAATAACCCTCAGGGTGAGTCCCCATGAAAATTTGTTTGCATTTCTCAAAAAGTCAGCAAGCATTTCATAACATTCACGTGAAAACAAGGGTGACTTGGAGTGGTATCCAACTTACCTCACTTCAGAAGTTTACAGTGTAGATGTCTTAGGCTGACCTGCTCGGTCGCTCCTCTCCGTAGAGCCAGCGGAGATAAATTGACATTTTTACAGGGTGATTCATCTGACCTGTTTCAGACGTCTACCTTACGATGAGATAAGTAGTGTCTTAGAAGTACCAGCTTATCTTCTTTGCTGAAGAAGCTGGCTCAGGAGTGAGTGTGTACAAACTGCACGTCTGCATTTGCCCACAGGAATCCCAGCCCAGCCGATCGATACTGCAGAAGGAGAGTTACCATCTTCTTTTCATGTTTTCAAGATGCTTTCACTTACTTTTCAGAGATATTCTTTATGCTTTCTTTAAGGAGACCCTATTGAAATTGTTGAGATACAAATGCCGGTAGGATATTTCTGTGTATCGAAAGCTACCTCATGTTTTTAATTTTCATTTGTATTCCTGCTTTTAAAAACCTTGTTGCAATGTCTTTGGTGTTTTTCCACACTTGACCAGATTTAATCTCCTCTCCTTACACCACCAATCCAATGCCTTTGCTTCCTTGCTGTCTGTTACCCTTATCGAGTTGTGGTCTGATGACCCTTTCCTGCTGTGTTCTCTCCAAGGGATTTCATATCAACACTTCTTATTTTGATATTTTATGTCACACCTTTTGCATTTGATTGGATCTGATTATTTTCGTGGGGCTGCATTTCTGACTCAAATCTCATTTGGGACTAAATTTCCAAATGTCAGAGGGTGTCCGTGCTCCCAAGTTGAATTTCCTGGTGTAAAGAGAAATAGAGAAAGACAGAATTAGGACTTATTTTAACATACGCTTACAATTTCTGTGACCAGCCTGTTTTCACCCTGCTTGTTCTCAGATGCCACATAGAGACATTTTAGATCCCCCCCCTGCCCCAATTCAACCTATTCCCAATGCCATGTTGAAAAAAGTCTCACAAGCCTATAACATTGTACAAATGTGTGGATAGTTTTCTTGTATTTTATTTTTTATGTATTATGTGGATGATTCCTGATGCATGTCAGGTGTTAAAACACTCCCAAGAAAGAGAAATCTTTTGAAAGTTGCACATTCTTGCTCAATACTTTCAGTGCTCTGGACTGGGGAATTAGTTCCTCTTCAGCAGATGGGAAAGTTTCCGCAGCCCATGTTATTGGTTAGGACTCTCTATTCTCAGTTAATAGCAAAAAGAAAACTGGATGTCCTCCATCTGTAGTCAAAATGATAAAAAGTAGTCTGTTGCTCCACAGCTAGAGCTGCTGATGCGGGCAAGTGCTAAGTGTCATTCGTCACTTCATGGCATTGGAGTCTTCACAGAGAATCCTAAAGAGGAGGACATGAGTTTGGATTAAGGTTTTCTTTCCCATCAAATCCTGCTCTGCCATTTCACACGAAATGAGGACATAGTATTTAGTCTGTAGTTTGCTATAATCTTTAGCTTGAAAATTGATTTAAATAAAGTATCTGTGGCTACTAGAAGATTAATTTATATCTCTTAGAAAAGATGCCTTAAAGAGTCTGCCTTTAAGGTCTCAAGGTCAACCTAAGCATGGCTAGCATCTTTTTCATCTCTCTTTTTATTAGCTTTTAAAATATTTCAAAAATGGTTAAATATTGAGGAAAAGCAACAAACATAAAAATATCCACAAAATATATTATTTCCACAATAACTGTGTACTAAGGCAAAGCTATTTTGATTTCAAAGTCATATACTTGAAAGCTAGAAAATGCTGGATCTCAAGTTACCTGTGCGTCTGGCTTTCCTTTCTTGAGTGCATTATAGTCCTTAATTTCAGGACCAGTTTCCATGTTATTCATAGAACCCCATCCTCTCCCCACTGGAAGGCGGAATTTAAACTGAAGGAATAACTATTTAGACTGAAGATTTGATGAAGAGGTGTTACAACAGTAGTGATAGTTTTAAGACAAGAATGAATTCACTAGAGAGGATTCCTGGATTTAGGAACTGGTTTGACAAACATCCTTGGGGCACGAGGCTCGCCTCAGCAGCCTGGGGAAGGATCTCTTAAGCTACCTTCCAGCCCTGACCTGTGTGGTTGCAGCATTATGTGACCAGCAAGACTGAGAGGTGGGGATGAAGCAGAGTTCGATAGTGAAATATATATGAACAGGCACCCCTGCAGGGCATGTATCCATACGTTCACAGCAGGGTGGCAATGTGATATGAACTGTGTGACTAACAGCAAGACGGTACTGAGTGCATGATAGCACCTGCACGGGCATCCATGCCTGGTCTGCAGATTTGTTAAGGAGGTGGGAAAGTAGGTATGGAGTAAAAGAGAGGAATGAAGGAAGAATGGGAGAGAGACTCTGGATTAAAGGAATAGCTGTAGCTATGAAAATACAGAATTACACCTGCTTTTGCCATAAAGCCCTTAGATAACGCTTGGTAAGTTATTTAGGTAATTGCCTCATAAACAGTCACTGATTGTATGTTACCGACATTCTACAGACTGGAGTCTGGAGTCTGATTTATACAAGTGCTGAGCACACACTGCTGCAAATTAGATCAGTAAAAGTGGAGTTTTGAACACAAACACTTGGAAAATCAGGCAATAGATATTTTAATTGGGCATCCAAAGTGACTGATATTTTTTAACCTTTGTCTGCGTGTCTCGGGTTCTACTCACCAAAATGGTGATTAGAAAATGCCAGAAGTCAAAGGGTGTGGTGAAAATAAATTGACTGACGTTTGTAAAGCACTTAGGAGCATCATGAAAATGACAATATTAGTCATCCTATCTTCAGAGCAGAATTTGAATAGATGTTAGGGGAGGGGTTTGGGGCCACAAAGCGAGGTGAGAATAAAATACTGACTACAGATAACTAATGATAACACAGTGCTGAGTATATGACAACATGCTGCACAGTTGAGGATCCATCTGTGCTGTGAAGGACGACTTTGAGAAAATAGCATAAAATCATGCAATTAAACCCTGTTCCATAATGCAGAAGCACCGTAATTCTTTTATTTCTTGACTTCGTAATTCTTGTCTGTATTGCTTTGCCAGCAATCTTCCAACAGAGATTTCTGAGTGAATTTCCTCTTTATATGCAGTTTGATAAAATATGAAAAACTCGATGAGAGCCAGAATCTGTATGTCCGTTGCATGGTCATCTGTCACCTTGATGCGCTGATGGCCCTATCAGTCTACTGAACAGGGGGTGAATCATGATTCGGAGCAGAGAGAGGTTACCTACCTGCCTGGAGCAGCAAGTAGCAGTCATTAGAAAGTGCCCCGGTACTCAAGTTATTTTCAGGGCAGAGTCCTCTGCACTATCTAGTCAGGGTTGGGCCTGTGGAGGGTAGATTTTAGAGATGATGCCTCACCAAACCTTCTGAGCATGTGCAGACTTCAGCTTTTCAGAAGCTTTTTAACTGGGCCAAATGTAGGTGGATTTTTGTGAAGGAGGGAAAAAGACTATTCCTAAGAGGAAAACACTCCCTTCTTTGCCCTGGGAAATGTCAAGTGCTCATCTCAGATCGTAGGAAAGCTAGAGAATTAAAAAACAAACAAACAAAAATCCAGTTAATTAAAAGTTGCTAAACAACTACATATCGCTGATTTTAGTCAACCAACATGAAAAATACTAATCCATCACTGTGATTGCAAGGAATAATGTCACATAGACTCTTACACTTCAAATATTAATGTCAGATGTTACTATCACTTGAATGCGTACAGAGAATTGCAACTTTCCATTTGGAAGAGATTACAGCACTCTGATTTCTTACACAGTATCTTGTTTCTTAACAGCATCGAGTAAAGTACCTCGATGCTTTTCAGAATTACGTTTGCTTCACTGTAATCATGCATTACATACCTACTTTAATTCTTTCTTTAAATAAAAAGGCAGGGTTTTTTACCCTACAGGCACACTGGAACAGATCTTTCCTTCCTCTAATATCTTCAGGTCCCTTCTTGTTGTTCAGTATTGAAAAGGCTGAGGGGAGACCTTATTAATGCTTGTAAGTATCTAAAGGGTAGGTTGAAGGATGATGGAGCCAGACTCCTTTCAGTGGTTCCCAGCAACAGGACGAGGGGCAATGGGCACAAGCTGGAACTTAGGAAGTTCCATTCAAATATGAGGAAAAACTTCTTTAGGGTGAGGGTGACAGAGCCCTGGAACAGGCTGCCCAGGGAGGTTACAGAGTCCCATTCTCTGGAGATCTTCAAGACCCGCCTGGGTGCATTCCTGAGGAATGTGCTCTGGGCAATCCTGCTCTAGCAGGGGAGTTGGACTAGATGATCTCTAGAGGTCCCTTCCAACTCTGATGATTTTGTGTTTTCCGTGAAATACACTATTACAGCAATAGGTAAGTTAGACAAGGTCTGCACTGTGCAAACACGCTCCTGGGTACGTTCTGCCTCCAAAGAGCTTACTATCCCAGAAATCTCTTGTGTCGGCTAAATTGAGCCCAGTAACCTACATCGTGAGAGAGGAACACGTTTCCCCAGTTGCTCTGGCGGTGTTTTACAGTCCATCCTGGGGTGGCATGTGTGCACACTGGCTGGCCACTGCTCTCTAGCTCTGCTACCGCTGATTGCAATCTCCAAGAGAGTGCTGAGTCGTGGAGCTGGGCACCAATGTTTGCAATTGGTGCTTGAACAAGTGATGTGATGTGGATGAGAATAGATAGGTATTTCCAAACATATACAGGGTGGCTGTCTGTGAGCGATGTGGTGGCTGATTCAGGTAAAATGTATGATCAAGAGGACATGTTTAGCTGTTATTTAGGTAGAGTTCATGTATCAATTCACTGTGGTGTTTGCGCACTGGCTGATGCAAGGTCACAGCTCAGCACAGATTACAAGAAAAGGCTGGTAAAATATTTGTGCTGTGATCCTTTCATGCATTCTAGGAATTGTCATTTAGCTTGTTTCTGACATCCAATACTTCCAGTTAAACGGATGTTCTGCAAGACCTATACAAATTGCAAACAAAGTGTCTATATTTTGTAAATGTTCGTGCATTTCTTTTTTCCAGCAAGAGATGTTGCTAGAGTTCACATCACTTTCAAATCACTTTCACTGCTCAGAGTGGCTGCTCAGAAGTGGTGAGAATGTATTTCACCTTACAAATAGCTAGTCCTAAATCATGGCTTTATTTGGGCCTTGGCAAGAAGTAACTCACTGTTTTATCTCCCTAGCAGTCCTAGAAGGGAGTATATATTACACAAGGAGGTTTTGGAGAGGGAAGTTGTCACTAGTTCATGTAAATAGTGAATTGTTTTTCCTGCCACATGGGCTCTGCGCCTTAGGTAGCAAATCTCAAAAGTTCATCCACAGTAACCTCTACTTCAGGAATTGTTTCTTAATTTTTAAGTATGAATAATTCAAATACACTTTTAAATGTGTGATTTGAAGTCAAAAATATGCTGTTCTTATTATGCTGTATTTTTCTCTTCCCTGTCCAGGAACCCAGTGGTAACCATACTCCTCCTCAGTTGTCTCCATCACTTAGCCAAAGCACTTTCACTACTGGTGGCTCCCTGGACGTTCCTCACATTATCATGCAGGGCGATGCAAGGAGAAGACGAAATGAAAACTATTTTGATGATATTCCCCGGTCAAAGCTGGAGAGGCAGATGGCACAGGTAGGGTTAAAACGATGCCATTGAAAGGCTGTGCCTTGCTGCAATTGGTTACAGAACTAATCCTAATCATAGCTGTGGGTCATACATGAAGGCTGAATGAACAACTCATGTTCAATGAATGAACAACTACAGACCGACAATTTTTCCAAGCTATCTGTTGCAGTTCTCTATATTTCAAATAGTGTAAGTTGGTGTGCAGTTTCTCCAGAGGTAGAGTTTTGGGGGTGTTCAGGTGCCTGGGGGCTGCGATGAAGATGCCTCCTGCACACCAGAGCACACAGGCTCCCCCTGGCACTGCCTCTGCCTCTTGTTTCTGTAAGAAGGTGCAGATTCCTCAATTTGAGCAACCTAGATAAAAATAAGCTGACATCAGTTTACTGCCAGAAACTTGGAGGCCTTGGGAGGTGGTGATTGCTGCATTTATTAATGGAGAGGGTCAGCATTCTGCTAAACTTTGATCTGGGGTAATATATCTTGAGTGTTTAAAAAAAGATTGAACTGTGCAGCAACTCGTTTGAGCATCACAGCAGCACTAGATTCAACTGGATGGTAAATCGAACTGTTCATGAAAGAAGTCTCTACCTCTAAATTTCTTCACCCAACCACAATATGGTAATTTTAAATCAAGCATGCATTGACCAGAGTGATGCCTCATACCATTCTAAAGGGCAGCAAAGTTAAGCTTTGACATCCCCTTGGCAAAAAAGCCTTGGGATGAACTCAGCTTTTTTTTGGTGGTATATATGATGAAAGACAGCCAGGTCTTAAGCATGCGGTGCTTTGCAGCACATGTTGGCAATCGGGCTTTGATTTGCCATCAGAAGCAGGTGGGTAGCCACTGCAGTTCCTGGAGCAACTCCCTCCACGAAGGAGCAGGTTGCTGCACGCCGCCCTGTGTGAGGCTTCCCAGTGGTTCTCTGCCTGCCACCGCCCAAAATAGAGCCTCTATCCAAAATTCAGCCTCAAAATGGAAACAGCTATGCAAACAACTGCGTTATGGTTAACATAATGAACAAAAGGCTGCAGTCTCTCAGCTAATTGCATGAACAAGGAGGAGTAATTAAATAAACAAACAAAACAAGGTGCTGCTGTTACCTGGGAACACAGAAACAAATTGAATTCCATTTTTTCAGAGGACATTTCTAGGGAAGTGAAATTGCGTTTGATTGGGTGGGGCTGTTTCCTTGCCTTTTTTTAATCTCCTAATTTTCTGCTGGATAATCTTATTGCACAGAATTAAGGGGAGAGTTGCCTAGTGAATGAGCTTGTTTTCAAACCACAGTCTGCTGGGCTTTTGTGGCAAGAAGAGGGTTGAGCTAAAGTCCAGTACAAAAAAGTCCAGTTCCTAATGTGAAAATATTTCTTTGATGGTCATGAAATTTAGGTGTCTGAGCATGAAATGCTCACTTTCTCATGGCTGAGTAGACTGGTTCACCTACTTAGTTTATCACTTGGTTCACAAATCCCTATTCCCACTTCTTCTTTTGGTCATTAACATCAAAAAAAAAATAAGGACAAAAAAAGTGCTAGCAATTCTTCCTCTCTCCATTTCATTCTTTTCTTTTCCTGTCTGAAGTCCTGATATTCCCAAGAGGTATGACACACTCTCATAGATGGCACCTGCAGATTTTCTTTAGGCTGTTAAAAATTGCTTTTCCAGAAGGACCATGATACGTTGTGTATCCAAAGAGAGAACTGAGCAGTTTGTACTTACATCACTCTAAACCACTTTAAAACCTATTAAGTGCTGGGAATTTATTTTTTTTTTTGTGGGAGTAGGCACCCACTGAATGAATGACTTCAATGCCTTCTGTTTAACTTTCACTATGAAATATAGCAGTCATCCTTTGGGATTCCAAAGGGGAAAATAGATTGAGATGAAATCCGTAAAACAGTGTTTTGTGTTAGTCCCTGAACTCCAATCTGTTTGGAGTCTTTCTCACTCTGCCCCCAAATTCTGCACTCCTGATGTATGTAAAATTCCCTTTGACTTTAATGGGAAAGTCAATGACTCCCTCTGGTGATTATTCTCACTAAATTGGACTCACCCCATTAAGAGGCTAATCAGGGATTTCTTCCACCATTCTAGCCCAAAAATAGATTTTTAAATTTATGTTGTGCAATATGTGCTTTGCTAAAATGAACTATATTTCCTTCAATCTTTTCTCCCAAAGCCCCTTTGAAATTAAAGGTAAAATAATTGTTTCTGAAAATAAAGGAGATCCAGCTGATTCTTAACATGAGCCTTCTGCTTCATGTTGGGTTTTTTTAGATTTTTTATCCAGCAACTTCCTCCTTGCAGTTTACAGGTTTCTTTGGCGTTTGTCAGATCAACAACAACTTCTGAGCTCATACCAGTCCTGCTTGCCAGCTAGAATACTTCTCACAAACAGAAAAATCTAGAGCGATTATTGGAGTTGCTTTGAGGAGATTCTTTGTCTTAACCCTTTCTTTGCTAGGCTGTTTGCATGCTGCTGTATGAATCTGCATGATTACTGGATGCTATAGTAGACAGCTGTGCATAATTATCTTTGATGGTGTGATTCTTTGAAAGGGTTTTGACAATGTGTTCTTGAGGATGACATTAATGGGTATTTTTATGGCCTTGAGAAGACAGGCCAATATGGCATTGAGAACTTATTCATGGTATTGCTTTCATGAACTTGATTTTGTTTCAGAAATGCTAGGATAAAACTATTTTTAGCCTCAATTTAAAATCTAATATCTGAAGATATTTTGAGAAAATGGTAAGGTCTGATGTTCCCATCTTTACTACAGCCCGTGTTTTCATTAAACTTTTACGTGGGATTCATCAAGCATGTTGATCTTTGCATCAGATATCAAGCGGTGTTTGTTAAAACAATGAGCACATGAGTTTAAATCTGTTTTCTTTTGATCTGCTAAATGGGTTTAAACAATTCTCTAAACCATAATCAAATCTGATTGCAAGTAATACAACACTTTGTTTCCTGGAGGAAGCACTGATTTAAATTTACTTAATGTGGATGGTTTTGTCTCAAGGCCAGCATGTACCTTCATTCACGGTTCCCTAGCAGACTGTTTGTGACCTACAAGGGGAAAATCCTAATACAAACAATGGGTCTAACTAATTTAGGTTCCCCACTGGAATAGATGTGGTCATCCAACTCTCCAGTTGGTTGTCCAACTTTGAAAGTCTTTGATGTCTGGTTGGATAATTCACAACTGCCAAAAAGGTAATACAGAAGACTGAGAGATGGTTTGTTTTCCAAAAAATAAGGGGGGGTGGAAAACCAGGAAGGATTGAGTAGTCTGAGTCATCTTTAACTGTGCATGTTGAATCCTGAGCCTGCAAATTGTAGATTAATATGATCAAATTAACGTAGTTTAAAATAGCTGAGATTGCTTTCAAGATTGCCTAAACCTTTAAAACAGAACCAAAATAATAGAGGCAAAGCCTAAGGGCTTTGGAACCAAAGTCAATAGGAGGAGTCCTGTTAAAGGGATTGGGCTCTTCATTCAACCCTGAAATTATGGAGGGCAGGGGAAGGGGAGAAATACATATTTCTAGGGAAGAGCTTTGGAGGTTAAAAGGAAGCATAGCTAAGTTCATTAAAATACACCAATTAAAATGTCAGGTCTTTAGGATTCATAATTCTCCAGGCAGCAGAGAAGCTTTAGGTTCTAGCTGCAAGCATATCCCAGACTTGCCAGCCCCGAGGCTATTGCTATTTATTGTTCCAGCCTGTGACATACAGTACTTTTAGCCATAGTGGTCCCTAAAGCCTCTTGCTGTGGTGCGCAGAGCGCTGCACCCTGCCCCGAGTTGGGACCAGGGGCCGAAAACATCTTCCCTGTGGCTGGAGGACCTCTGTCCATGCTGCTGCTTGCAGAAGCAAAGGTGGGTCGTGCAGGAGGGTCAGGCATTGCCCCAGTGATGAGGGACACTCTCCCCATAGGGCTGAGCCTGTGGAGCACTCAGAGATGAGAGATCTGACATTGTGGGAGGAGGTGGGCAGGCAGGTGTCTCTTTAGGGCTCTCAGGAAAGCTCCAGGCTGTGTCTGCCTCTGGATGGAAAAACAGATAATGAGTCAGATTAAGCTATCTGGTAGGATAAACCTAGTCATGGCCCATATGGGGAGCATCCCAGTGGGCTGTGATGGCAGAAAGAGAATCCTTTCAGATCTTACATAGTTGGGAAAATTATTCACAAAGGCTGGCAGGAGGAGTTCTTTCCTAGAGGTGCTGAACCCAGACTAAATTTTGAAAGCCTTTCTGGGTTCTTTGGTCCCATGGTCTGAGGGCTCTTTTCCCTCCCTCCCCGATCAAAAGGGACGGGTTCAGGAATGAAACTTTCACAGAGGTGTCAAAAGTTATCTA
>JAOXNO010000001.1:50652712-50684691 GCA_028565335.1 Limnodromus scolopaceus | reverse complement strand
CCCACCCCGCCCCAAACACAAGGTAACTTAAATGTAAGGTTATTGTAATCACTGCTTAGTAAGCTTGAAGTAAAGCTATCCTGAGTGTTGGGATTCTGCTTTGTAACATCATTTTGTGAGATAGAATAATTCATTGAAGGATTAGTATTGGTATGCAGGAGATAGTAATTTCAATGGAGTTAGTATCTGAGATCTTTTATCTACAATAGAGGAAAAGTAATAAAAACAAGAGACAGAATTAGCAAAGGCAAGTTTATAGGAAAATTGTGAAAAAAAAAATGTCTGCTTTCTGAAATAAACCTTCAGCTCAATAATGTCTTCCAAATACTTCACAGATACCAATGCATTCATATTTCCTGTGAACTGTGGGGCTATGTGGTTTAAAATTATGTTTTCCATTTTACAGCTGAGAAAATTGAGGTACAGGGATGTTGCAAGATGGCTAAAATGACACTGAAAGTTTGAAGGAGACAAAGATAGAATTCTTGTTTTAGAGGACCAGCTTTTAGTTTTTTAACTTTTAACCACAGTATGATGTCTTTTTTATTTGCCTGTTTCCTGTTTGTTTTCCTGTCTCCTTCTCGGCTTTGGAAGGATTTAAAGATTTACGGTGAATGAAGGAAAATATGCCCAGGAGAATATTGGTGTGTAAAATGAGATTATCTAAGAAGCAATGAAGAATCAGTTTTATGAATGGTTGAAATTACTGGTGAAATATCAGAATTCTTTGCCAGTGGATTTAAGAAGCAATAAGTACAAAAATAGGGTTGTCTAGATTATTTCATGCTGTTGTTATTTCTAAGTTTTCTTCCATTTTTCATAAGGTTAAAATAGTGTATGATGTGGGGATAAACACACAGCCATTTTAAAGACAAGTGTGCGAAATCCAAACAAAATCCTCTAAGGTTCATATTTTCAGGTGTGTTTTACTTTTAATATGAAAAGATGACTACACTATGAAGACCTTCAATTTAACATCAAAAGAAAAATGCTTAACTGGATCTATTACGTTGCATAGTATAGATGTTACTGATGGTTGTCTTTTTAATATTAATGCCATAGAGGGTTGTATCTTGAACTGTAAATTTCAACAAACTTTCATCTGTAAATCCCTGCAGTATTGTGTATTTAATGGACGAGTAAACTGATGAAGACATTATGAAAAATCTAAGTAATTTCTGTCTGAATAAAAAGATACAATTTTTTTTCCAAGAGTGTTACAGGAGCTAACATTTTAGAAATAAAGCCGTGGGATGTGGATCAAACCTACATGCTGCTTCAGCATATGGAATTAAGGAAGCCGCTTCTATGTTTGGTATTAATGATCCAAACTAGTGCCATAAATACTACACCAAGATGGGGACAGATGTTCTTTCAAGATGGAGACAGATGTTCTTTATTAATTTACTGTTTTTCACACTCAGTCTTGTGAGCTAGGAGCTCTATATTGGAAAGATTGTATGAAAAATGGAGGAGGATTGTATGAAAAATGGAGAAGACAGGTAGTTTCTAGTGTCAAATAAACTATTCTTATTGAAAAAATTGAACATTTCGGAGTCAAAGGTGAATTTTAATATCTAGCATTTACATTTTTAAGCTGCTGGAGAAAAGTTGTACTGTTGTACTTAGAGGTTGGGGTGCTCTTCTGAAAGAGCCCACTGTTTTTTTGTTGGGTTTGTTGTTGTCTAAAATGTAGATACCTGTACCTAATGTTCAGGGACCAAAGTCTCATAATCTTTATTGGTGGTATTTATCCAGAAGTTTTTATTCTCTATGTGAGGCTAAAAGACTAGGGTGCACTTGTGGCTGGCAGCACCAGCAGAAGAGGTGTCGTCAATCAGAAGCTTGGCTGCTTGTCCCAGGGCCAGAGCTGTGGCTGTAAAGCTGCACCTCCAGGAGCCGGGCAGGGCAACCGTGGCCATAGCAAACCACTGGGAAGACCCTCAGTCAGTCCTCCCCAGCAGGAACCCAACTCCTGGGTTATGGGATTGACATCAAATGAAAGCTGACTGCCTATCAGAGAAGATTTCCATTGCATGAAGGAGGTGAGAGAGAAGCACAGCTGTGTTGTTAGTCTTTCCTTATCAGAGGAAAATGTGCAAAGTCTGGCTCTGCGTGGAGGAAGTGGTGGAGGTCCACAGGACCTAGAGTCTCAATGTTTTTAAACTGAAAGCAGGTAAATTTAGATTAGATATTAGGAAGAAATTCTTTACTGTGAGGGTGGTGAGACAGTGGACCAGGTTGCCCAAAGAAGTTGTGGAAGCCCCATCTCTGGAAGTATTCAAAGCCAGCTTGGATGAGGCTTTAAGCAACCTGGTCTAGTGGGAGGTGTCCCTGCCCATGGCAGGGAGGTTGGAACTAGATAATCTTTACGATCGCTTCCAACTCTAACCATTCTATGATTCTATGACCCTGACATCAGAGGTTGGCTTTCCTTCTCGTCCTGCCACTGGCTGGAAGAGACAGTCTTTGTGGGCTCCCTCTGGTCCTGGGCCCCAACCGTCTTTGGGTTGTGGATGATGTGCTGGCCGTGACATGCACCTTCTTGTAAAACATTGTTGGGAGCTACTGACAGAGTGCACTGACCCGGAGCATGGTGTCACTGCTCACATCCGTCACCTACTGCCTGCAAGAAAGCCATTCCAAAGTAGCCAGCGATTTTCTGGAAATCTTCATGCAAAGTATTTTCGTGAGAATTAAAAGAAATATACCCATACAAAACATATATACTTGTTCTAATAATAAGTGTTATTTCTAATTTCTGCTTCTCTAAAAGAAATACTAATTTCAAATTCCACTCTCCATCTCTGAAGATCTTGTTTTTGAAGGAGAACCTGTGATTATTCCTGCCAGTAAGACAAGCTCTCCCCAGAGCTCTGGGAACATTCGGGGAAGCAGCATCTATTGAGGCAGCACAACTGTTCTCCCACGGTCCTAAAACATTTGGTGTGATGATTACAAAAGGGGCCAGACAGCCCCATTCATCGAATTTTCATTTGTTTCCTTCAGCTGTTGCACCTTTAAAGATAGTTTGCCATGCCAAGAGTGATTTTTCTGGGATTTGATCCAGAATTCTCCTCATTTCTGGAGCTAGGCTGAATTATAGTTAGCGAGTTAGATAACAGGCATCAGAAGGAGTAGGGTTTGCTGCTGTTCCTCTTCTTCCCTCTGCCCCTCGCTGGGGCTGCAGCGCCAGGGGATGGGAGCAATTTGCCAAGGCTCGGCCCTGTGATGAGACACAGAGGAAGAAATGGTGGGGGACTAAGCCCAGAGGCTTATGTGCAGCAGCTCCTCTTCTCCTCGTGCTCTGGCTCTGTGACATGGAAGTGCGAGAGAGGGAGAACCTCGCTGGGGAGATGTGGAGCAAGCAGCAGAAGATCAACAGTCACCAACAAACTTCTTGGACCAGCTCAGGGGTGAACAGACTGTTAAGGACCCATGTTTACCTAACCAGGGCCATGCCCTGGGGTTTTCTAGATTTCTGTTTGTTGTTACTCTCTCCTGGATTCCCTCAGTATGCCTCCATCCTCCTTGGAAGTGCAGTGGAAAAAACTGGATACTGCCCCATATAAGACCTCGCTGCTGGCTGCTTATGGCACAGAAGTTCCTTCCCATATGTTACAATATGTTGCTTTTATTAAATGCCTCCTTTTTTCGTTTAGGAGAGGAGAGTTGAGGAAAGGGCCGCCAAGATGGTTGAGGGCTAGAGCACTTGCCCTCTGAGGAGAGGCTAGGTGACGGGCTGGCTGGAAAAAAGGTGACTTTAGGTTCAAAAACTGAAAGAGGAGAGACGCTGACTCTGAAGCGCTGACTGGACGGAAAGAGAAACTTCCTGCCTAGGAGGACAGGCAAGACAGGGGACAGGTTGCTCAGAGAGGCTGTGCAGCTTCTGTCCTTGGAGGTTTTCAAGACCTGACTGGATGAAGCAACCTGGTCTCGTCTCACAGCTGCTCCTGCTTTGAGCAGGGCTTGGAATGGAAACTTCCTGAGCTCCCTTCCAGCCTGAATTATCCTGTGATTTATTTGCTTGTTCTTTTTGCAAGAGCACTGTATTTAATTTGAAGTATACTAAAACTTCCAGATCTTTTTGTGTCCTCTCCCCACCATCTTGTTAAATTAATCACCTAATTTAGTTGCTATTTTATTTACGTATTTTATCTTGCATTCCCAAGGAATACTCTTGTCTTACTGAATTTCATCTGACTGATCTCTGTAGTTCATCAAATCCATTTTCAGTTCTTACCCCGTTCTGGAAAGTCCTTGACTCCTGGATCCTCCCCAAAAATCCTGAGCTCTCCTCCAAGCCACTGAATGGAGCAGGTCATTGCAGATTGCCGTAGCGTGTTCTGGTTCAGTTGTGCTTAAATGCCAATAATTATTCTCTAAATGTATATTTCAACTCCTTGTGCAACCACTGCAATTTGACTTTTAAGCTGGTTTGTGTATGGGACACATCACGTGTCGCCGCATCAGGAATCTCATAGTCAGTGTCCAAGTCCTGCTGTGCTTCTCCTTGCTGCTGCTGATTTAGTCGGCCAGTTTTCCAACAAAGGAAGGAAATTTGATCTGAGATGATTCATACTGAACAACCTCATTATAAACATCTTGAATTTTTCTTGGCTCATAGAAGCTGTCTTGGGTAACACATGGCAGGCAATATTATGCTTTTTCTTTGTTATCCTCAATAATATATACATAAATATACATACATTCACAGATTCCTAGGTGTTTACTTCAGGTGGCCAGGAGCAATGTCAAAAGGTCTTATAAGCCATGAGGACCAGGGGATGGTGACTGGATTTGTAAACAACATTTCTAATAACTTGCTGATTCCTGCAGTTAAGCTGGCTATAACTTTCCAATTCTTCCTTTTCGCCCATCTTAAATATTCTTTTAGCTCTATTTTGGTACTTTCAGTATTTTCTATGACTTTCCGAGGATAATTGCTCCTAGTTTAGGTAAATCTTTGGCATCTCCTAAAGTGTCATCCAGTGAAGTTTATTGAGCTGTGCTGAATATATCAGTCCTGTCTTCCGCCCAGCTCCTGTTCCTTCTGTGTATGCTGTCTAGGTATTCTTTTCTGTTGCTTTCTTCCTTTCCTCTCCTTAGGAAGTACATCATTTCCATGATCAATCTTACTGGTTTGTGATCAT
Source organism: Limnodromus scolopaceus (assembly GCA_028565335.1). Classification (NCBI taxonomy): domain Eukaryota; kingdom Metazoa; phylum Chordata; class Aves; order Charadriiformes; family Scolopacidae; genus Limnodromus; species Limnodromus scolopaceus. Next base: position 50,679,538 of record JAOXNO010000001.1, on the reverse strand, counting down.
TTTCAGTACAGATGCTTTCTGGTTTTGGATTATCAACCAGGTCTTCCATGTCTATAGGGATGAAGCCTAGGGTAAGTTCTCCTTAGACAATTTTGTTCACCTTATGAAACACAAAGTTGTCTCCAACAGCCCATGATCTTGAAGAGCTGTATATATACTGTTCTACAGCTTTTCCAGTAAATATGAGTAATTAGAAAGACTTGAAGCAGATGGAAGTGTACAAACACTTTGTAACATGATTGGCTACTGAATTCAGAACAGGTGTCTGAAGTAATTATGCCCTGTTGTCTTCTGTCACAGAGGAAGGTAGCAAGAAGAATAAGAAATATTATTTCCTACTTGAATGTGTTTTCTTGAAATCAAGCAGGTTAAGTTAAAAAAAAAAAAAAGAGACATGTGAAAATGTCCTTAATTCTTTTAAAACACAGTCATAAAGTAATTAGGAGACCATGTCAGAACTGCAATTGCTGTGAAGGGAAGGGAGATGGATGGATGGAGAGCAGGTAATGTGGAGCCTCACCTCCCTCCCTCCCTCTCACACTCTGAACCAGCCACCTGTATCATGGGTAGCAGATGGCAGGAACTGTGCAGAGCAAGCCATTCCCTTTGCCCCTCCTGCCCGTCAGAGTTGTGTCCCATGGTGAATAGACAGGAAAATCTTTTGTGCATGGGACTTCTATAGTGATCACAAAAATGGTATCATGATAGCAGAGTCTTGTTGAAATGTTACTTGTAAGCATTTATCTTTTTTGGAAGAATAAGATAAGCACGTTTGATACTAATCAGGCAAGAGCTGATGCTATTTTTTTGCTCTTCTTTACCATATTACTTAGGAAAATGTTCTTTGTTAAACTCTCTTCTTCACAGAACTTCTGTGTCAGTGGTATTAAGTGCCCAAGTGTATTTGTGTTTATTATCGTGGAAGTGCATGCATAGATTGAATTCTTTTCCATCTTTTTGACAGCATATGCTTTGGGAGCTAAAAATTACAAGTGTTTGAAGCCTAATCCCAGTTCTCCCTCCTACTGCCTATTTTCTGGCCTCAGATACTCACTTAACCTTTTTCCTCTCCTTGGTTCCTTCCTCTTCAGCACAGGGGTATGTAACTTTAAGTACTTCTCCTGGGGGTTCCATAATTCATTAAAAAATTTCAGCACTTTGAAGACATAAAATATGTATATAGTAAATGCTAAATATTTTTACAGTGGTACAAGGAAAAGGTTGGTTTCTGAATTTGAGTTCATTACCTCCCATAAAATTAATGTTCCTTCTGTATTGCATTTCAGTACCTTAATCATTCAAACATTAATGAGTGCAGAACTGAGTAATGAGTTTTGCACTGCTGCCCTTCTGACGGGGCATTCATACAGTCATGGGTAATTCTCAGTTTCTGCTGGTCCGCTTGATTTATTATTGACTTAATAAATCAAGTCACCTTTTTAAAAGATGATTTAGCTTAATCCTAGGTCTTCCAAACCTGTAATTCTGGAAGTAGGTCTGTGTGATGGGGGCAGTTCACTTGAGCAGTCCTTGGAGCAGAGACCTGCACCCAGAACTTGCTTCTCACAGGTGAGTGCTACAAACATCCCTTTTATGCACTCTTCTTTCTCTAAAGAATTAAAAATAATAAGGGCTTCCCTTCATTCATAAAAGGGGTTGAAGACAGCCTATCTTCTGCAGCTTTAATCTGTGAAAGAGGAAGGTGAAATACACAGGTGTGAATTCCCTCAGTCAGAGAAGGGCATCACATTGAGAGCTGCTGACTCTTGGGGGGAGTGCGCTTACCCCTCAGGTCATTGTGTGGGAGAAGATGAGGGAGGGGCAGGGTGGGTACCATCAGGATATATAAAGAAAGGATTGATTCCCTGCCCTTTTTTAAAATGGAGCTATGTAAAGCTTGCAGACACAGTTACTGCAGGGTGTCATTACCTGTTCCTGAGTTGACATCAAAGCAGCCGATGGATGTCTCTGGCATATTTATACGTTTAGGCACTGCAGCACAGTAGGGCTGCTATCACAGCGTCGCTGTCAGCACAGCTTCAAGTCAGGAAAGCCCCACATGCCTCTGCTGTGCGGGGACGGTCACCGGCTCCCAGCTGATCTGACCAAGGCACCGCACTGCTCCCTAAAGGCAAGTCCTCAGGAGGGGCAGGATTTAAGGATGTGCCTTTGTCTCCAGAACAGCAGGATGGTGAGAACAGGCTGTATGATATCACAGTATCATGGCAACCTCATGCCAGCACCACTAGTGTTGGGGAGAAGTAAAACATCTGCTACCATACGGTACCGTGCTGCCTTACCTTACTCCTTCCAGGACCTCAGCAAGTGTGTCCAAATAGCACTGCAGTATGTTTCCTTAATTACCAGATGCTTGAGGACACTGCACCTGGCATGGAAATGGCTTCTTTTTTACTCATCTCTTGAAAAGCAGAGGCACAACCTCCTGCCATGGATTCCCATTCAGGAATCCCCCCAGCCCAGGCAAACAAACGCAGTGATGATGGGCATGGCCAGAGCATTCAGAAGTCAGTTTGCTTGACATACAGGGAAAAAAAAAAAGGTAATAAGTGCCGACTGCCAACTAGTGAAATGTCCTAATTCTAATGTCCAACAGAAGTAGCCGGAGCAGCATATGCTATCAAAATGTAGAGCCCTGCGCATCACGAAGGAGAAGGGAATAACTTTGAAAACAAGATAAGGGAGAAGAAACTAGCCGGATTGAGGAAAGTTTAAGAACTACCGAAGCTGGGGGAAGGGATGTGTGTGCATGCATTTCAGATCATGAAGGAAATAAGGGACAATTAACAACACTAGGCAGCCACCAGCCTGTCTGGCAGCTCTCGGTAGTCAGTCCAGAGGGTGCCAGCTTACCCTGACAGTAACCAGAAGTGATAACCTAGTTTGTCACCAGCCAGGCAGCCAGGTTTCAGGCTACAAAAGGTAAGAACAAGAGCCATATTTCTAAGAGTTGCACTTCTTTGGGTTGTGTTGAGCATTGGTGCTAAATTCCTGCTGCTGCTGACATGAGCCAGCAATGCACATTCTTGGTGTTGTTGAATTACTGATATATTAATTGCTATCTATTCTGGATGCTGCAGTTGCATTTTTCATGCGTGTTTATTGCCTTTTGTTGCTGCCTGCCGAAGATACTGTGGGCAGATCCTACGTCTGATGCTTTGTTTTAGTTGCCTGGCTACTGTAAAATGTTATCTTAGCTTTTGCTGAGGTGTCACAGATGCTTTCTTGATGAGTGTCCAAACAAGGAAATATGTAAAAGATGCTAGTGAATGCTGTGCTTGCCTGGTTCTGTTGCTTTTGCTAGAGATGCTACAGTATGCTTACTTTGCTTTGCAACTACAGAGTATCTGTACAATAACATAGAAGGTAGACTGAAACCTTTCACTTACACGGCAGGGTCATGGTCAATACCAAAGGTAATATTATCTGTGTCTTCATATGCAAAGGAACTGTTGTTGGAGGGAGATGGTGGGCAACCGCTTCACTTAATTGCAATGCATTCTTTTCTGGTAATTCTTACAAAGAAAAATGATTTTTCATGTTGACTGTATTGCCAGATTTTTCCCTTCCTCTCTCCCTGTGAAAGTCTCCAACAGAGAGAGATTCAAATCTGAAAACTTAATTGCGATGTTGACTTCAAACTTCTCTGCCAAAAGCTGAAAGTAACCAGTATTTCTTTCTGCTCCCTGCATTATCTGTTTATGCCTGCATAACTTTATCTCTTTACATCACCAGCACTTCTGACTAAATTGTTTTCTTGTACTCACAGTTTGAAACCTCTTCTAAGGTCTCTGAATAAGCTATGTTTCCTTCCAGTCAGTCCAAAAATATTTTGTCAGCAAATAAATAAAAAATTACTTTTAACAGCTGCTTTACTTCCTTCTCTTAATGTTATTGCAAGCCTTTTCTTAATTATTCTTGCCTTTTGGCAGTTGCGATGCATTAATATTTACAAGATGAGATGTAGTTTTCTGTTTATATTAGCAGTCCTCTGTCTGTGAGATCTGGACCAACCAGAATGCAGGATATCCTTTCTCATCGATTCATCAGGTTCATAATGTAAGATACAGTGATAAATGGCTATGTTGTCACTCTATGGATGTACAGTCTGTTGCCGTGGTGTTATCTGCGGGTGTCACGTCGCTGAAATGACAAAAAAAAAGTTCGTAACTTGTCCGCCCCCTTTTTGGGATTATGTGTGCGCGCATTCGTGTATCATGCCGTGTGGTTGGCATCTGTTGGCTGTATGGTGTACATACAGGACGTGGGGGGGTTGCCAGCAGCAGTCTCACTCACTCAGGGGGAGCTTTGACTTCTGTTCCTGATGTTTTCGTTGCTCACTTTTCCAAAGCGAGAAACCGTGTAAACGGCTTGGTTTGCACAGTTTCACCCCCACACTGTGTTGTGCTGCCCTTTCTGTGTTAATCTATAGGCTTTGCCTTGCTGAGAGGCACACGGTGTTTGCCGAGGCACTTTTGGGGCATTGGAGGTAACAATGATGGTGCTCTGAATTTTCATCACTTCCGTGACAGTCACATGTGCTGTGCACATGAGAGCAAACCTGGTGATCCGTATTGCAGCATAATGAGGACGACAGCCAGTCGTTCAGCATAGTATATCGGAGGATCCGTAGATTTCTCCTAATTTCTGTCATACAACCGCCTGCTTGGAGCATTTCTGCCAAAGAGGGGCTGTTTTGGCCACCAAGCTTTGAGAAGCTTTTAAAATGTAAGTATGCCATGGACCTGTTTCCATTATTTCAAAAACCAAAGATAAAAGGAGCTAAAAAAATTTCTCTCGCTCTAGGAATTAAATTGTAAGCAAATAATGAGGATTTGGCCGGTCCACAGAACATTTAAAATTCTTACAGGGAGAAAATTATTAATTTTTCAGCCAGAAGTGTTGTATCTATCTGTGCTCCAATTTATTGTTGTCATGGTGACTAATGCATGTTACCATAACCAGGCATGAGGCTTTAACAGGTAAAAAGTTATAAGAGGTGGTCCTTGTTAAAAGTGAATACAATTAGGCCACTCAAAAACAGGCCTTTTTTTTTTTTTTTTTTTTTGTGTATTGTGAAGGGTTTTTAACATGACATTTTATAAAAAGATGATTTATAGAGGTTGCATCATCACTTCTTACCCGTGACTACTTCCAGGTGGCTTTAATGTGAGTCAAATGCAGTTCTCAGAGAATGGGATGAGATAGAAAAATGTGCAACAATTGTAAAAAATTACCTAATAGCGGTAATCTGCTTCTGTAGCTCATTTGACATCAAGCATCTGACCCTTTTTAGAGCACTGAGAAGCGCACATCTGCCCATTTTCAGGGTTATGAAGCACGGCAAGAGCATGAGATACTGGTCTTCAAGACTGTGACCTTTATGGTTAAAAGTTGTCACTGTAAAAGGATTGAATTTTTACCACTCTGGCACCTGACTTGGGACCGTTTTGTGATTGTAAATTCTTTATGTGCAAAATGTGGAGTAAAAAAGTCTTCTCTCTCAAGGTGACTGAGGCCAGAGAGAGGAAAGGCACTGGTTAAAGGCATAGGAAGGTTAGAATGCTAAAACACAGGCAGTACAGCAAAGAACACGTGATAAATTGCACAGCTGTCTGATGAGCTGGAAAGTTAGATAACGAATAAATTATCTCTTGCCTTTCTACTTCATCAGGGAGATAAAAATCTCCATACATATATTGTGTCATAAAAAATACATAAGCTTAAATGTTTGATTATTTCTTATAATTGCAAATTAAATATTCAAACCAGAAAATCCTTATCCTATCATATCTATTTTTAAAAATTAAATCAAATATCATAGTTGGTCCTGCACAGCAATTTACGAACATTTCTATACTGCTTGAAAGAGTTTTAGGTGCTTATGAAGGTCCTGAATCTCAATACATCATCCTTGAGTTGTTCCACACCAATTCCTCAGACTTAGAACTACTAGTAATTCATATTTTTTCTACCCCAGACTTGAGACATGTAATTTCAAGTCTTCTCTAGGTCAAAGATGTTCTTGCTTTGTATTTTACCTGAAGTAAATTGCCATCACTACATCCTAAATTTCAGAATTTCAGTATGTGACTAGAGTCAGTCAACTGAGGAGCTCCTTTTTTTTTTTCTGTGGGAGGATTTTAGGCCCAGGTTTATGAAAGTATTAAGCTGTCTAAATCTTGTTTAAAAGCCTTTGTTCCCTTAAAAAAAAAAAAAAAAAAAAAAGGAAATTACATGGGGAATATGTAATAGGAATTAAAATTCTAAACATCTTCATGGATCTGGGCTTTGGAGACTACCCTGTTATAACTCAGTCTAAATAGGTAATGAATACTAGTGATAGTATGGTTTCAAAATCTAAGGAGTTTAGTAAGAAAAAGGAGACCAGAAACCACTTCTGCTGAATATTAGAAAATGTGAAACAGTTACAAAAGCAAATTTTATGATTGTGTATAACACGTCTTCTTCATCCATCGTAATAATCTATATCTACAATGTTTAATTTTATGCAGCTTTTTTTAGTAGCTGTTCCCTCTACAAGACACACTGAAAGACATGAAGGGTCCTTCAGGTGCAGTGGTCTGCCAGAAACAGCAGAAATCCTGTATCTCTGTGTGCCCTTAACCACAGCTGTATTGTGTGTTTAGATCATCCTAGAGATATGTACAGCAATCATATCAGTTCTGTTTTGTCTAGTTTAGAAGGAAAAGGTATTTGGACAATTGTATATATTTATAGAGCAATTAGTGGACATGAATGGTCTCCGCATAGTCCTCTAAGGGACTCGTACACTAGTTTTATTAGCCTGATTGAAGATTATTTCTCATTCCCTTGTGATTATTGCTTCCGAGATCCTTTATAAAATTGAACCAGCATGAGAGGTAATCATTGTTCCTCTTGTTACCACCCTCTATTTACATACAGAAACAATGCTTTTAATATCTTTCAAGCAAAAGGGAGTGAAACTGTAAAATGGCATACTCATTTTACTCCTTATGTACCCTGTTTAATTTCTCAGTACTGTCCATTTTCTGTGTGCGAGGAAAGTCATCTGCAGACAAGAGCAACAGAAGGGTTTGGAGCACTACCCAGGGTCACTTATTCCATAGAAATCCTGTTCCTACCTCATGGCCATTCCTATGCTTCCTTGGTGGAAAGACGCATGGTCAAAAGATGTCCTTTTATAGCTTTTCTTCCTGGATTTACTCCTGTTTCATCATAATAACCTTTTGCTAAATGGATAGGGCATACCTTCCGAGAACTGCTTCTTTACACAGAACATGCAGGAGTGTATCTTTATTTGGAAAAAAAAAAGAGGACTATTTCAAGTGGTCTGTTAGCTGTGGCCTTGAACAGTTCATAAGAGACAGCTGCACACATGGAGAATTTGTGATGGGTGCAATCCATCTTCTCTCATAGTCAAATACAGACTCCACTAATAAGGATGCAGATCCTTACCCCTTGTAATACTTAAGCCTTATTTCATAAAGAGAACTGCTTCTTAAATCAAATTCCCATTTCAGATTAAGTATGATAAGAAGGTTTTTACACATTAGTGGTCAGAGGGATTCATTTCTGTGGATACCGAATGCCAAAACTTGGAGCAATTTCTCCTGCTGCTTTCCTTGCCAATTTTGAGGGTGAAGTCATATCCATAGCATATAGGCAACTTAACTAGGCAAAAAAGAAGTTACAATACAGCATAATTTGTAGATGTGCTAATAGTGCCAAGATCAACTAGGTTCGACTTGTTTTATGATGTTCACTTGCTTGAAGTTACCACATTGGCAGGGTAATGTTGATGTTTCCAGTTTTATCTCTTGCTTTTCATTGCAGAGTTGTGCAAATGTGTGTCGTTTCATTATTTTGTGACACATGAAAATGATGTACTTGTTTTGTTTACTCTGTCCTGATTTAATTAGTAGGATGTGATAGTTTGCCAGACTTTTGAATGTCTTCGATAAGATTTTTTCATGTGTTTTTGATGCTTAACTTCCTTTTGCTTTAAAAGTCTTAACTTCTAGCCATATTCTGTGTGAAATGCTGATGACAATTCCTTGCCAGCTTCAACACATATTTTAACAATATGACATGCACAGAAAATACACAGAGAGAAGAGTAGGTAAAGAAAGAAGTAGAATAATCCAAATTGAAGTAATCATGTTGGAGAGGGTAAAATAGTGGGGGAAAGGAGGAAGGTGGGAATAGAGGAGGAAGGAGAAATCTGATCCCCAAAAAACAGAGTGGGCAGGAGAATGGAATTTAGAGACAGACCATGTTAGGCAGGGAAAGGGAGAAGTAGGGCTGGTGACAGAGTGAAGAGGGCTTGTGAAGAGGAGGACTCCACCCACGGGGTCATTTTCAATTAAAGTAAGCTGATGCTGGTTTGGCAGCATCCCAGGTGTTGAGGAGATGGGTAGCATGGACACGTGTGAACCAAAAGTAGGAGAGATCATAGTTAACAAAATAACTTCAAAATAATGTTTTCTTTTGCATGGGCCTGCAAGGTGGAAGGACCCGTCAAGGGCCCAGAGGTCAGCCCAGGTCCAATAAAGCCATGTCTTAAAATATGCAACAGCAGGTGAGACCCAGACCAGCATTGCCATGCTGGGAGCATTCCTGTCCCCAAGCCTGCGTTGACTCTTTTTGGTAGGGAGAAGAGTGTCCTGCGGTGGGATTTGGCAGCAAACTGCAGCCTTATCGATGTTCTCTGAGGGCTTTGAAGAAAGAGAGGAGATGACAGCTCAGGAAAGCAATCACCTATATCAATGAGAATGATGAATGTGGAAGGGCAATGTTAGTAACTCTACAATGAGATATCAAGAGGAGGTGATCAAAGTAAATATTCATAAAGAGATTAAAGAATGCCTTGCATATTTGAAGAATGTATAAGAAGTCTTCAGATCAAAGCCAAGTCTCAGTTATTTAGCCATTTAGGAAAGTTGGTTATCGGTTATACATGCTGGATAATGGAAGACTTATTAACTGTGTAGAAAAGCTTGTAAAACACATAGCGGAATTTGTGAATGGCATTTTTGTGCATCTCATAATTTTTTTTCAAGTGCTCTCATCCTCATATATGTATTGTAAACAGTTATTTTTAAGGAACATTTCCGCTGCCTAATGACTTTATTCTCAAAGCAAATGATTTAATTAAGGCCTCATTAAACACTACAGAAGATGACTTTGGATTATAAATTAAATCATGAAAAAAGTTGTAGGAGTTGTATTCCATTATTTTAGTAACATGGCTCTATGTGTAGAAAATAAATTATTGTTAATTGAGCACAACAATGGAGGGTTACTTTAAAGTGAGTTTGCCTGCAACTTCTCTTATATCTCAAACTCTGATTTTCAGACAGGAGACTGGGGAGAGCCTTCAATTACCTTGCGACCTCCAAATGAAGCCACAGCATCAACGCCTGTACAATATTGGCAACATCATCCAGAGAAACTCATCTTCCAGTCATGTGATTATAAAGCATTTGTAAGTGTTGATAAATTTAGTGGTTTGATTTGGGGTAGATATATTAATTTTAGAGTCTGATAGACTGTTGGGGTTTTTTTTCATTTATAATATTTTCAGTCACTTTTAATGAGACTGGCCACTTCCTCTGAAATACTGTAATTGTAGTAACTGAGACACAAGGATTCACAATACTTTTTGCTATGTCACCTATTGCAGTCCACGTAGCAATAGTGTTAGAGAAATGACAGTATGAATAAGTGGCAAAATATTGTAGAAGTGCCAGTGAGGGCACCCCTACTTCACATATGCCACAAATCTCTGTCTAATACTTACAGAAAAATAATAAAACATAATATGGGGTCCTCATGCCTGCCTTAATGCTGCATACACAGTAGTTAAAGTAAGTATTGCCTTACCTGAATTTTATACACCTGGTTTTGGGTAAGGAAGGTAGGGAAGATGGAGATCAGGGTCCTGAAGCCGTGTTTTCTGTCCATGGGACAAGGGCTCATTCAAACCGCTCCTAAACTGATGACTAGTTGAAGGTACTGGTAGCGGTCAGTGCATTCAGGGCAGGGAGTATTTATTTTTACCTCCCAATAGCTGTAGCTGATTCCCACTTCCCATCCCTGGAGAAAAGGAGCTCCCCCCTACAGCTAAAGACAATTAGTGTTCTCTGGCTGTTATAAATGCTTGTGAAGTAGAGGAAGATCTCCTGAAGTACAGAAGTCATATTGGAAGACTGTTTTCTAAATGAAAAAACTTTTCTAAAGCTGTGAGTTTCCTGTCAACAGGGCAGGGGAGCTGATGCTTCTGGGGAGCTGAAGAGGTGCCTCAGCCCACCTGTTTAAACTCTTACATTTCCCCTTCTGACTTTGCTGGAAAGCACTGTTAAAGGTGCTTCCCAGACCACTGTGTCCTCCTTCAAGGTGGCCACCTAATGAGGCAAGGCTGATGTTTTACAAAGGAAAGGGGCTCAGTGGTTGTAGTGCCTTTAGCATAATAGCTGGGGGTTAAGCACTTATCCAGCACATGGGTTTTAGATCCTCTTCACCTGAAGGAGCTTGGATGCTTAGTGCTTTTTGGGATAATGCTCTGTTCACCAAACACTGGAGCATTTGAGGGAGAGCTGGGGGCTCTTGGTCTTGATTTAAAGCATATGTGGTGGAAAGGCAGGAATTAGAGACTAAGTGCAGGCAAGACAGAGCCTGGTTCCCACGCAGGAGAGGCAGAAGGGTTGTTACAGGCCTGTCCTGCTGGAGCACATCCATATCTTCCATCAGAGCTTTGTGGGGTAGAAATTGCCGTGAAGGCAGTGATTGTCCCCGGTCAGTAACTAGAACCTCTGCATTTCTCAGCAAGTCACAGTCAAGGTCCAGCTTGCCTGCTCTAAGTCTTGCTCTCCTCCTACGCAGCACCTCAAATTGAAAAGGAAGCTTAGTGACTTGTTCTTAAAATACTTCTATAGTTTTCAGTAAAACCAACAGGTTTCTCTCAAGAGTGCCTCATCTCATTACTTGATGCAGCAGTAATTCATAATCAGATGTATTTTTTGTAGTAGATTGGAAGGCATGTGGATCATTAAAGAAATGAAGTTGGAATGACCAAGAATATCCAAATTACTGGTGATTAAGGAGTCACCAAAACAAAATAGCCAAGTTATTGTTGATTAAGGAAGCATCTTCCCTTCTTAAGGATCACGTGTCACTGCACGGTCTCAGCTCCCTGAGCTGTAATGACCTCAGCCTTATGGAGTAAAACCCTGGCTTGGAAGTTACAACAGGGGCAGCTTTCATTGTATGCCACATCACACAGTTGAACTGTAGGATGTCCTCTGCATTGCTCCCACATGCACTGGGTCTATGAGAAGGAACATTTCCAAAAGTACAGCAAGTCAAAGGAAAGCAAAATTCCCTTCTAGAATTTAAGATTTTTCTGACAACTGAATTGGCCAGTACCTCTGTGATTTGTTTGTTGATTCCACCCTGGGAGGCGTTTCTGAATGCCTGCAGCTGAGGCTTTTTGCTGCTATGCAGTTGGGTCAGGAGCTGCCTGTCACTTCTCTTTCTTCCTCTTGTTCTGCCATGAGCTCAAAAGCACTGCTTTTTTTTTTTTTTTCCCTGATGCCTGACCAACTGGTAGCTTTCAAGGAAATGCCAATTTGTTAAAGAAATAATAAAATAAAAAAATTGAAGAAATGAATTGCATCCTTCCCAGAGAAGGCCATGGATGCCAAGGGTGTCAGGCAGCAGAATCCAGAGAAAGATACAGTTCAACTCAATAAACTTTTGTTTATTTTTTTTGTTAATTTTCTAATTTCAGAGCTTGCTTTAAATTTGTTCTTCTGCAAGGGCAATATCAAGCCATCCCATCAAATTAATGCCTAAAGCCCTATTCATGTCACCATCAAGCCCCCAGCTGGACTCACAGCTGCTTGGTTTATGAATCTTTCACATCTGCAGTCCTCCAGGAATGCCCTTCATCCGTTCTTTTCTGCTTGTGTTTATCTGATAGTGTCGGTGTTGCTCACCCTTCCATTTATAATGCCCTGTAAAATGTTTCTCACTAATTACCATGTTGGCTACTGCCTATGTTGAAATATTTATGCATTTTCTTGCAGGTCGGATGCTCCTGTGGTACACAGTGTGAAGTGAAGGCTTTAAAGAATATACCTCAGTTTAGGTCAGGAAACCAGATAGTTGAACCAGTACACTTTCTGTTCAGTTCCAGCTTGTGTTCAGCTGTAACTGAAGTTATTTTTGATAGGTTCTTCTTTAAGATGAAGCTGGTTCACTCTCTGGTTTGGTCAGATTAGGCTGTTTCTGGGGGGGTCAGTGTGGTAGAATGAAAGGGGTCAGGCAGTGGTGGTGGGCTGCTGCAGCATCCTTTGGGAAGAGGCTCCTGCCCACAGAGCTTTCTCTCCTCCTGCAGCTCACATATCCCTTTCTTACCGGTGGCATGACTTCTCTTCAGCTCCTGTGTTGCCACTTAGGACTGAAGACTTAACAGAAACCATGGCATTGTGCTGCAGTGAGAATGCAAAGAGAGACATCTCTGTGCCTGGGGAGGAGAAGGGGTGGATTGCTGTCCTCTTTCCCCCGTTAAGCCAGACTTGCATGTGACACCGTATAGAAATACGGAAAAATCCTGCTTGCAGAAAGCTATACGAACATGTGCACATCCACAAATGCACAAACCTGTAGCATCTATAGGAGAAATGCAGAGCATTTCTCACACGGTCCTGTTAGCAGTAACAAGACGGCTCACTGCTGGGCCAGAACAGCAGGGATGATGCTGCCAGCTCCATCCCTGGAGGAGCAGCACCATTCAGACATGGTGTAAAGAGGTCCTGAGACCCCAGAGGAACACAGCATGCTGCCAGGGTGCAGAAGTGCTCAAACTGCACATGGCAGCAAGTGACATAGTGAGGAAGAGGTGGGTAGGAAAGGGGACGTGTCAGTGAGGCACTTGCTGCTTTCTGGACCCTCAGAGATGAGCAGGCTCTCCTGAGAGCACGGTGCCTTTTAGCCAGCTGAGCCAGGACCAAGCACCAGCACCCTGCTGCTCCCTCTTACCCAGCCCTCCTCCGGATCAGTAAAGGCTTCAAAATAATAGTACAGGGTCAGCCTTTTCTTAGGAAGAAATAATGGTTTAAACTAGTTTTCTGTTCAGTTTTATTTTCTCTGTTTGCTGACATCAGGCTCTGTTATTTGCATGTAAATTAGTTACAGATTGAGTACACAGAGGTTAACATCGCTGCCGGCCTCCACGTCCACGTGATTGCACACATAGCAATATGAGTTTGGCAGATGGCAGCCTAAAAAAAATAGCAAAGTCTCCATTTTTTTTTGTAATCAAATGGCATTTTTAGGATGGAATCTCTAGTATTTGCTTGTTGTTTGAGTAACTAAGGTGATAAGCTAGAAGGCTTTCAGATACTGTTTCAAGGGCTTCATTACACTTGTTGCTGTGCATTCCTGATTCGTAAGTTGATTAACACACTGGTTTAAATAATTTATCAGAGAACTGCAGAGTAAAAAACACTCTAAAGCAGTATATTAAGTTGACTGTTACTACTATGGTTTTTTAGGCATTTTTAGTGCATTTCTGCAGATGTTTGTTCTGGAATTTTAGTTAAATGAAGTTTAATGGATTTTTATTTTAGTATTTAGGTTCTATGCTGGTAAAAGAGCTAAGAGGCACAGAGTCAACACAGGATGCATGTGCAAAAATGAGGGTAAGTTAGTAAACCTACTCCTTTCTCTGTCATTGTAATATTAAATTATATTAGCTAGTGATTATTTGTACTGTGCCCTTTTTTGCTTTTATAATGTTCTGTTACCCGTTTGTTTTCTGTTGCCCTTGCATTTACATTGGCATTCAGTAGGAATTCTGTTCTACCTTTTATCTTAATTTCAAGTAATACCAGAATTTAAAGGTAGATTTTATTTTGCATGTTGTATCTAAGAAAAAAAAAAGTAAATGTATTCCTATGTTTTCTCTTGAATCTTCGAATCTGTTTCAAAGTAGTTTCCACACACTTGAAATGTGCCGCTATCACTTTGCTTTTATAAACAGAATTTATAGCTCATATAATCTAGATTGAATTTATTATGTGCAAATAAGTACTAGTGAATATATTAATGTGTTACCAAAGCCATTGTTTTTTATGTATGGTCTAATCCTTCCATCACATAATCCTATGGATGCTTTTACTCATATGAATATTCCCATTTATTGTTAGTTACATGCTTATTGATTGAAGGACGAAAAAAACTAATTCATTTTCACCTGATGGTGGAAAAGGAGTTAGGTTTCCTTTAAACTGGTAAGAATATGTTTTCCTGTTGCTCTTTGGCCTGATATTGGTTTGTAGAAAATTGCAATGAGGCTCAGTCTATCTCCAGCAAACACACTGCTGCTGGAAACTCATAACAAGCCACAGGCCAGCTACATGATTTATTCCCAATTGTTGTTATAATAAGAATGCACCTATTCATAGAGATGAAAAACATATCGTGGTCTGGCATGATTAATTAATGAAGAATATAATTGGTGATCTACCGAAGGTGTAAAATTACATAGATGAATGAGTGAAATCCTTAATTCTGTGGATCGTAAGGCTTTTATGCAAGATGCCTCTGAGGACTAGATGTAGCATTTGGATCAATTAGAAAGCTGGAATATGTGTAAAATTCATGCAATCAGACACCCATTTTCTATTGGTTACGTATCTGCAGCACACAGACTTTTGTACAAGCTGTTTTAGCTGAGGGCTGGCAGTAATTCATGCTTACTAGATTGCCTGAAGATCTGTGGCTTTTCAGCTAATTACATGCTAATCATTCCTTACCTGGGCTTAAACTCCTGTACAAAAAACTCCAGCAACTTGACACAGAGGGATCTACAGTCACATACACGTGTTCTGGGGAGTTAATTGAGGCTGCAAGTATACCATCTTCCAATCCAGTTTTCAAACTGTCAGACTTAGCAGTTCAATTTTTTAGGCATACGGCTGTGCAGATCTTAGGGCAGAATTTGACACTATAGTAACATATGACAACTTCAGTAAGTTATTTGACTGAACTTGGAAGCTTAATGTCAAAAAAGTCACTCTAAATAATTTATAGTCATTTTAAGATTTTTTTTTTAAGTAATAAATTGGGCAAACTTAAATTATATACCTGAAAAAATAAGTGTTTGGAAACAAATTTAATTTAAAATACAATTTTTTCTATAAAAATAAATGAGTTGCACTAGTAGTTTATAGTGCCATACAGGGCACTTATATATTACAGTGATGGGGTTATATACATTCATTTTTTTATATTCTGTTTTGAAACCATTGTGCTGTGAAAATGTTTTTGGGCTTTTTTTCTGGTTTGAGGGGTTTTTGTTACAAAGAGTTTTTTAATCAGGATTTCATCTGTTCTTTCTATGTAGTCCTTTTAATCATATTCCTGTTCAAGTCAGAAATAAAAAACATTGACTTAATGGGAACAGATTATTATTTTAGTGTAAGTTTCCCAGTGAGAAAAACATATCTTTTTCTGAAACTTTCTCCCTCTGGTTTTGTTCTGAAAGTTGGTGTCTATGAATTGAGAGTCCAGGTTGTCCTAAATCATCCTGAAGTTTTGCTATGATGTTCATTATTGTATTTAAGCACCACAGGGTTGTCATTGGAAATGTTGCTTCTTTTATAGTTACATTTACCTTGTACTGAAAGGGACATTTTCACTTACAAAAAATAAGTGAAAAGCAGATATATTATTTGACTGCTTCTCAGGTGCTGAATTCTGTCCACTTGTCTAGTGTCTTTGAAGTCACTAAGATTTTTACACAGGGTAAGCATAGGGTTGAACTGACATGATAGAGCAACATTTTTTAATTTTAAGGATTTTTTTTTCCATTTATATTTTTCAAATCTATAGCATGCTGTAATCTGAAATATGTTGGGGAGAAGTACATCACATACAACCTTGTACTGTGTTGAGGTCCTTCCCCGCAATTTTTTCATCTTTCTGGAGTCAGCCACATAGTGGTTTTTAAGGAGAATATCTGAAAATTAGGTATCTAGTTTTTCTGTCAATGTGGTTTTAGCTTCTCCATCTTTAACCTAATGCTGCTCAAAAAAGTGTTGTTATTTACTGGATGTCTTCCAGTCAGCAGATGCACAAGGATGAAAGAAGCCTATCAGTGAAAAAAAAAGTCTTGATCTTCCTTAATCATTCACAGACACAGAGGAACAACAAAAATGACATGTTTGCTGACTGCAGATCCCTCCCTGTTAGTTGTAGATGCTTCCTGTGCTTTCAGTTACGGCAGTTGATGGTTCTGGTTCTCAAGGGAAGTGTCATGCAGATATCCCTCGCCTCTCTCCACAGAGGGGCTTACAGCAGCCTCCCTCTCTTGTAGCTTAAGAGTGAAGGGACATCCTAAATCTTCTCTAATGTTAAAAAAGAAAACCAAACAACAAACCAAAAAAAAAAAACCACCCCAAGAAAACCAAACAAAGAAACAAAAAAAAAAACCAACCCAAAACCGGGAACCTCTGTCTTAATAACTCTTCTTGGCTATCCACTTTGTTTCTCAGCATTGTGCTCCAGCAGGGCAGATGATGGATTTGTTTGGGGAAAATCATTCAGATGCGCTAGATTGAGCTCAGCACGGGGGTCAAGGTTATACATGCTCTTTGTTCCCACCCAAATTGCAGACTCTTGCAGCCATCCAAAATTATGGATATTTGGCAAGAACAGTGCCTGTTAGAGGGATTATACTTTATTTTTCCATCACATATTTGCATTCCAAGGATGGATTTATATTTTATAGTTTCCTATTTGTTTCCAGGTATTTTCTGTCACAAACTCCCTCTGCAGTCAACAGCACTGTCTCCTTATCTCCATTCCCCACCTGCTGTAAACTGACCTTTGCTACTTGAAGATTAAATCTTGCTGTACTGGCCGGAATAGATTTATTAATTATATTTGAGAGATGCCTTCAAGAACTTAAGAGCTTTCATCTTTCTCAACGTGGAATAGGAAACACTGCAAGTTGTGTTTTCGATCAGATTACTGCCTTCACTTCAAATCACCATAGGAACAGGAAGCGAGAATAACGTGTTTACATCAAAATAACAAAAAGGAATAAAGTTTAATTTGAGCTAGGAAGAGACTTGTTCTCTACAGTAGACTCTGTCTGGCGTTTACCGCACTGAATACCTTGACCTGGTAGGGAGGGGGACAGTTTTATACATACTGGCATGAGCACAGCGGCAAGGTAGGCTCTTTCCTTGCAGTAATGTTAAATCACTAATGTTGCATACACCAGTTGCACAGTCTGAACCAATCAGATATTTACTGCAGCAGTAGGGAACTTGGATTTTGTTCTTGGATTCTGCCACCTTCCTGAATATTACGTGTCTTGCTTAAAGGTTTTCTTGTTAGAAAAGGGGTTCTTACTTTTCAAGTCAAAGTTCTGGGGAATAAGCAGCATAATTCTATTCACAAAGCAGGTGTTTAAATATCTTGCTGACTTAAGACCAAAATGTCTAAATGAGAATTGTTACAAAATCTCTTCTCTCTGGAGAGGAAGGTGAAGATGAAGCAGAGTTGACTCTTTCACTGAAAATAGACAGGGTCCGGAGCATTCCTTCCTGATTTATTCTTACAAAAAAATGGAGGACCTGGATATAGATGGCAGTCTCCTTATTTCTGCTAATCCCTTTCTACTTTTCAATCTCCATTTCATTTCTCCACCAAAAGCAGAAGCGTCCTCCATAGGCCTCCTAGTGAAACTAGCCAGGCAAATACCATGTCAGGATCAAATACTCTATTTGAGAATTTAGTTTCTTTGGTCTCTGTTCTCTTGGGATTTGTAGCTCTGTCTCTCTCATGTGGCCACTGCTTTGGGAGGGCCTGCAGTGGAACAGGCACGTGGATATTACTCAAAAAGGAAAAAAGAAGTGGTGAGAGGTCTTAGAGATGTTCAGTCCTTATGCACATCCACATTATGCCATCCTGTGTTCTGCAGAGGATTGTATGTCCTTGAACTCTGTGGCTGAAAGGAATCCAAGGTGGAGGAGGGATGCACTGCCCTTTCAGCAGCAGATGAGTGTGTACGGATAATTGCAAAAGAAAAAAACTCTCATTCTCAAGTAGATGAGTTGCAGGTGCATCCCCAGTGCAATGTTCATATTAATGATGTAGCTTGGAGGCATCCACTAATTGTAGAGAAGTAAACAGCCTTCCACCACAGGGATTACAGATGCTATCTTATTCCAAGAGGTATTAAATTATGTCAGTGATGCATTTTTTTAAGCCTTTTGGACTGAGAGAAGTCAGTAAATATTTGTTAAAAGGCAGACTGTAGTTTCAAAATTAGCTTCAAAACTAACTGGTCAAATGTGAACTTTTACTTTTTATTTCAATTTCATCTCATGCATGATATCGTCAAAGTGATTCACTCAAAAGGAACTGGTTAATAAGGCTTCATAAACCTTAAATAAGTAACAGGCTTATGGGTATGATAGTAGGTGGTACCAATACATATTTTGAAATGTGCAGCTTGTTGCCGTTTGGAATTGGAGTTGCTACCAGTATGGGAAAACGTTCAGATTGTCTTAGTGAATTGGATTCCGGTACCTAATTGAATAGTAAAATTGCCAGCTACAGTCCTCAGATAGCTATTAAAAAACAATATAGGACAGAATTAGCAGATTCATTTGCAAAAGTAAAAAGCCAAGATGAAATCTTAAGATTTTACAGGCTCATAAACTTGTACTTGAAATTTATGTATGGAATTGTTAGTGACTTGGCATAGTTGAATAATGTCTTTTTACTGTGTATTTGCAAGATGGAGTATAATTACATACGCAGTAAAACCTAAAAATGAACATGGTTTCATTTTGGCCACTGTATGAAAGATGAGTAATCCAGTTAAAAATGTATGTTTAAATACATGAAAGTGGTCAATGTGGCAAAGTAGAAGTGCCAGTGTATCCCGTTTCCTCTTGGCAGGAAATAAATAGATAAGATGAAAGCATTTTGAGAGTGGGCTGCTTTACACCATGTGCTACAGTTTATCAAGTGAATGTGGGAGCATCTTACTCAGAGACCATTCTACATGTGCTCCTGAATTTCTTATTCAGCTGCTTTGCATGTGTGTATGTGCACAGAGATACCACGTTTTGTGCACTGCAGGAGTATTCAAAAGTGTTGGATTAGTGCTCTCTGTTCCTCACAGAACAATGTATTGCAGTACAATCCTGTCTTGAAAGCGTTAAAGGCCCTTCAGGGCTATAGGTTTTGTATTTGCGTGTATTTACTTTTTAAAAATAAACAGCTAGTTTATATTGCTTTATTCATAGAACACAGTCATCTGCCTCTTAAGCCATCGTTAATTATCTTGATTTGTTAGGCACACTGGCTGGGTGGATCTCAAATTAGTTGGATTTTAGTTTATATTCTAAATCAATGTCTAGCAGTTCTGCACAACTTTTAGCTCAAAATCAAAATACAGGTGGAAACGCTTTACTCAAGACAATTTATAGTACTGTACTATGGAAATCTGTCTAGTCTGCTTGTGGGTATAGTGGTTTTTTCATAAACATAAACAAATTCATAAACAAGATCAGAAGGAAGCTTGCTCTCTCACTCTCTCTCTGGCACCACTGCTCTTGCACCCCTTTAAAAAAGGAGGAATTGGGAGCAGCCCTGTCCAAGGCTAGTCAGGGTTTTGGTGCTGTCCTCCATTAACATCAGCAGTGGGTTCAGATGCAAACTCAGAAGAGTCTTAAATCCAGATCTTTACTGTGTAAGAAAGCACTTTAAGCAATTATGTAGAAGATGCCTTCCACCTCACGGATGTCCATTCTGGGTGCTGGGGGGATGAAGCAGCTTCAAAATACGGGAGAGGCTGCTCTTCCTGTTATTCTGAAGAAAAAGAGGTTGTGTGTCTTTTGGGTCACCTGGGGAAGCTGAATAAATGTCACATAAGACTTAGGATGGTGATGCTTTCATTCATCTTCCTGTGTCTGCAGTCAAACCTGCTTTATGGTTCTTGAACTATACATGGCTTACTTCCACATAGTCACCTACCTGTCCCGTAGGAAGTATTTCAGAAGTGGGACCAAAGCTCAGTCTCTCTGGCACACAGACCCTGCAGCATTAAGACTCCTCACTGCAGGAACAGCACACCTGAGGAGACAGGGCATGCACATCTGTCCTTATGTAGATGACCAGATGATCAGAGACAGGCAGTGGCAACAAGCCTAGAATATGCTTGCTGTGCATCCAGGTGATTCTCCTAAAGAAGTGTATTGAAACAAAGAGTCAAAGTTGCAGTCAGTAACGATGGAGTTTGTAGGAACTATGACCAGTTCCAGGCTAGTGAGCACTTGCCCAAAGACAGGGTCCTGTCACTATGATTGCTTCTACATGAGATGAAATCTAATGCTGCTACCATGGTATGAACATGCCTTGGAGCATTGGACCGTATGTCAGCACGCACATGACATCCAATGCCAGCCTTCAGCTGTGGCTCCTATAGCTTTGGGCTCAGGTCCATATGCTTCCCATAGAGGCACCAGATGGACAAGAATATTTTGTCATCTCATCATATCCTCACAGAGTTGGTACGGTGGCTAGAACCTGAAAAGCCCAAGGAAAGAGAATATAGACTCCTGTGTTCCACCTTCTTCTCAGATTCTGGTCACAGGCATAGGCAGAGATGCCCATTTGGCCTGCAGAGAGATGTGAAATGTCTGACCATGAAAGCTGCAGGACTTCATCTTGACATCCTTGAATTTAAAGCCAAAGCAGTTACTGTGTGTGAGCGAGTGGTATTCATATCGTACCTCTGACAACTCACGTTACACATCCTGGCAGCCAGCTCCTCCATTACAAAGAAAGGAACAATAAGCAAATAGTATGAGCTCACCATGACAACTCAAAACTGTTGAAGTCTGAAAACTGCTTGTAAGTAATAATTATATGGTGGACTTCAGTTACTCTATCCCTGGGAGTCGAGCGTGGGGGGGAAAATAGAGCTGTGTGTTTTTCATGATAGTACTGTCAGAATAACCAAGGATGTTATTCCACTGCCCAGCTGTTTGTTGCAATGGGAGTATGAGTGCAGAATTGTTTCCCAAAATCATGTTTCTATACTGGACTGCAGTGTTCCAGAACGCCTTTGCACTAATCCTGGGGTTTATGTGGTTTGCAAGCTGATAAGGGACATCTACTGCTCCTTACCAGCTGAGACAGTTTGACTTAATAAATTACAAATGTCCATCAGTCTCTGATTCATTTCCTAATTTGCCAGATATAATTTAATAGTATCTTCATGAGCTATTTCACTCAGATACAGTCCTCTGGCAGTTCATGACCTCGATTAAATACTAAAGATCAAGTCTGCTTTAGACAAACCCAGGTGAATGTGGAGCAGATAAGGAAGGTGATTAAATTACAAAGTACTGGTCTAGAAGAAAGAGACTCCCAGTTGGTTAGTACAATGTGGCGTTGCCAACAGGAAGCTTCACCTTTATGGCAAACGGAAGATAGTGCAAATTAGACCAAAAAGGTAAAATAAATTAACTTAGTAGCCGTGTTTGTATAGCAGGCTGGAGGAGAAGAGTTTTCCTGCTAAGGAGGCGAGGAAGGAGATAATTACAATAATCAAAATGGGAGACAAAGAGCTCCTGAGAGTAGCTGTTGGGGTGGAAAGAAAGGACAAAAGTTGTATGATTGCTGGGTTGCAAGATGATTAAAGTGATGTTGTCATATTGTGAATATTTTGTCTGGATATGAGCATATGCGGGGTATAGTGCTTGTTATTGTGATAGATGTATGTACTGCTGCTCCTGTACAGTCACTCTCGTGCTTTCTGGGCATTGAAATTGAATTTTATGAAAAGGCTCATTTGAGATCTATTAAAGAGACACACACACACACACACAGATGCGTATTTGCTCTGCTTTTGACAGGGATAGTGATTCTTTCTCCACTCAGTTGAGAGACATGCAAATCAGATTAGTGTCTTCCTTCAGATTTTGTTAGATTCTTCAAGATGTTTTACCATTTAAACTTTCATTTTTTAAAAATGCCTAACCTTCTGGGTGAAAGAAGCTTTCTCCAGGATAAATTGACACTTGATTGTCATCTTGAATCTCTTGTCATTTGATACCAAGAGATGCACCAGGCCTCTCCATTACATGGATCGGTGGGGCTCTCCTTGAGACTAATTAGAGGTTTTAGCCTTCATGGCATGGGACACTAATTGCAGAACATAGCTGGATCTGTAGATTTGAATTTTATGCTGGTAAAAATGAAGTCTCATTTGATTCTGGAAGGAAGGAGATCTGATAGGGGGACTTGACTACAGGGTTTTTTTCTTTTCGGCTTTTCTTTGTTTTGCTCTCCAGTGTTGCCATCACCTATTTTTCAAACACTTTTTTTTTTTTTTCAGATACAGTCTGTTTTCAAGCTTATAGCTGTGCTATTTTATTTTTCTTCAAGAATACAAAGCTGCCACTGCTATTTTTATTCAGCTGCTCTAATGATCTTTCTAGGTGCCTATTCCAGACCTTTCAATGTGTTTACACTCTCATTCCATGTGCTGATATTTCTTCATTTTTAACTGTAGCTGAACTTACTCTTTCCTCTCAAGAAAATGTTTCCAGATACTACCATGAGTGTTTATGATGGTTTCCAGATACTACCATGAGTGATTGTTCTCTGAACTTTGCCTATGTTATTTTTCTAGAGTAGTTTTGTATAGAAGAGTTGTGTCCGTCGTTGCCTTCCACCTTAAAAGAATTCAAATCAACTATAAACTATTGTGCCATATTTTTGAGGGGTTTTGGTTTTTTAGTAAATTTAATGTGTAAACTAATCAACAGGTTTTCTGCAGAGAACTTAAATCTATCCCAAATATTTACCCAGTCTGTCCTGTCTTTGCCGTGTGCATCACGTTGAAGGCAAGCTGAAGCAGATTAGCGTAAAAGAAAAAATAGCCTTATGAGAAAACATGAATGGTAGGCAGGAGAACCTGGCACTGAGGGAATGCAGAATAAGTATCTGTGCTAATTCATGTGTAAAGCAGCTTCCAGCAGCAGCTGTACTCGAGGAAGTGCAGACGGTCAGGCGGGACAAGGTAGGACGTTGCACTGACAGATTGACTGGCAGGCCTAGAGGGCTGCAACCATACCTTATGTCACAAACGCAACTGCAAAAAGGCAAGAGAGTGAAATATTTTTAAATAGCAACTAATTTCAGCAAAGAAACAATACTATGAGAAGTACCGCACTGCTGGGAAGGGCAGGACGAGAGGAGACGAGACAGCCATCAATGGGGCATGTCAGATAGCTGTTTTAAACACGCACGTTTTGGGAAACTCCTGATTGCATGTCTGGCCTTTTTAAGCCTCGCAACCTTACATCATTCTCTTCCCATTGTGCTAGGAAAAAGAAGAATTTTTACCATCCTTACAACAAACCGTAAAGCTCTTTTTAGTTTTGTAACTACAAAGCAGCTGTTTCGAAAGCCCAAAGCAAAGTCAGCTCAAGAAAAGGTCAAATATTTGGATAAGTACCTTTTGTTTAACTTAGTTTTTTTGTCAGAAGAAGAGAAAGAGCACTGTTCTTGCAATGCAACACAACACAACTCTAACAACATCTTCATTTTGATTTCAGAAGTCTACAGAACAAATGAAGAAAGTACCAACCATTGTCCTGTCTGTCTCTTACAAGGGAGTCAAATTTATTGATGCAACAAATAAGGTATGTGCAATTGTTCAATATTAGCTTTTATTTCTCACAAATAGGAATACCTGTGAGGCTGGCTCTGTAAGAGCATGGGCCAGAGAGGGGACAGAGTTGCACTTTGTGATTTCCTCTCTTTTTTCTCTTCTCTCCAAAATGGATGTAATCTTATTGTCTTTCTCCAGAAACTCAGTCTGGAGGACAAGTGAAGCAGCTTTAATGGCTCATTTAGAGAACATTGTGTCCAACCTTCTGCCATTAAAAGGCAGTCTTATCACAAAAGACATTTGGCAGGAAGTCTCTGTGGAATTCTTTACCATATTGTTCCCTATACAGTTCCTTAAATATGCAGTATATATATATGTTCATTAATATAATCTGGGGAAAAAAAACCTAAAGATGTCTCAATGAACAATAAAGATGCATGGTTTTATGCAGGGCCAGCCATTGTAAGAATAAGAAACATGAGCCTTGAATGACCTTTTCAGATGTCAGCCTCTCTGAGAGCTGTTTTCCTGGCACTAGGCATTTGACTCCCTAAACTGCAGCAGCTTCTTAACAGTTGTTATTCCATATTTTTTTCATCTTCCTGCGTGGCAATGCCCCTGTGCTTTGTTTCTTACGTTTTAAAAAACATCCAATGTCTTTAAAAAAACAAAACAAAACCAAAAGCAGAAATTGAGAGATCAGAGAATCCAGTGACGGATAGAGCAATGGGTTATTGCTTAGCCAAAGTAAAATGCTCTGTAAGCAGGAGGAAAGTAATGCATGGATTTCTGTTCTTCAGATGTCTAAAAGAGCAAGAAAATACAGTCCATGCTGATACTTGCATAGGAATAGAAAGGAAATTATCTTTTGTGTTATGTGACTAAAATTCACTAAGCAATATAAAAAATAAATCTGACAACCCAACTACCTGACCAGGTTAAAAATTTATATAACTGCTTTGTGTTGCTGAACATTCAGACTACACAATACATCTAACCCAGTATCCATCAAACTTGCCAAAGCAGTCAGTTTTTAACGGTGTTTAATTAGAAATGGGTTTTAAGTGAAGGAACGAGAGCAGGGTTGTGAACTTCTGCTAGAGTTTAGAAGCCGTATCTAGGATTAGAAGATGGCAGGAAAGAAAAGCAGAGGTGAAATTACTGTTATATCAAGTCTGGCATATTTGCCAGAGCAGGGAGGCCAGGGATTCCTGTCAGCTCCTTTTTCTTCCATTGATTCAAAATTGAGCTTCTACAACCCTCGTTTCCTTTATGTTCTCTGATGTGCACGGCAGAAATCGGGACATTGCAATGCTATTAATTCTAACTTGGGTAAGACTGTTTTCGGCTCTTAAATCTTCTCTGTAATGTAAAGGGTGTAACTGCAATGTCCCTAGGTTTAAAAAAAAAATCAGGAGAACAAAAAGAGCTTCCAGTATCTCTTTGCACAGTGCATGTAATCTCACGTAAGAACGAAAGTTGAAAGAAGTTTGGCAAATTGTATCAGGTGGCTCTAGACCAGTCCCACTGAAGTCTTATGCCTAGTAGCGCAATAGATGTATTTGATGCAGGTAAATAATGCCACAGTCCTGTGTTTTTTCTCAAGTGGTAGATTGCTTTCTCTCCAGTTCAAAATCTGCACTGCCTTTCCCTTCTGTAAAAACCAGGTAATAGCCTGCAACTCTCCCAGGAGCGTTGTTATCATCCTTGTCCACAGTGTGCTGTACCCAATTCCTTCAAGACCCAAAACAGATTAGCACTAAGGTGAGATCCTATTCAGACTTGTACTGCTTCCATATGAGCTTCTAGTTGACAGCGCTGTGCACCACTTAGCAATAAATGCATACTTTTAAATGACAAAAATAGCTAGCAGTTATGTGCTTGAAAACTCAGCTCTCATGGCTGTTCATCCTTTTCCTTTATGCCACCAAGCTAAGAACTTGTATTCAGAGTCGTAGCCGGCAAAGCTTCAGGTGACAAAGGAGCCCTGACCTCGTTCCATGACAGCTATTTCAGTGGCGCCTTGAAGCTTGGCATGACACCACTTTGACATGACACCATTTCTTTGCAAGTGAGGCCAGAAAGAAATTGCTGCTTAGGATAAAGCAGACTTGCAGAATTTTCTCGTTGGTCACAGCTAGCCCTAACTTCTGAATGATTTCTGCCAGGAGGGGGATAGTCTGACAGGAGGTAGGCAAGCAAAAGGAAGGCTGCTTAGCAAAAACCTGATCTCTCAAAGGTATTTCTTTGGCAGAACCAGAACTGATTTTCAGCTTACCTGCTTTTTCTGAAGCACCAGAAGTTTCTCTTGACAGAGTGACAAATCTTAGAACAACAACTGAACAGTGTCAGTCAATACCTGAGGAGCGTACCCAGAACAGCAAGCTGGTTCTTTCTAGACTTGTCATTTCCACAGAGTAAGACTATGGGTCTACTGGAGTAGTGATCTTAGGAAATAGTAAACCCGTGCACTGAAAACATGCTTAATTTTGAAAGGTGATCAGATGATCAGAGAGGATATCCTATGGAAACTAGGGAAGAGGCTCAATTTCACTACTAATTTTCATCCAGAATATTTATTTTAGGTGTAGCTCATTTTATTCAAAACAGACTTGATACGGATATTTCCGATCTTCACTTGGTTTAAAGAGACCCTACCTGGAGTAGTGTGTCCAGCTCTGGGTCCCCCAACATAAAATGGACATGGACCTTTTGGAGCGAGTTCAGAGGAGGGCCACAAGATGGTCAGAGAGCTGGAGCACCTCTTCTATGAGGACAGGCTGAGAAAGTTGGGATTGTTCAGTTTGGAGAAGAGAAGGCTCCAGGGAGACCTTATAACAGCCTTCCAGTACTTAAAGGGGGCCTACAGGAGAGATGAGGAGGGACTCTTTATCAGGGATTATAGCGATAGGATGAAGGGTAATGGCTTTAAGCTGAAAGAAGGGAGATTTAGATTAGATATTAGGAAGAAATTCTTTACAGTGAGGGTGGTGAGACACTGGAACAGGTTTCCCGAAGAAGTTGTGGAAGACCCGTCCCTGGAATTGTTCAAGGCCAGGCTGGATGGGGCTTTGAGCAACCTGGTCTAGTGG
>JAOXNO010000001.1:50625756-50647495 GCA_028565335.1 Limnodromus scolopaceus | reverse complement strand
GACTAGATGATCTCCAGAGGTCCCTTCCAACCCCATGTGATTCTGTGATTCTATGATTTAGTGAAGTGACATGTTCACCACCAGCATTATTGGTACTTAGTCTTTAGGAGTGATTGTACATGCAACTGTTGTACGCAGAGTTGAAATCCTATAATCAAAATTGCAAAAACATCAGACTTGATTAAAGAAAGGGGACAAGGTTTAGGGGAAGAAGAGGGTTTATTGCTCAATATTTGAAATCCACTTCACTCTCATTCACTTATAAAGCCACCCGAAAACTACTGGTAGATGATTCTCTCTGGAGAAACAAAGCATTGTAAGAATTCCTATACCAAATTCTGGTTCATATATGGGAGACATCCAAAGTAATTTCCCTTAGATATTCCTTCATTAGCCAATGCACCCGTGAATAGAAGACAACCGGCATAAATTGGAACAATTTCTGCTCTTGCTTATGCTGAGAATTCAACTTATGCTCTGCATAATACTAAGACATTTTTCTTCTTTTCTGTATTCTTTTGTCCTTCATTGCACAGTCTTAAGCTGGATAAGAATTGGAAACTGCTAGTGTACATACTTAACAGAGGAAAAAAAGGCATGCATTCAGGTCTCAAAGTTCTGTTCTTTGCCAGGGGATTAGTGGACTTCATAAAATTTTTCTCTGTTCCTATGATCATCCAGGTACAATCAGTGTGGCATCCCCATGTCTTCAGAACAGAAAACTTCTTCCTTTTGTAGTACCCAGAGACAGGATTCCCAGACAGTCCCTTCTCTGGAGAATATTAGGCAGAATGTGTCAAACCATTTCAGTTGCTCCTGGCAAGTGGAGCACGCTCAGGTATAAGGAGCTTTCAGCTCATGAGCAAATGAATCTCTCCTCTCCCGTCTACATCGATGGTTTTTCCAACAGCCTGAAAGTACCACTTTGAAGGCTTGTTACCATCCTCCCATTGCATGTAAGATGTCTTTCTGTACCACATAAGAATAGAGGAATGGATTCAGAAGAGTTTGCCTTCCACGACTGCTTTAAATCCAGAAGGAGACAGGATCAAGAATTTAAGTTGCAGGAATGCAGGAACATGAAAGTCTTGTGGAGCCCAGGATTCCACAGATACTACAAGCAAGTGCCAGCCGTGTTGGTCCCATCATACCGTCTTTAGCAAGCGGAGCTTTCTTCCCCTTGAATGCAGAGAGGCTGACATACTGGAAAGTGCAGAAAAATCCTTGTCCTTATCTCATCCCCCCAAGAGTAAAAGTTTTGAGGTCTGAAGGGATAAAGCATATGTATACTTAACAGTATAAACATGTACGTGTCAGCTCTGCATCTGAAAGAACTCCTGTTACTAGCAAGTAACCTCTTCTTGCCAGGGTCTTATAGTAGAAATACTCAACATTCTTTTTTAATGAAGGAGGCTGCAACTGATTTCACCTCAAGGGACTGATATTTTAAATTGGATTGGGATTTTTCAAATTTTTCAATTTAAGGTTCCATATACTGTTTCAATTTTTATTTTTTTTCAAATAAATTTCCAATTCTGTTCAATTTTTGCCAGCTGAGATTTTACGTTCAGTACCTTGAACACAGGCTGTTCTAATTGACATTGTTACACATTCGATGTGATGGGTAGCTCACACTAATCATCTGAGAGGCTCCAAAGGAAACTTCTTCAATAAATTCAGTCTTCAAAAAAGATAAGATTTGACATCAATCTTAAAGAAGGAAAAAAAAAAAAAAGTCACCTAAAAGCACAAACTTGTAAAATTCTCATTATATTAAAAGTGCTTTTCCAAAAAGGCAGAATGTTAGTTTTTCCAAAAGTTCCTTTGCATTTTAAGTTTTATAGCTCAAAAGACAGAAAGACAGAACACTCTCTTTC
The DNA here is from genome assembly GCA_028565335.1 of Limnodromus scolopaceus. Classification (NCBI taxonomy): domain Eukaryota; kingdom Metazoa; phylum Chordata; class Aves; order Charadriiformes; family Scolopacidae; genus Limnodromus; species Limnodromus scolopaceus. The sequence continues at coordinate 50,645,618 of JAOXNO010000001.1, read as the reverse complement.
TTAAAATATTCCTGAAGCTTCAACACAGCTTTATAGAAGGACGAAAATACAATGAAGCAGCAGTGCCTGCTGCAACTTCTGCAGTAAAAAAAAAAAAATCAATTAAAATGTAACAGAACAATTAGCCATTGTAATAGGTTGGCTGAATTAAAGCAGCTGAAGAATCCTGACTCAGACTCGCACTGGGGCATTGAATTGTGACATTACATGGCAAACAAGGCAACTGACCTCAATTTCTTGTCTCCCAGAAATTGTTGCTTAAAGGTGTTAGCTTACTTTTTGCTCTCTGCTGAGCAAAGAACAGGCTTGTAGCAGTCTCAGAACCACCATGGTCCTAAAAGTTTTGCCTTCTTTCCAAGGAGCTTGATGGGGTGCTGTAAGGGTCAACGTCTTCTTCTACAGCGACCAGGGGGTCTACAACTTTTGTGCTAAGCGTCTTTTAGGGAGGCAGACCTGTTTCTTTTCTTTTGTGCCATATGTAAAAGAAAAATCAAATAGTCTTCTCACTCCATAAGAATTTCTGCGACAGCTTTTGTGGTTTGTTTTCCACATCCCCAAGGCAATCCTGCTCTTGTCTCTCCAGTATAGCCCATGGTAGAATCCATACCAACTCTAAACCTCATATTCCTCTCCCAGTACTACAGGTGAGAAATTCCTGAACCCAAACTTACTTCTGTTCTTTTTTCCAAATACAATTTTGCAGTTACCTTTTTTAAATTTTACAAGGTACGATTTTAAAGCCCACCTTGCCTCCATTTGCAGACTTCTCTTCGTCAAGGCTCTACCACAGTATGAAATGTATGTACAAGCTACGGTTCAGTTTACATTTCAAATATTGAACAGAACAGTGAATGTTCTGTTTTATTTGCTATATTTCAAATATTTATTAACCATAGAAACAGTTACATGTCTCCAATGGCTTTCAGGCTCCAGGCAGGCCTATTTTTTATTCTACAGACTACAAAAGAAAGCAAGTCATGGTAGCTTCTGATGAGATGCAGAACCCCGACTAGATTTATGTCTCTGCACAGCAAACTCGTGGCTTGTCTCTGCTCTTATCTCAGAGCTTTCCAGGCCTCTCTCTCTGTGACCTTTTTATATGCCACACTGGATGGGGCATTTTCTCAGTCCCACTAGTATTATAGTCTGCTTTTTCTCCAGGCCATTACTATACCCTGTCCTGTTGATGTATTCCTTAGCAATAATAATATCCGCTGTAGACAATCCCATGATGATATAGTACACTATCTTACTGTTACGACAGCAGATTAAGATGTCTTTAGAATAATATTCTTGTCCTGTTAATAGGCACACTCCATTTCAAATAATATTATTCTGTACATTTTTAACAGTTATACTCTGTTGGTCTTAATTCCATAGCCAGCATTCTGCTAAAAGGCAGGGTCCTTGATAATAGTCTCTTTAGTCTTTCATTTATTACTCCACTGGCAGACTGCATCCTCAGTGTTTCTCAGGCCCAGCCAGTTTCCTTATGTTAAAGGGGAAACTACTGCTGTCAAATTAGGCAGACATTTTTATTTGGGAAGCTGTGAAACTTTGGCTTGCTTGCTGTTGTGACTGCAGTCCTAACAGCTGAGAGCATATCCCAGTGGAGGAGTATAATTGTTTTCTGTCTGACCTAACAAAGACCAGAGCTGGCACCTTTATAAGAAGCTCTTACAATGAGCTAAATATACTGAATTTAGCCTATGCTATCTCAGTATACATGTGTGATAACAAAGGGATGGAATTTCTTCATGACTACAGTGAAATTACAGTGTAGGGCATGAAATAAAATGTTTAACCTTTTAATTGTGTTTTAATGATTAAAGGGCAGACAGTGTATTTCTAAGTCTCTTGCATTGCTTTCTGGCTTATTGCAAGCTCAACAGTTAGACTTGACTAGCTAAAGAGATATCTCATTTAAAACTGTCAGAAACGTGGGAATTTTAAGGGATCACCCAGTTTCAAAGCAGTGCTTCCAACTCTGGGCTACAGAGGTTGAGGAAGGAGAGGGTAACTTCAGAACTATATCAAAGATTTATGAATTACTCTAAGGAAGACTGCAGGACATAAGGATGCAAGCCTGCAGGCTTGCATTGGTTCTGCAGGGGATCAAAACATTATTGGGAAGTTAGTAGCCTAGAAACAGGCTCTAGTAAGAGCCTAGAAATAAATATACCGAAACAAACCTGCAAACCTGAAGAAAATAACATAAAAATTTACTTGCTTTTTAGATTAAGCTCAAGTTTGAAACTCACAGCTGCTTTTTTGTTGATGTAAAACTGTACTGAAAAACTATTTATACCAACCCCCTGGTTCCTCATTCATGCTTTATAAACCTTTCAAGAGGTTTTCTTGCGCATAGGCAATGAGAACTTAACGTATTCCAGCTATACCACCAGACTGGTCTTGGTCTTAAGAGCCTGACTTCTTTGGTCATACCCACATACCATGAGAAGGTCGCCCCAGCACTTGAAACACTCACCCAAAGCAGAGTGCTGACTTTCACGCAGGCATAGTGGGGTGAAGACACTTCACTGTGAAGCAGAGCAGGCACTTTCAACATGTGCTTTTTTGTCCCTTTGGAAGCATCACACCAGCGCTGTATCCTTTTCCCATGCTGTTCGGTGAGAGGAGAGCACGTCTGGAGGAGGACGGATCAGCAGAGGAGGTCTGGAGCAGAGCAAGGCTGAGTGTCAGATAGGTGCAGTAGGGCAAGATGAGTGGCATCTTGAAGGCAGCAGATATGGGGTGAGCTGGGAAGGTGGTGGTGGGGGGTTAATATGCTTCTTCTAAAAAGAGTTGACACACGTTCTCCCACTCCTGTTTTCATGTTTAGCGAGACAATGTTTTCAAGGTTTTTAGAAGTAATTACATTTAGATTACCTTTAATCAATGAGAAATCATTGACAGACGTAAATATTGCAGAGACTTAGGAGGTTATTACCATTGTGATTTTTATTATTTACATTACAAATCACTTCTGCAGACAGTAGTACCCTACTTCATGTATTTGATGATAACTCAATCTCACTCCAATTTTAACTGTTTTTGTTTTGTTCCAGAATTTAGCTTACGAAATCATTCTTACACTAGGACAAGCATTTGAGGTGGCCTATCAGCTTGCACTACAAGCACGAAAAGGGGGCCATTCTTCAACCCTCCCAGAAAGCTTTGAGAATAAACCCTCCAAGCCTATTCCCAAACCACGTGTTAGTATTCGGAAGTCAGTGGTAAGTATAAAGTAGTCATGCATGGAAAAAAAAAATTTAAAAAACTATACAGTTAAGAGTTGATATACGTAGAAACTGTACAAATAAATGTACCTGTTGGGTCAGAAATGCTCCGTGTCTCGGTCATGCCACCTCTCCTCATCAGCCGGTGGAGCTGTGTCACTGCAGTGTGGGCAGCCATGTGGAACAACTGCTCATTTCAGATTCTGCCAATTAAGACGTTGCTTGGCCAGTGTTGTGCATATATCTTTTATAGCAATTCCAGACCTTTAATTGATTCAGTCAAATTCTACTATATTGTGCTGAGGATCACAGGCAATGCATGCCTCTAAAAACTTTCATGATCTCGAATTGAGAAATAAAATCCACACCAGCCTTGTTTGGTACTCGATCACTGCATATGTATTCTAATTGAATGACAAATCCAAATCAATTTACAATTATCTTGTCACAGCAAGCAACTTCTTTTCTTACCATTTTTTCTTTTTTTTTTGACCCTCGTCAGGCCCTCCTGTTCCAAAACTAAGATTCAATATACCTTTTCAATATTTTCTTTGGAATCCCAAACTTAGGAATCCAAGCTCGTTGGAGCCTACATATTGATTGTCTTTAAAGTGCCTCCTGAAGTGCATAGATGACACAGAAATATTCTTTTATGGTAGAGCTTTATAAAATATTATGAAAACTATTTTAAATCGCATGGAAATACAGGTACAGCATGGCTTGGGAGAGAAAGGGGAAAAATGACTGCACACTGTATCATACTCGCTATTAAGTGAGAACCATACGCTGTGATATTTAATTACCACATGAGAAGAAGGGGGGGAAAAAAGTATGACTGTACACTTTGCCATCCATTGCCACAGAATCTTCATCCATAAAATTTTAAGAACCTTTCCTGATGCCATCATCAGTGACGGTAGAAAAAGGACTTCTCAGGATCAAGCGTAGCTTTATCAAACTCTGGTAGCTTGGGGATAGACACAGCTTTGACCTAAACAGGATAAAGAGGGCAACTATGGGTACGTGGGAGTGTAGACCACCGCACTCGCTGCTGTAGGACTTTGTCAGCACAGGATTTGCTCTGTGTTCCGTTAATTAAAGAAAATGCTATAAATGCTGTGCACAGAGATGGTAACCCATCTGTATGTTTGCATTTGTCTTAAAGCAGATAGATCCGTCTGAACAAAAGACTCTTGCGAATCTACCATGGATTGTTGAACCTGGACAAGAAGCCAAAAGAGGCATTAATACCAAGTATGAAACTACAATTTTCTGATACACAACTGTCCCCCCGTTCCTTGTTGTGCCTTGCACGCCAAGCAGTCACAGCACAGCCTTTCCTTTATGGCAACGTTTCAATCCAGCAGAGAGGAAGACTGCACTGTATGAGTGGCCTTGTAACTAACAAAAAAAAGGCTGACAGTCATTTCTGGTGATTTCTTCTTCCTGCAGCACTGACAGAAGAATGACACTATATGAAGACTTTTAAAATTACAGTCCACAAGAGGAGTGAGATACCTTATTTTTCACACAGTTCTCCCTTGTGACTCTGCCACAGTGCTTTCTTTGATTTCTTATTTTCGAATTCTACTTTTTAAAAAAAACACAAAAGGTCTCTAAACTAACACTATTGCTGCCTATGAGTAGAATATTTGATTGGTTTTTTATTTAAATCTTGGCAGTTTTTAATTGAAATAGAACCAGAATTAATAAATAGAGTATTTGTGAAACCACTGAATTCATTAATAATTACTGTGATGAATAAAGAACTCATTAAAGTGACAAGAAATTAGGTACCCTGATTTCTGTGTGCGCTGGTTTTATATGTAATCATTGGTGTCCTTTGATCCTCTACAGAAATAGGAGCCTCTTGCATTGTAACAAAGGATCAGAGTTTTATGAATGGTTAGAAAAAAGTATTAATAATGCACAGAAAACATTTATTAGATATTTTTATGGAAGAGAAGTACTATAGGAAAACATATGAATATTTATGGAAGGAAGCCAGATTAATTATGAATAATAATGTTTATTTTAAAGTTAAGTAAACCACTGCTATTGCAGCATTATGAAAATTATAAGAGTTGTAGCATCAGTGCACTGGATGTTCCGTGTGATCAGTCTGGAATGAAAGTGGAATGGTCATTGTACTACACCTACATATAGTTTATGCAGTTCAACATTGCTATAGCCATGAATTCTACTAGTATTTTTAAAGAATAATCTCAGTGGTTCTAAAAAAAAAAGTAAAAACCATGGATTTTGCTATCAAGATTTCTCTCACAGAAAGCTTGTTTGGAAGAGCATTGATAAAATTCTACTGCAAAACATTTTCTAAATAAAAATAGCAAGAAAAAGAAAAAAATTCCAAAGTAATAAAAATGTTTTCATGGAACAAAATAGTTAAGCATTTGCTTAATATTTGATTAAATAAGATTTACTTACATTTTCTTTAAAGTGTTTTAATTTTTTTAATGTCTGTGGAGTATTTGTATAATACCATGATGTATATTTATGTAGAACTGAAATTATAACAGTAAAAATATCACTATAGGAGAAAAATGACATTTTAACGTATATTGTTCTATCCAGTCAAATTGTGAATCATTTTGAAGTTCATTATAGAGATATTGATAAATTGTGTGGTTGTCTTAATGTTTTTTTAATTATTATTTCATATCTAGCTGAGGTTTTCAGTTAGAGTCATCAGTTGGTAAATTCCAAAAAATGGATAATTGAACTTGGTTTAAACATGATAATTGTATATGGTTTAGTTAAACCTAATCATAGCGCTGAGTGATGACATACTTTTAATACAGTATTCAATTTACTTGAACAAAATAGTTCCTTGTACATATTTTGCCTATTCACTGTTGATATGTACGTAGTCAACTGACAGTAAAAAAATAACACTAAAAATATGGTACCAAAAGGAAAATTGTATAGGAGAACAGTAAATAGTAGCCTCACTGCAACAAATACTTATGTAAATATGCTTGGGCTTCCAGTTATAAATTTTGTAATTTTGTCATTTATTTATATCCTATAAAAGCACACAAAATAAAATGAAGTTGTACAGTCCCAGTGCTTTGTGCATCATTTTATCATTGCATAAATTATAATGTGCAGTTCCATGGACTGATCTTGAATCGAGAAACAAGATCTGCACCAAATTTGTTTGATACTCAATAACTGCATATGTATCCTAATCAAATCCAAATCAATTTACAATTATCTTATCACAGCAAGCAACTACTTTTCTTACCTTTTTTCTTCTTTCTGTCCCAAAGGACACTGAAATCAGTGAAACGTCCTCCCCTCCCCTTTTCCCAATTTCGTTGAGCTTTCGATCTTGTCCCGCAAAAATCCAGGCATTGCTGTGGAGGCAGTTTTGGTTTAGAATATAGATTTTGTTTACAGATGATAAATACTTCATACTTCAAAGTCCTTAATTAACTGGTTCTTCAGTGCACTACTCAACTGCTGACTTCTCATATTTAATCACACCCTGTAAAGTCGCACAGGGAGTTATGTTAAACCACATTCACTTCAGGCACCAAAAGTACAAAGTGACCAGATTTTCAGGCTATGAAACTGGGGCACCTCTTATGTAGCTGAGTGACCCCTAAAACGATAAGGATGAGAGAGGAGCTGCAGTGCAACTCCCATCAGACATAACGGAAAAACTGGCAGGAAGAATTTGATCTAGGTTGATCAAAGAGATGTCAAGCAGGTAAGGTGGCACAGTAAGCTGCTGAACTTGTTTGGGAGAGATAATTGGGGCAAAAGAGACTGATGATGGGTAGCAAGACTGATGAAAGATGAGGCAGATGAAAGACTGGTGGGGCAGGGAGGGAGTGTGAAGAGAAAAGTTTTGGGATGCAGTGAGTCAGTGAACGATTGGCGCCCCCACAGCAGACATCAGTTGAAACTGGAAGGAGAGAGAAGCGTTAGCAGGCGTAAGGCACTTCTGCATTTGCAGAAACCTGACATTTTAGAAGAAAACATTTCCCTCACTAACTGATATTAGTATATGCCAGTTGGAGAAAAGTCCGTGGGGTCCCCTCTGGACAGTACTTCAGCATTATTTTCTTCAGACCTGGAGAGCCTTCTACAAATCTGCACTAACCCCAAGCAGTTACCACTTGAGCTTTAGTCCTTTCTGGTCAAGGTGATTTTCCATTAAAGTTCTTAGTATGCTGGAAATGTATAGGCAGTAAGAGGGGAATGGTCAGTCTTAAAAGTGAAGGTAGGGAAAAAGTGAGATGCCTCCAAAGATCAGAAAGTGAAGAAAATTGCTATTCTTGACCTCTACACGAGGAACGAGGGAAGCAGAGGCAGTCAAGAAGAGCATGTGAAGAAACTGGAACATTTAGATGCTGCGAAACCAGGAGTTAATTGCAACAACTGCCTTGCAGTGGGAGGGTGGAGAACAGGCAAAAGAAGAGAGATGATATGGAAGTAGATTGCATTTGACATGAGAAAATAAGGAAATTGGAAACAAAGTGAGGTAAGTGTGGGTGACAGTTTTTTGAGAATTATTTGGGCAGTGAGGTCTCTAATATGCAAGCTAAAAAGCTGCTGCTGGGAAAAGACTTAAAGACCAGAGAAACTCCTAAGAAAACAACAGGGAAATTCTGTGTTGTGGAGGTGGAGGGCTTCCTAAAGCAGATGTTGGATTTCAGACTGAACATGGTGACTCCTCCAACCCAGACCGGTGTTTATTAAAAGCTAGAGGAGCTACTGCTCACAGCTGGTAGGAGGAGATGCTTAGCATCTCTGCTTCTGATGTTCTGCCAGTAAGTTTATGAGAGGTTGCTTCTCCTGTGAACCACAGCGTTACACATGCCTTGCAGTTCGAAGCCAGTTCTCAGCATCAAAAACTGGCATGACCATTGGGAAGAGAAGTAGCAGGTCATGAAGAAGGTTCTGTCAGGCCTTTGGAAAAGAAAGCAGTATGCTAGACAGCTAATAAACTGTCACATCCAACTGTGAAATAGTTTATATCTTCCATTCTAGATTAAAACAGGCAGCTTGTGCCATGTGCAGAACTCTTATTTAATTTTGCCCTAGATTTCTTTCAATGTGTGCCGTTCAGCTGTCCCACTTCACACTTCACTGGAGGATGATGTCTAAGACATCATCAAGACAACAGTCTAGAAATAGTAACTTCAAATGTCTCCAAAATTCCAGTCCAAATAACAATTGAATCTACGGAGGAACTGTGCGGCAGCGACAAGCATGTGAGTGAAAGACATGGCATAAGGCTTAGAGACAATATTTAGGTGTTGGCACTGAAGAGGGGTATCCATTAACTCAAGTGAAAAGACCAGCTGACCAGAGTGGGAGAAAAAAGAACTCTCAACTTGCATGAAATATTGACAGGAAAGCATAGGGGGATAATACTCAGAATTCTACTGAAGAGCTCTGTAACTTTAGTGTTCTGTAACTTCTTTAGGTGAACCAACTTCTTTGCTAAACTATCAAACTGACCGTATCAAGTCCACCATTGAATACACTGGTTCTAGTTAAACCTTCACACCGGTGAGCTGATATAACTCAAGCAAGACAGAGCTTGAGCACAAGCTCAGCTCACTGAAACAAACATGCAAGATTCACTCGCAGCCAGAGTTTACACTAGGACATAGATTTTGTGGAACTAGTGGATGATTTCCTTCCTACTGACTGAACAGTCACACTCATCCTCATTACAATCCTGAATGTGTCCAGCCAAACACCACTGTTTTACTGAAGAGGCGAAAAAGGGAAATCAAGGAAATGCTCCTTGTCTTTCAGGAAGGGTATGCTCCAAATGCAGGAATGGGAAATGGCATCTCCATGTCTGGCTCCCACTCTTGTACAAGCAAATTCATTTTCAGTCCTACTTAACATGCATAGATGCATTCGCCGGTGCCACATCTTTCACCCTTCCACTATGGGAATTGGGTGCCTAGATGTCTTTGAGCATGTGGGTCTGGGTAAAGTGGTAACAACTAGACAGACAAAAATGCTATCTATATGTAAACAAAACACAATTCTATCTCTCCACTCTTGCCAGCAAGAGTTTGGAAAAGAAAACTACTTTTCTATCAGTCAAGAGAACTGAATTCAAAACAGTTTACAACCACAGAAGAAAAAGTGAAGCTGAGACAGAAACTGAGGACCTTAGACTTCTTCCTCACACATAGAAAATATATCACAGATTTAGCATCATAAAATTATGTAATTGTAAGATACATGCCTTTTTGTCATTTTTTTAAACATGACAATTCCTACCTTCAGGTCATTAGAACTGTTCAAATTCTCCAGATCCTTATCCAAAGCTAAATCTATTCTAATATTCTTTTAAGAAACAAAATGAAAAATCCACACACAATGTTGAGGATGGGTGAACGCTTGAGAGAATGTGTCCGAATTTGAAGGCAGTATATTTGCTTTCATCTTTTCTAAACACGTAACAGAAAACCCAGAAAGTCAGAGTGAGACAAAGGAAGTAGAAATATGCTTCAGTATGGAGAACACCCAAAGAACATTAACTTTATCCTATAGTGACACCATGAGGAAAAAAGAAATAGAGTACACCAATTTTAAAGAGGCGTTAGACGCAGTGCAGTCTTCATTTTTGTGCTTGTGATTATTGGATAGTGATAATTGCTGTGCTGCAGAATTACGGGCTTGGGCATGTCCTAAGCAAAAAATATCCTAATGCATATAATTGAGGCTAGCACTACTTATTTCTTAACTTTATGTTGCAAAGGTTAATATTTTTTTTCTTTAAATTACCTTTACGTACTTATACTGTAACACACTGTCTGGAAGGTATCAGCGATGGATTAGGTGAACAATTCTGTACTAGAATTGAGTGACTGTAATGAAACCTCCAAGTATCTGGGAATGCTATGCATGAGAGGAGATTAATATGAAAAGATGTTAGACCATTCACCATGGCCACCTCATGTCACAGCCATTACATTTTACTCAGCTATACTTTTGTAAAGCTTCAAGAATTACCTTGGCCAAATACCTCAAACCTAGAAAATTAAACTGATTGCTACAATAAGAGACTACTAAGGTGCCATCATTATCCCCAGCCCCAGATGTAGCAGGAAAGCCCTTAGGTGAGAAGTACCTAAGTAATTCCAGCTGTTGGCACACCCAGACTGCCCCCTATACTGCAGAAAAAAGATGGGAAAAGAATATCCCTGCCAATCTGACTTTGAGGATTTTTGGATTTGTTTCCCAGCCAGATGATGCAGTCTGCAAGGGAACTGCACTAGGAAAGCAAAAAGACGAGTACCTGTCACAGCTCAAGGCACAGCCCACCTCTGTTCACTACTGCATTTCCTAATGTGGCCAGTCTCAAAGCAAGGTGAAAGAATTTAAAGGTCAAGTAATGCAGTACAAGAATGAAGTTCTTTGGATGCACAAATGACCAACAAAAATCCAGAATCTTAGTATTTCATTACAATCAGTATCCTAGTACAGATGATGCAGACCTGAGACAAGAATTTTATCACTGGGTCTCTTAAGTTCCTTTCTGTACCTGTTATTAGGTGAGACATGGATGAGACATGGAGCAGAAGGGAATAAAGATCTTAGCTTTATAATAATGCATAACATTTGAAGCATACAGAAGAGCGGGGAACATTTAAGTATGAACTGAATGAGACTTGTTTAGACTCAGTTTTGCACAGAGAAGTAGAAATTAAGAACTAATTCCGTTGTTTTACATGATTTTATATGTTTTTTTTTTTTCCTTCCAGCCAACAGAACTTGTTGCTCTTTAATCAGCAAAGCTGAAATGTCCTGTCTCTCTCCTGTACCTCACAAATGCGTGACTCTGCAGCCTTCTCTCCAATTCAGCAAAACAAATTCAACTCAAACTTCACACTCCAAGACTTTTGCCCAGTCCTTGGCTCACTTTTTGTAGTCATCTTCTAAATTTTGGTTGAATATATTTTGTCCCTGAAACGGGAATACCAGAGCTATATGCACTACTGCTGATGTCTTATTAACAAAGCACATAGATCACTTCCGCACTCCTTCAAGGCAGATCCTCTTTAGGTACACACAGCCCTGTTGCCATACCACTGCAGACACTTCAGAGTTTGTATGGATGATACCATCCACTTTCATTTCCACACCACCATTTTCAAGATGGTCTCACTGGCATTCTTAAGTCCTCTATGAATGACAAAGCTATACTTTGTCCATAAGGTAACGAAAAACATGCTGTTGGATGTTGAAAGCATACACACATCTTATTGTAATAACTACTTACTCTTGCAATTCGTTCTTTAGCCAATTTATATCATCTGCAGCTTTGTCATCAAAGGTTTTATAGATCATGGACCAAAACATTAAATAACATTGTACAAAATGACAGGACCAATATTTTAATACATCTAACATATTCTCTACCAGTGCTGTGGAATAGAAGCTCTTTTAAGTCAAAATGCTATGTTATAGCAAATCAAATTCCCTAAAGAAAACCAAAGTTCATGTGTTGACACCGATGGGTTCAAAAAAAAAAAATAACAAGCAAAACAACTAGAAATCTGTCAGCAAAGTTTGCTGAAGCAGTCTCTCGTAAAAGCACAACAATCAGCAACACCCAGAAAAACACTATGATGTTCAGAGTAAACTCTACTTTTCCACATAACCTTAAATCTGCCATTCTGCTGTTTTACTCAGGACTGACTTCAGGTCAATAGCTTCCTTGGTCCCCTCTTTCAAAATACCAGAATCATCACAATTCACAACCCTCTTGAAGTTTCTCATTTTTTCAAGACATGATAAATTTTACCAGGCATGATTCAAAGGATGCTTCATCTTACCCATCTCAGACATTTGGCTATTTATTATTTGGACTTGCTGATTCAAAATTCTTTAGTTGAAACAAATGCATCCTTGCTACCTGTTCTGTTAAGATTATAAATTTCCTATCTCTGTGATTAATATAATCTAAATATATTGTCTTTCCAACACCATACTTCACAACTGTGTCACTGTGATCAATGGAATAAGCTGCTTTTTGTTAATTGCATAGGTTTAATGACATCTCATTTACTTTGATTATTGATATGTCACTCGTTGTACAAACCCCTAGCAGTTGCTCATACCTTCCTTTGTAATTTACACTGTAAAATAGCATAAACATCTCTGAATGTATTTATCTGTGTTTCACTGCAGCTTCTATACCTCTTTTTAAGGGATGTCAAGTAAGATAACATCTCGTTCAGCAGGTTTTGTGGTGGTTTTGATTTTTTTTTCACATCTGCAGAACTGTGACTCCTTGGACTCTTTTCAATGATTCCCAGCTTTAACACATCCTACATTATATCTATGTTCCCAGCTGTGCCAAAAATTCTTTTGCTGGAATGATTCCAAATCTGTACCTCCCTGGCCGAGGTGATACCCTGTTACACAAGGAATATGCAAGCAGAGTACAATCAGTGACACCTGGAAAACTGCTAGTTTTTACACCTTGAATTTGATTTCATAATTTTATTTTGTAATACAGATTTCATAAAGGTTTGCTTTTCAAGAATGTCTCTGCTGCTCCGAAGCCAAGTGTGTGGGTGTTTTTCATCTTGCTATAGTTGATTTAACTTGCAAAAAGGAGACTTAACTTCCTCTCTATATTTTCTATCAATTACATAAACATTCCTGTGAACAAGTAAGTAAGAATTTATGACAGATTTAGAGCTGCCTGGTGATAATTTATGAGTACTTTATGTTGGCCTGATTACCAAAATGTTTTTGTTAGATAGCTTCACTTGTTTAACATAGCAAGATCTGTTGGGGAAAAAACAACTCTGAAAGGGAAGAAGGGAAGGATAGATTAAGGTACCCAGTTTTCAAACTCTACTCAGATCTTAAGGAAAAATGCCAGAATTATTTGAATATCCTATTCAAAATTGCCTCTAAAACTGGCTTAGACGAAGAAAAAGCAAAGTCCAAGAATCTGCAAGAGCAAAACTGGTGTTTCAAACGGATAGCAAAAAGCACTTAACTGTTAAAAAAATGCTGTTTCTGTCAGTCACTCTACAAACACCACCGTTCCAGATACACCTTTTCCTTTAACATGGCACTGCCACTGGATTATCTGTGCTACTGTTCTCTGACAGCAGTAACTTATAATTTTGTCTTTACTTCCTCTGGGAAAGAGTTTTTGAAGTCCTTCGGTTTGGGTCAAGTTCTTGCGTTATGATACCTAATTCAGCTGTTCTCACTTTGAAGTTTTGGCTGTGTTTAGGAGCTTCCAGTTTTTTCCTTCAAGGAACCTCATCAGCCAGGAATGGACAGTCACCTTAGAAATAGCAAAAAATACCTCAATGCAGTCATTTCAGTAGGGAAAACCACTTTGCTGGAACTCAAACACTACAAAAAACACATTCAAAACAGAATGCACCCAAGCTCAAAGCCCCTCACTACTTGCCATAGTGATCAATCCCACTTTAGACATCCAAACCTTGCTTTTGTGAGAAAGAATAATATATCAAATTTAAGAGTTCTTGTATTTGCTGCTAACTGCTCAAAGTCTCCACTGTGATCAAATTCTTATTTTCCACATAGGTTCCTGCTTAACAAAACAAACATATGGACAGATAGATATCCAAAAGTAATTACTAACCCATAACAGAACTCAAATAAGAAACAAAATAAGTAATGCAAAATGGAGGTACAAGCTGCATGAGGTGGAGGCACTGTAGTTTTCATTTTTGAAAAGAAGGAGATGCAATTTATATGCAAACTAAAAATAAATTAAAAAAAACCAGGAAGAATTATAATTTTTGGAGAAGGTGATCTTAATTTCCTAGACTAACGTTTTAGCAAAAAAAGCAGTATGATGCATGATACACTTATCTAACAGCTTGTTGAAGATCATTCTTCTTTTCACTAATACACACAGAGGGAAGCAGTGAAATCCAGAACACGCAGTGAGAAAATACTTTGTGATAATAGAAATAGTAGTAAAGTACAACTTTGCCAGCAAATCTTCCCCTAACATTACCAGTAACGGAACCCTGAACAGTGGAACCCTCCATCTGAAAGCAGGTTGACAATAGTAACTATGGACTAAGTATGAGATGTAATGACAGATAAAGCAGCTTGAAAAACTGCAAAGTATAAAGAGCTCCAAAGAGCTAGTAGAAGTTTAAGAGGAAAAATAGACTATAACTTCAAGGAATAGACTTTTCTTCCATGTCTACCATAACCAAAAGTCTAACCCTTTGAGCAAAGATATTTCTGGAAAAATGAGATAAAACAATCAAATTGGTAGACTTTTAACCTATTGCCATCTAATGCATTTAATGTATTTTTAACCAAATTTAAATGCTCAAGACATGCTATGAAGAAAATTCCAGGTCACATGTAGTTCAATTGAATTGGACCTGTCTCTGGCAGGTGTTCGCTGTTGCAATCCTCCAGTGAAAAACAAACTATTCTCCCACAGGTTCAGTTTGGCCACTTACCATTCTTCTGTTTGAATGAGCACGTACCTGGAAGATCTATCTCAAACCAGTGCTTCAGACTATGAAAAACCAGTAGCTGAGTCAAAACCAGCAATTTAATAGATGAATCCTTGATACTGTAGAAAGGAAAAAACAAAACAAAACAAAACAAAACAAAACTTATCTGCTCTATAATATTTAGGGGGGACAAACCCACAACTGAAATTGAGAATGCAACATCTGCAAGACATTTAAAATCTTTTTTAAATGCTTTGAAAATTCAGATGCCCTCAGGTGGCACTATTTTTTTGCTATTATTAAACATGTACTCAAAGAGAGATAAAATTTAACCAACATTTAATCTGTTCAAACTCCTTGAAACTGTTCCTCCTCACATTTCCCAGTTCTGAAGTTAAAGCCACATATTGCTAAGGTCCCTTCCACGCATGTCTTTCAATCTCATTTGTACAGTTGGAAACATAAAATGCACAATTGCTATCCTGGAGTGAATATAAATAAACACCACAGCATATTTTAAGAAATTATGCAAATATATTGAGAAATGTAGGAGCTACCAACTTGCATAACTTACATTACTGTCTAGGTGCCACGTTCTTAACCATTAAGACATGACTATCAGCTTCAGATTGGATTTTTTAAAGAAAAATGTTTGATCTGTATTTAGAGACAGATTTCCACTGACCTATGCCTGTGTCTGATCATTCACCTATTCTCTACCAAAATTTAAAAAAGAAAACAAGAACCAGCCCCCCAAAGAAAAACACAAAAAAAGCCCAAAAGCACACTACAAAAAAAAAAAACTGTTAAAAAGACAAAACTCTATGTATTTCCAAATCTTACATTAAAAATATGCCATTCCTCTCATGCATTATTGCAGTGCTGTTAAACCAAAAGTATATTTTTTCAGTATTTACTTAATCTTTTTCTCCTACACAACTTCTGCCAAGGAATGTATAACCTGATCATAGTATTAAAAGATTAAATTAAGTGGTTCTAACTGGGAAGTGCAGAAAGAAATGTCCCTGCCATCATATCTCTGGGACTGGAAAACTTGCTCTCAGAACACAACGAGACTAAGACTTCATAGCACTGGAAAAAGAGTGTGAACCAGCAGGCTATAGAGTCTTAATGCACATAAACCTGAGCATTGATTCTAGCGAGGAGTATGGATCAGTTATTACTGTCTTTGGAGAATATTACAGACAAATAATGTGATTTTTAGAGCTACAGGAAATCCCTGCTCTCATTTGCTGGAAAGTACCAGCTATCTATAGAAATTAAATTTGCTATATAATTAGTAGAGAACAATTAAAAGAGGTTATTGCTTTAGAAATGTGAGTAATGTAAAATACCATTTTTTTAAAGTTATTTTAAATATTAAGCATACTTCATGTGCATTTATATATTAGAAATAACACATGCTTTACCTAAACAGCATCATATTTACTTTTACACAGCTGGACTACATAAATTTATCTTTGCTTCATTTTGAGTCATTTTAAACATCATGATTGTCAAAATTCATCTGAGTTCATATGTTATTAGAGAAAACGGACAAAGCTAAAAACCAAAAACCAATCACTAAGGGACACAAATAAACAGAAAGAAGTAAAAAGAAGAAATGAAAAATACCACACACATAAACACACAGAGTCTAATTGTGGCATCCTAAGTACTCAGATGATCCCTCTTGAGTTCAGAACAAGAATCCTCTCTAGCCTGAGGACCTGAATTTAAGCGTTCTCAGAGCACTTGTTATGCGTACAATGTATGGTTTCTTATATGGAAACAAGCACAGGAAGCTAATTTGTTCTGTAAACAGACAGGCCCCAAGAGAGAAACTGCCTATTGAAACACTTATAAGATCCTTTATTTTTCTCATCCTTCTGAATAAACACACTCATGGCACTTAAATAGTTCAACTGGTCCAACTCTGACACAGTTGTGCTATATCCTGCAAGTGTATCTGTAGAAGACAACATGAGAAGTGCTGAAGTTGTCAATAACACATGCTGATGGAAAATCTTACTCCTTTATACTCACCGGATCTTTTAGGATGTACTCTAACAGCCTCAGCTTAGCCTCTGTTAGATCTAGTTGCAAGGTTTCTCATAAAACCTGATGTGGTTTAGGCTGAATTGGCCTACGACAGCAACAGACGTTCTTCCAACACTTCTCCAGTGCAGGAGAAAAGGAGGAGGGATTGAGAGATTTATGAGTTCAGAATAAACAAAACTACTTTAATGAAATATTAATATAAAAATTAAAAAGAAAATAATGAAACAGAATAGGTATAAAACTGTACCAAGCTCCCAGGATGATGTCACCAGCAGGCATTGGGGAAGTCCCAGACTGGACTCCGCGATGGATGGGAACTGGATTCCAGCTCTGGAGTCAGGAACACACAGATCAGGATCAAAGGCAGATGAACTGACAGGGTCCTCTTTGGACGTCAGCCATTGAAGGAAGAGGGCTGACCCTTTCATCCCTCAGCTGTTATACTGAGCATGGGGCAGATGGGATGGAATACCCCAGTTGGTCAGGTTTGGGTCACCTGTCCTGTCCATTCCTCCCCACAGGCACAAACATTGGTCTTATCAGTCTGAGAATGAACAGTTTTCTCCACAATATGCTGTTAATTTCAGAGAGTTAGAAGAGGCCTAGCTAAGATGTCAAATTACTGAACAGAAAGTTGGCTCTATTTTACCTCAAGCAGGGCCATTCCACCCCTTATTCAATACCATTTGCATCATGCTGAGATCACTAATACTTTTATCTATGAAATCTACACACACACATATATATGGATACATAGATACGTGCAGGTCACTCAATTATGATTTATCTTTATATACAAAAATTTGTTAAGTCCATTTCATAGCAGATTCCCAAGGTAGGAAAGATGATGTGAAATTCATCATGGTTCATGCCCATGGGTAGCATGTCCATCTCAGACAGTTTTGCTGGACGCCACTTGATGAATCTGGCTGAGGTTTTGTCATTGCTGCGTTACTCTGAAAAAGCACTTACAGGACATGGTTAGTATTAGATAACAATTAACATCATACTCAGAATTCAGCATTCTCACCCAGGGTCAAATTTCCTTGAAGTACACATTGAACTTCTCCATTTTTCAGCATTACCTACCGAGTACATCCAGGTCCTTGAGCAAAAACAGTCCCATGAATGGGTTTGCCTTTGCCCAAGGCAGGAAAAACCCAAACAGTTTTCCCCAACATACTCCTTTCATGCACCACAGGGACTTTATCCCCTTCTACAGTATGTAAAATGTCCGATTGATCAGGACCAGCTCGATTAATGGATCCCCTGATGTTAACTAACCAGGTAGCTTGTGCTAAATGTTTGTCCCAATTTTGAAAGGATCCACCACCCATTGCTTTCAGGGTAGTTTCTTTCAGGGTAGCATGGGGTATGGCATAGGTTTCCAAACATCCGCTCCTCGCTTCCACGTTGTAAGAACATAATGCTTACCCTGGGGGGTTTGAGGGATTATAATGTAGTCAATTTGCCAAGCCTCCCTATACTTATACTTTAACCATAATCTTCCATAACACAAAGGTTTTAAGCTTTTAGCTTGCTTTATTTCAGTGCATGTTTCACAAGCGTGGATAACCTGCGCAATAGTGTCCATGGTTACATCCACCCCTCAGTCATGAGCCCATTAGTATGTTGCATCTCTTTCTTGATGACCTGAAGTGTCATGGGCCCACTGAGCTAAAAACTGTTCACCTCTATGTTCCCCGTGAAATCTGTCTGGAAAATCTTAGCAGCTCGATCCAATTGCTGATTGCTTTGATGTTCCTCAGTGGCCCAACTCATGGGTACGTGGGCATCTACATGGTGTACTTTCATGACTAGTGTCCCTAGCCAGTCAGCAATATCTTGCCATAATTCAGCATCCCAGATGGATTTACCTTTGTACTGCCAGTTGCTCTGCTTCCACTGTTTTAACCATCCCCACAGAAAATTTGCCTCCATCCATGAGTCAGTGTACAGATAGAGCATTGGCCACTTTCTCATTCAGCAATGTCTAGGGCCAGCTGAATGGCTTTTACCTTGACAAATTGACTCGATTCACCTTCTCCTTCAGCAGCTTCTGTGACTTGTTGTGTAGGATTCCATACAGCAGCTTTCCACCTTTGATGTTTTCCTACAATACAACAAGATCCATCAGTGAACAGAGCATACTGTTTCTCATTATCTGAGAGTTCATTATATGGTGGGGCTTCCTCAGCACGAGTCACCACCTCCTCTGGTGGCATTCTGGAATGTTTGCCTTCGGCCCAGTTTGTGATCACTTCTATGATCCCTAGACGATTTGGGTTTCCTATTCGAGCTCGATGTACGATTAGTGCAACCCTCATACGCCAGGTAGCATCAGTGGCATAATGAGTAGAAGGAATTCTACCCTTGAACATTCAGCCCAGTACTGGTAATTGGGGTACCAGGAGGAGCTGTACTTCAGTACCAATTACCTCTGAAGCAGCTCTAACTCCTTCATATGATGCCAAGAAATTTTTCTTGGTTGGGATATAGCCTCGACTCCAGAATCCTAGGGGTCAACCTCAAGTCTCCCCTGGTGCTTTCTGCCATAGGCTCCATGGTAAGGCCATTGTCCCCAGCTGCTGTCCTGTTCAGACTGGTCCAAGGGCTACTGCATGCACAATCTCTTGTTTAATTTTCTTGAAGGTCTGTCGTTGCTCAGGACCCCATGTAAAACCATTTTTCTTTCGAGTGAAAGAAAACCTCACAGAGAGGTTTCACAATCTGACTATAACCTGGAATATGCATGCTCCAGAAACCCACAACACCTAAAAAGGCTTGTGTTTCCTTTTTGTTAGTTTGTGGGGACATCGACATTATTTTGTTAATCACATCCATCGGGATCTGGCGATGACCATCTTGCCATTTAATTCCCAAGAACTGGATGTCTCGTGCAGGTCCCTTGACCTTACTTCTTTTCATGGCAAAACCTGCTTTCAGAAGAACCTTATTTTCTTACCTTTCTTGAAAACTTCTTCTGCTGTATTACCCCCCACACTGATGTCATCAATGTATTGCAGGTGTTCTGGAGCTCCACCCTTCTCCAGTGCAGTCTGGATCAGTCCATGGCAAATAGTAG
>JAOXNO010000001.1:50523248-50625656 GCA_028565335.1 Limnodromus scolopaceus | reverse complement strand
TTGAAAACAAAATCACAACAAAAGAGGCAGCACTCCCTCTTCCCCCCACCCTGTTAAAAAAAAAAACAAACAAAAAAACCCTAACCCCCCAAAAAAAAACCACTCAAGAATTCAAATCCCTTTACAACTTTGGCCAGTATTGCCTGGATTATCTTTATTGAATGCTGTACATACTTAGAATACAAAACATCACGTTCTTCCTATTGAATTTCTTCTCTTTACGTTTCTGCCAGCAGTACTTTTATTATACTGACCCGTATTCAATAGCACCTTAGAAATGGTGGAATTTCAAGTTTAAAAAAAGAGGGAAAACTGGTGATTGTCAAAAACAGAATCTATATTAAATCTTCTGAAATGCACACAAAAAATACTAAAACTGAGACTTTCATTATTCAGTACCAGTTGAGACACTTGTTAATGTACTTTTTATAATCAAGTACTTAAAGTGTTCTATTGCCAACTACAAAAATATGAAAACCATGATATTAATGCTTGTGCTGTTGCTCAGAGCAGTTGAGTTTACCAGAACAAGGCTTACTAGGTACCTAAGAAAAATTGTTATTTAATTATTCACAAAAAATATGTCAAGTATAATTTTTACAAAACGTTGACATTTCTACCCTATACTCAATATATAAATAGATTTTAAAAATTTAAAAAAAAAAAAAAAAAAAAAAAGAGAATCACATATTACCAGGCAAGAGATCCCTGTGCATAGAATCCCATGTAAACAAAGGTGACTACAGCAAAATGTCTCCATAGTATAATCTGAATGCTAGTTCCAAAAGGAAAAATAACTAAAATCCACACCTTCTTATATTTTTCAATATATACTCTTTAAAGCATTTCCACTCTCTCTTTAGCTGGTTAGCTCTATTCATCTTTTGAACTGGAAACGTGGCACAGTCTCTTCCCCGTCAATTGCGATATCCTTTCAGATTTTGCCTTGATAAAACAAGACTCCAGACTCTATGATTCTGTGCTCCCCTCAATAGGAACAGCTCCTCTGTGTTACAATACACTTTACCTCCACAAGGTTAGAAGGTTCTTACCACAAGTGGGAAGTGGCGCTGCTGTAAACTGAACAGCTACTTGATTTGTTTTCAACATTGGGCACCAAGACAGCTAGCTTCATTTTTCAAATGAAGGATGTCCCTGATTTTTTCCATTCTGTACTAAATGAAAATCCTTGAATCACAGTAAAAAAAGAATTTTTTGCATCTCACAGTTATGTCGATGGCTAGAGAGCATTTAGCCATCAGCCTTAGCACAAAATACAATTTCAAAGCTTTATATTCCTATTATTTCTTCACTCCTATTAATATTAATTTCAACTAATTTGAATAAATCTTAATATAATTGCCTTACAAAACTGGAAGCAACATACTTAAGATGCAAATCAAGACCTAAGGATTATAATAATGCTTATTAAAAACAAAATTAAACGCAAGTTCATTTGAAAAAACATGCATAAATGTACATAAATATACATGAAAACATCATGAATACAACAATGAAATATAATTCACAGCTTAATGAGCGTCAGACAAATATTTAACAAAATTTTGTTTCCATCTTAAAAAAAATGAACTATCTTTGCCGTGTTCAGCACATTAATCACAACTTCTGTAGTACATAAAGAATGCCAAGATTATCAACAGTAACATACACTTTGAAATTAGGAGACACATGTATTGACTTGAGGTTTGTTCCGTTTGTGTAGAAGGTTTGTAAGGATTCTCCAGTAGTTACATTCCACCACTATAAAAAATAACGACACACTTTCAGTTAGTTGAAGGAAGCTTAGAATAAATTTTATAAACAGGCATAGCATGGCAAGGCCAGTTGACTGCTGCCCCCAAAGAGGTAGGATTAAAAATAAAAATACAAGCAATCTTAAGCAGAAAATGTTTAGGACCAGTTACTAGAGGTGGAAGACTTTCAGAAGAAAAAAAACTTCAAAAAGACTGAAGCTGTTCAATTTCAGGAAAGCATACAAAGTAATAAATTCAGGTACTGCCTCTTACCCATCACAAAACATGATCAATCGACATAAACTGTAATATATCCAAAATGTAAAAGATGATGTATTTTATATAACCAAATGAGCACATGAAACGCATTGCCAGACAGTATAATAGAAACTATTGCTGGATTTGAAAACTTAGCTGGGATCACAAGAGGATCAATCATGCATGCATTTGAAACACTTTGCAGTATTCTTAGCAGAACAGTTTTTTTTCAGTGAGATTGGATTTATTTTTTTTTTTAGAATATACAGTACACACTAATAACAAAGATAAAGAGAAGCCTTCAACCATCAGTTTATTCCATGAATGTAGACTGAAATTTCACATTTCTCAGAAAAACAGTAGACCAATGCAAAATTGAACCAAATGCAATCCAGCACAAAGCTCTTACTTGATTGTTCCAATAAGAAGTCTACCCTCTACTCTTGCAACATTTGAGTGCAGTAGCAAAATGTGGAAACAGATTACCTTCAGCTTTGATCATCCATAAAAGCAGGTGGTATTACTACATTTTAGCTTACTCATCTCATGAAATATGTAACATTATAGTTGTGTGCATAATACAGATTTGCCGCTAGACAGCTATAACGTTCTGACTAAAAACACCTTTTCTGAAGTGCCTGTTATTTGATAGCAACCCAGGGGAAAAAATAAAACAAACAACAAAATGGCTCATAATTAGTTCTTGCACCTTTGCTGGTGGATAAATGATCAGGTGCTGGGCCCACAGGTACCACTCACACAGCAAGTTCAACAGTACATAGCTGGATGCATCTATGAATAAGATGACTCATTTGTTTAAAGGTATCTTTCCATGTAACTCCACAATCCAACTCAGTCCAGTCTTTAGAGGTCCAAACTTCTAAAATGTTTTAGACTTTTACTGACTAATATCTCCCTTCAAAAAGCGTGGGTAGGTGGGTGTGCTTTCATGCACATCATACACATCCATCTGTAGATCTTGAAAGAAAAGTAGAAATACGATGCTTAACACGGTGATTGAACCTGGTCCCAATGGCTGGAATAAGGCAAATGTCAAACCCATTTTCACAAAGGGTGAAGATGCTGGGAACTGCAGGCCAGTAATCTTCACTCCACTGTCTGGGATTAGTTTTATGGAAGTCATTTCAAATCATATGAAGAACAAGAAGGTGATCATGAACAACTAGCATGAATTTACCAAAGGTAAATCATGCTGAACCACCCAATTGACTTCTGTTGACAATTATAGTGGCTCTGCGAACAGCATGGCAAGAGCAGGGGATGTGATTAACCTTGCCTTTAGCCAAACCTTCAACATGTTCTCCCACGGAGTCCCTATAGTCAAACTGGAGAGGTAAAGACTGGATGGGTGGAATACAAGGCAGGTGACAAACTGAGTGGACTGCTAGATCCAAAACGTAGTAGTCAGCAGTTCAGTCACCGTGTGTTGAGCCTCACCCTACTACAAGAAAGACACTGACAAACTGGAGCAAGTCCAGCATGCAGTCATCCAGATGGCTGAACACCTACCTGTCATAGAAAAGAGACAAAGCACTGAATTTGTTTAGCCTGAAGAGAAGATGGCTAACTGCTGTCTTCAGCCATCAAAAAGAGCATTACAGATGACAGAGTCTCACTCTCCTCTCAGGGCCCAGAGGCATCCCTGTTGGAGTTGGGGTCACACCTTGATGGGGCAAGGCCCTAAGCAACTCTAGCTAACTCTGCAAGCTACCTCTAACAACAGGTTGGACTAGATGAGCTCTGAATGTCCCTAATATCCTAAACCATTCTATGACCCTAAGAAGCATTAGAACACCATACTGTGCAACCACAAGACGAAATGGAAAGAAGCTAGAGACAGGATGCAGGTCTTGTTCATTTCTTATTAAAGAACATCAGAAGATGTTTTCAATGCTAAATTAGAAAATTCAATGGTCTGTATTAAATAGCTACTAACTGACTTTAAAGAATTAGCCTGGTAGCATGTCTAACAGCTAAACATTGACCAACAATCAACTAACCTCCAGTACTCTGTGAGATTAGAGCTCAACAACCTGTCATTTCACATACACACACAGAGTTTCTACCAACAGGTATTACCTATTGCATAAGGGGAAAAAACAAACTCATGAGAAATTTACAATTATGAAGAACCAAATCACAGTCTGAAAGACCACCTCTTTCCCTTCCCAAAAAACATATGCCCAGTCTGAAACAAGGAAAGACTAATGAAAAGACTGATTTCCTCACTTTCAACATGCCCCCTTCCAAAGATTACTTACAGAATGCCTTTCAAGGCAGAAAATTATCATTTGCAATTCCTTCTGAATTTCTATTTATGACAAATTTTAAAACTCAGTATTTAAAAAAAGAAAAAAGCCTGACATAGAGCATTTTTCTGCCCATCATAAAGAACACAATTGCTGCTGAAATTGAGTGGATATGAAGACAGAAAAAAATTACTGGGATATTTAAAGATGTTAATGAAGGACGTTGCTAATAAAAATCTGAAGCTAGTGAAAATGGAATATATGGAGAGTTTGAAAACAAAATTCAGTTCTTAAGAGACCTTTCCAGGGGGCTTTCAGATTTGAGAAGAAAAGAAGTGAAAAGTGCTAGACAGTCCTAAAAATGGAGTGGCTTTGTGTTAAGTAAAACATTTCACATTTATTTCTTTGAATTAGTGTGCATTTTCCTTTAGAATTATCAGAGTATTGCCATTTAATTAGGTACGTTAGGATATTTTATTATTTCAAGGCTTACCTTAAGATAGCCTCCAGATGACACAAACATTTTACTGTCGGGAGAAAATGAGAGGTCTGTTACCCAACCACCATGTGTTGGTTCTCCTTCGTCTACAGTAACTGGGGAGCAGAAGTGAAGCAATGAACCTGTTAAAATGTCCCAAATCTAAAAAAGAGAGAAGATTATGTATATAAGTAAGCTTATTGGGGGAAAAAATCTCCAGTAAGGAAAGCTGAAATGTATTTTTCTATATTAGAGAAAAAAGCATTGTAAATAAGCATTCTACTTGAAGTGACAGAATAATCCAAAAATTCTCCTCTTGGAACCTTATCATATATGGAGGATTTAATCACACATGCAATTCTCAGTAGAATTATTAGTAAATCATGTGAATCAGTTCCTCAGTATTCATGGAACATAAATCTATCAATACGGTTACAAACTACTGTCTTATGTGGCAAACCTTGGTATTTTCAACTCCATTCACCACAATGCTAACAAATTAGACATGCAGAACACAAACTAAGAGAACTCATGTCTGTGAACTGACTATCAACTGAATTATAAAATAAAAAGCAAGGTTAAAGCAGTACCCTTATTTCTCCTTTGTCATCTCCAGTTGCCAATAATTTGTTATTAGGAGAGAAATTACAGCATCGCACACAGGCTTCATGACCTTTCAGCTCATGAAGAACAGATGAACTTTCAAAGCTCCATATCTAAATGGAAAATGTTATAGAAGAGTGAAAAAGATAAGTTCAAAAACAATTATGACTTCTTCCTAAAAAGGCATTAGCATTCAAAAGCACCTAAGACTTTTTGTACATATATGCAATATATATACATATAATATGCAATATTTGTGTCCATTTATGTATGTATTATACTGTAGTCTGGTTTTCTTTCTATAATCTGAATCACACAAGAATGCATTTGCTACAAATTACTGAACTAACTGCAAGTAATTTTTTTTCCTTGGAATATACTCTTTAATGAAACTAATTAATTTACAATTAAGTTTAAAGCTCATCATAGAAAAAGGATTAATCAATTTAAAGCTTTGTTTTAAAAATCTAATGGAACAGCCTGAGAAAATTAAAGAGCTCCCTTCTTTTTGCACCTTGCTTCTGAACAGGACAGCACTTTCACTGGAGTTCCAGAAATTTTTCTTAACTTAGATTTCCAAATTAAGAATGTTAGGGGATTAACAAATCAATACAGAGAACTAAACAAAGTGTTCTGCACAAACTTGTGCATAAAACATGCATTTTATTTGTACAGAAGCCACCAGACAGCCTGAAGTTGTACCCAAGATCATTTATGAATGACTATAACAGCTTTAGAAACATGTTCATAAATACAGGAAATTTAATACTAGAAATACAACAGAATAACTTAAATAAACACTAGTTACCTCATAACAAAAAAATACAGCATACATTTCAGGTCACATAAAGCATCATTTTTATCTTTGTACAAAAAGTAACCAACCTTTGCAGTTTTGTCAGCAGAAGTAGATGAAAATTTACTACCATCAGGCGAAACGGCACAGGAAAGAACAGCACCTCCATGACAAGCAAAATCTTTTTCCATGTTTCCAGTAGTGATATTCCAAACCTATCAAATATACAGGTTACTTTTGTAACACTGTAAAAAGGTTAAAAACCCTGCATCTTAAAAAACGATATATAGAAGATAAAACTCAGTTACATGGTTCAAATATGGCCAACATTTTGCTATATTTACTGGTACAGTTAAAATACAACAAGAGTGTAAATCTTACTAGACATAGAAAATGCAAAATTGTGTCTTTAATGTCAGCTTACACTTTAGGATCAATTCAATAAAATATTTGTCAATACAAAGAGCAGAAAATACCAAATCTTAGAAGAGATTAAATGCATTTTATGCAATTTGTTAATACACAGCCTTTTATTTACCTTAACAGTTCCGTCAAATGACCAAGAAAGAAGTTTTGAATTTTCCAAAAGTTTGAAATCCTTGATGGCTTCCTTGTGTCCTCTTAGAAACACACATTCACTCAACTGCCAATTCCATACCTAATGATAAAGATGGAATACTTTAAAAAAAAAAAAAATTAATGGCAAACATAAGAATAATGAACTAACTGATTGAATTTTAAGTCACAGGATAACAAAAAGTTCTTGTGGAGGTGGCAGCTAATTAAAAGGCTAGATAATGAAGATATCCATAGTAGACACACTGAAGACTGAGGATGCCATAGTATTTAATAGTCAACCTGTGAGAGAGTTTCCGGTTTTCAAAGTGAATTTGATGCTTAAAATTCCCTGCTAGTTTAAAAAGAAAAAGCAAAACCAATAATTTCCTAGGCACCCTGGAAGTTTTGGGGTTTAAACCTCTGATTATTGCAACAAATAGACTTCCGTCATCTGGCAGACCTTGTATTTTCCACAGTTAAATTAACTTTCTTTTATATTTTTAAAGTGTATTTTTAATGAAATGCCATTTTGGTTTGCATTTTTATAACAAAATGACACTTTATTTTTATTTTTAATTTTAATTTTAATTTTTAATTCAAATAATCACTGAAAACTGAAAAAAATGTCATTTTATTTTACAGGAGCTATTAAGCATCAATTTAAATGGCAATGATTTAATAGTTTTCAAATTAATAGGTTTTCAGCATCAAAGAAATAACAAAAGCGGAGGCGTTCAAACGACAGACAATCCTGGTGGCTTCGCTGAGGCACTATCCACTAGAGGGAGCTGAGGACCCAGAAGAAAAACTACCCACGTGAGACCTAAAAGAAGGATCCAAAAGCTGCTAAACTGGTGAGCTGTCCTTACTGCTACAGTGATGGCACTCAAACTACCTTCAGATCCACAAGTTCAATGCAGAGTTAGAGCAAAACAAACACCAAAGCGTTGTGTAGCATAGGGTACGTGTATATTTCAGCAAGTAGGTAGAACACCGAAGTTGGAACAGATCTGATGAGCAAAACATCATGAGGACTAGCACCTACATGTGTTTTGGAGGTTTTACTTCAAACCAGCTCAAGTTTGTTTATGTGGACTGAATGCTTATTAGTAGCTGGAGCATGTTTAGGAATCCTGCCAGCATGCCTGCAACTGCTCTGCAGTGCAAACTAAAGCACAGAGTGCATAAATGACCAGGACATTCACTTCAAAAGCGCATCCCTGAGGTGAGATAAAATTCTACTATGCACATACCAGAATGCTTCTCCGGAGGCAATCTACCGTGCTGAGAGGCAGAGCTTATTAATTTGAGACTACATTAGTGCAGGCATTCTATTTCTAGCTAGCATCTGTATTCAGTGCTGTACTGGACTAGGTGAACAGATCAGCCTGCTCAGAGACAGGACTTTTAACCTCATGCCTTCAGACAGTATAAGCAAGCCCACTGACAGACCTACCGTAAATAGCCAGTTCTGGGTCACATACCAAACCCTTCACTTAGGCAATCAGAACTGTTGAGTTATCTTGTTTGAAAATTAATGTTCCTTTCACCCATCCTAAAGGATTTGATGCCTTTCTATCATCCACAGCATTAATAATACAAACTGTGTAAT
This sequence comes from Limnodromus scolopaceus, assembly GCA_028565335.1. Classification (NCBI taxonomy): domain Eukaryota; kingdom Metazoa; phylum Chordata; class Aves; order Charadriiformes; family Scolopacidae; genus Limnodromus; species Limnodromus scolopaceus. Next base: position 50,617,327 of record JAOXNO010000001.1, on the reverse strand, counting down.
ATTCATTATCACATAAGGTATAAATAGAGGCTACAGTTTATACAGTCCTTTGCCCTAAGATGGAGCAATACAGAACACAGTAGTTGTTTACCGAGTTCACATTATCTATAATATAAAATATAATATAGAATATAAAATATAAACTATTATCTAAAATATAAAATATCTGTAATATAAAATATAAAATATAGATATTTTAATATCTATAATTATCTAAATATCTAATTAATATTTTAAATAAATTGTAAATAAGTTACAATGTAATCTTTTTAACTATTTTGCAAACCTGTATAACTGAATCATGAGCACTTGAAATGAGAGTCTGACAGTCAGAGGTAAATCGACAATGCTGCACGGATGTCCTGAAGGCCTCCCGGGAGTTCAGAACTTTCCCATCCAACACCTGCAATACCTTTACAACAAAGAATGCAATAATTATATTACATGCTTGAGAAAAAGAAAGAAAAGAACATGCAAATTCTTTTTTAAATAACACAAGATTGTAAATACATGATTCTCAGTCAATGGACTGGAACAACTGAAAATTCATCTTAGCTTACTCCTTGGAAAAATGAAATTCAGAGCTACGTTATCTCAGAAGACTGAGAGAGGACCTTATCAATGCTTATCAATATCTAGAGGGCAGGTGTCAAGAGGATGGGCCAGACTCTTTTAAATGATGCCCAGCGACAGGATAAGGGGCAATGGACACAAACTGGAAGGCAGAAAGTTCCACCTGAACATGAAGAAAAACTTCTTCACTTAAGGGTGACAGAGCACTGGAATAGGCTGCCTAAAGAGGTTGTGGAGTCTCCTTCTCTGGAGATACTCAAAACCCTCCTGGATGCATTCCTGTCCAACCTGCTCTAGGTGAACCTGCTTTAGTACCGGGGTTGGACTAAATGATGTCTAGAGGTCATTCCAACCCCTACCATTCTATGATTCTGTGATTATTAGCACTACCTTTAAAATACCGTCATTTAGGTATCACTCACATGTAAAAACTTTGAAGAATATTATTGTACAAAGTTATTCAAATCACATTTCTTTAAAAAGATAAAAGCACCAAGAAGAGTGCTTTCCTACTATTTTTAAAAATCAATTTAGTATTTAATACCTTTATTGTTCCACTCTCCTGTCCAAAAGCTGCAAATTTAAGATCTTCACTTAAGCAACAGCAGGAAATGGGGGATTCTTGAGCTGCTGTCTGCATAATAACACTGTCTGTATTTCCATTGATAAACTGCAAGACATGAAGTTATTTATTACAATATCTTTAAATTTAAAATAAATTACAATGCAGAGTTACAAATGCTAAAGAGAACAGTGTACCAATTTCAAACTTTCAGTTATAAAGATGAGTTACTTTTATAAACCAATAGTTTTGAAGGCCAATCTAACTGTCTTCATAGAATGCTTTTGGAACAGGATAAGTTTGCAGAAGGAAACATATTTCAGTATTTGAAATTTTTTTAAAGTTTATCTACAAAAACCAGTAACTCAAAATGCTGCTCCCAAATTTCAAAAGCCACATAGAGAGCTCCATGCTCAAATTTACCTTGCCAGACAGATTCTACAGCTCATGCTAAATGGAGCATAAAATACTTTAAGTGCATCCTGTAAGCATGACTTTAAACTTATTAGCACACAACACACCAAATCTCAAGTCAGTATCACCCTCAAATCAATTCCCTAGGAAAAAAAAATTCTATAGAATACAATGATTTACAAAGTTTATGTTTAGAAAGCTACCAGTGTGACATGTTTATAAATTAAATACTCCACATTAAAAGATGACGAGAACCCCAGTTCTGAGATATCACAAATTACAAAGGGTAAAACAGCAAGAAAAACTACTTTTAGGGATGTGATAGCAGAGATATACTGTTAAATTACAGCACAAATGCTTAACTGTCTTTTCAGTCAATTTCTCTTCTTGTGCAAAGGTGAAAAATCTATTCTTTGCCTACAATGGAGTCTTCTCCCATGAGAAGACACCTCTCCACCACTGAGTAGGCTGGGGGTATTCAAGAAGTTGGGAGGGGGCACAGCTGGGACAGCTGGCCCCAACTGACCAAAGGAACATTCCATACCACATGACGTCTATGTACACTTAGTATATAAAGCTGAGGGCAGAAGAAGGAAGGGGGAGAAGTTTAGAGTGATAGCATTTGTCTTCCCAAGTAACCATTAGGCATGATGGAGCCCTGCTTTCCCAGTGAAGGCTAAATACCTGCCTGCCAATGGAAAGCAGTGAATGAATTCCTTGTTTTGTTTTGCTTACATGCGCGGCTTTTGCTCAACCTATTAAACTGTCTTTATCCCATGAGTTTTCTCACTTTAACTCTTCCCATTCTCTCCCCCATCCCACTGGGGCAGAGTGAGCGAGCAGCTGTGTGCTGCTTAGATGCAGGCTGGGGTTAAACTACAGCAGCCCATTTTGTGGGTTAAAATGCAATCAGTTTGTGTAAGCAGCGTTCTGCAACAAATAGGAAAGTGTTTCCACTTTTAAACAACTACAATCAAGTAGAAGCATAATCTGAACGAACTATATTGCCTTCACTTCAAAGAAAATCCTATCGGCTGACTTTATTGGATGTATTTGAGAATCATGATTAAAAAGAGATGTGCATGCATTTGTTATCATGGAATGGAAAAAAATATTTTGGATGTTGGTGTACTTTCTACTTGGTGGAGGGGTTCACAGTAATAAGAGAGCATCCAGTATTAATATTTTCTTTAGGACATAAAAGACCTCATGCTCTCCTAGAGCTATAGGCAGACCTGGGCTTACACCTTTCATTCTCCCAACTTGAGATGATTCCTTCAGTAGTCATGATGCGTTAAATACATGCGCTGTTTAAAACCTGGTCTATACCTGCTGGACACATTACACATTGCTGTGCGCAGCTATGGCCCTTGGAGTGCCCACAGCCTCCCCAGTCGTGAAGAGAAAACAGTTTTGCTCCCATGCACCAAGCTTCAGTTTTGACATCAGTGTAGAAACTTCCCCACAAACTTCATTTTTTGCTCACTAAACTAGGCAGAGTTTCTAGATTCAAAAATGTTACCATACATGAAGAACCACCTACTACACATCAAATTTTACTCAAATTTTACATCTACTACAGATACTACTGTTGAAGGCCATGAACAAGTTTTTTCAGTGTTTCCTCCATTTTCTACTGAGATTTGCAAGATAACATTCAAATTTACTATCATACTGAGAAATACAGCTTACCTGTAAATGCTTCTGATTGTAAATTGCTAAAATCATCACTTCACCATTGTGAAATACAACATCCAGTTCACTTTTCAGCACAGCATCAGAAGACTTGCACACTTTCTTTGTTTCCCAAATCTGTTGAAGAACACAGCATTTCATTAGTTTAATTAAAGGACAAGATATGGCACTTGCTGAGTAAGAGTATCTATAAACCAAAGTCTTATAAACTTGCAAGTAACACTGTTTTTTTCAGATCAGTGAAAATTATGCTTCTGCTATTTTTATCTAATAGGGAATGTTGTGAAATTACTGTAGTGATTCCAACAGATTAAACAGAACTAATTTTTCCAGGCTGACCAGTAGACTCCCCTGTATTTAGAGTCATAGCTATGACATCCACAATTTTCTCATCCAAAGAAGTCTTAAAATCCAATTACAAAAAATACCAAGTACAGATTTCTAGACTTCAACTGCTTTCAAAATTCCAATAATATAAGTATTAACTTGTGAGAAAAGGAAAGGTTACCTCAGTGGACAATAGTTCTACTTTCACAGGTTTTGACGAGGCATTACAATTATAGAAATCTATCCTAAATATTAACGTGGAAATATATCTAACAATGAAAGTAATATCAAGTCTGCTAGGATCCTCAAAAAACTTCACAATTCCTGATTCAGATAAAATCTAAGATAAAATAGGTTACAATTACTCTTGAACAGCTAGTGGACTTTAAAAAATCATGTCGATATACAGTAAACTTAGATAATACAGTAAACAAAGTAAAAAAGCCTGCTCATTTTACTGCTTAGCTAAATAATTTTATAATAAATATTTAAATTTATATTGGCTATCAACACATACAAATACTAAATATATATCTTATATAACATAAACATAGTATATTGTGTAATTTTATAATTAAAAATTCCTTAAATTAATAATTTAATAATATATATAAAATTTGAGAAGAGAAGGCTCCAGAGAGATCTTACTGTGGTCTATCAGTGTTTAAAGGAGGCTTATAAGAAAGATGGGGACAGACTTTTTAGCAGGGCCTGTAGCAGTAGGACAAGGGGTAATGGTTTTAAACCAAACAGGTTAGATCCAGGTTAGATAAAAGGAAGACATTCTTTACAATGAGGGTGGTGAAACACTGGAGCAGGTTGCCCAGAGAGGTGGTAGATTCCCATCCCTGGAATCATTCAAGGTCAGGCTGGACTGGGCTCTGAGCAACCTGATCTAGTGGATGTCCCTGCTCACGGCATGGAGGTTGGACTAGATGGGACCTTTAAAGGTCCCTTCCAACCCAAACTATTCTATGGTTCTACGAAATTCACATTTTTCAAAAAAAGAAAGATGTCATCTTACGCGTACTGTCTGGTCATCAGATGATGTCAGAAATAAAGATCCATCTGGCGAAAACATCACACAGTGAACCCAGCTCATGTGTCCCCTGCAATATGCTACTTTTGATAAAGACTTAATATTCCATAGCTACAACAAAAATATGAAAGAAGAACTCAAATGAATTTAGACTGCATTTACAGAGAAAACAGTGCAAAACAAGTAGCATACTTAATTAATGTTTCTTCTAGTATTTTCTTACTTCTCATTCTGAAATCAGATGTAACAAGAATTGTGCCTGCTTATCACTTTCGAAGGTCAGGAAAATTGAATCAGCAGCCTCTTTGACTGCTATAATTTTAAAAGATGAAGGGACAAAAAAAGAAAAGAAAAATATAAGTTCAACTGACCATGTAGATTGCAAAAACAAACCCAAACCCAAACCCAAACCCCAAAAAAAAAAAACCTAACCCCAAAACTGATAATTGTACAGGCTTACTCTAGCTGTGCTAGTCTCAGAGTCATGCCAGGTGGTTAATTCCTTTTTAGTGAGTTGCCACGTTCCATAGCAGCGTATAGAAGGAGAGAGGGTTTTGTTTCAGTTAAGCAATGGGAAGGCTTATGCTCGAGAGTGACAACAGTAACTTTGAAGAAATTTAGTAGCCTAGTCTTTTCATATAAATGAGATTTCTGTTGTCCAAAATGAACATTTAAAATGTTATTTCCCAATTAATATTTTACATTTCAGAAGCAGACGAAGATTAAAAAGAATGAAGCACACTGAAAGCCTACAATTGTGCATACAACTGTTAAGACAAACTATTATATTAAGTATAATATTTTATACTATAAATATTCCTTCCTGGCATACCGTAGCAAAAGCAATCACTTACCTCAACAGAACAGTGAGACAAAGCAACTGCTACTAACTCATCACCAGGACAAAAGTCACAGTATTGGATTGTGCTGTGATGACTTATGATGACTTGTGTTAACAAATCACACGTTTTAACATCAAAAAGCTGCGAACACATAATTACAATAGTTAGCATCCAATAGTATGACTTCACTATAGAAAAATAGCTTCTATGCTCAATAGCATACATTCTTGAATTTAGAAGGGTATTTCTCTCAGTTAACAAATTTCCAGCCCACAGATTTTTACTTTACACACACTTGAAACCATGCACTTTATATCTGAAACATCTTAATGGCCTGGAATTTTACCTTTTATCATAATTTCTAATATGATCTTTCAGATCCTTTCCAACCCAAACCATTCCATGATTCTTCAAGAAAATTATTAAAGTGAGGTACTCACCAAAACCTTATTTTTGGCTACCACCAAAATCATGTCACCATTTTTGGACCACGAACAACATTTTACTAAGACCTCCGCATCATCTGTTTGCTCATCTGCATTTTTGAAGAAATCTTTTATCTCAATACTTTTCAGTTCATTTGCTGAGCATGTTTCCCAAAGCTGCAATAAAAAGTAAAGGAAACACATAAAACCTCTTTTTACTGATGCAATACAGAATAAACCAGGGGAGAGCTAACTCCCAATCACTTCTAGGAAAGAAGGGAGGCAAGGGGGTTATAGAATACAAAAAAAAGCCTTTGCTAACTTTCCCAGGCCAAGAAACAGTATTAGAATATTCAAAAGCCCAGACAACTTACACCAAAAAAAAAAACCAACCCACACCAAACCAAAACCACAAAGCCAGAAACAACAAAGAAAAACAAACAAAAATAAAGCAAAGAAAAAAATCCTAAAACAAAAACCCAAAGGCAGGATTACACTATAGCAGAATCCACTCCCTGCATTTTTCCCTCCTCATATCATTCCAGCTACAACACTCACTGTTAACAAAAGAGCAAAAATAAAACTAATACCTGCTCTGCAATTCCATTTAAGTCCACTCACCATGAGAAATCTAGTATACATCTAACTCTGCACCCTAATGCCATTGAGGCACCTGACAAAAATCTATTGAATATTTCTGTTCCTTCCACCACAACTTTCTTTCTGAATGACACCAGCTACAGCAACCCTTCTTTCCTGATTTACCAACTCTACAGAAAGATAACAGTGTTTTAAGAACTGCAATTCTGAAATAGCATAGTTCTGTTGCAACCAAAGGCAATACAAAGAATACTTACATTCTGTGGTAAAACAAAACACAAATCTCTCAATTCTCTTCTAGTGCATACATGAAAAATGGCACATAGAATTTACTTTTAACTGTTATGTCTACATGAAAAATGGCACACAGGAATTCCTTTTAACTTTGATGGTATTCATCTTCAGAGATAACAGAACTTTCAATTAATCTAAAAAATTATTAATTTTTTAAAAACAAGTTTCATTCCACTCCCCCAAGTTTTCTTAAAGTACATTAAGAAAAAAAAAAGAAAAAAAAAAGATGGTCAAAAGTAAAGGGTTCAAAATGAGGCTAGCTAGGATTTATTTACAATTACAGGCACCCAACTTTTTTCCCTGGTACTGGACAAGATATTTCAAAATCCTGTATTAGAAATGGGATGAATAATCAACTCCTTCAGGATTTAATTCATTAAAGCTGACCATACAGACACAAAGTTTCTTTATACATATTTTGCATTTTATAAAAGAAGAAAAATAATCTATCATCAAAACAAACAATTGATTTAAAAATACACTGTGTACCTTTACTGTTCCATCTGTTGAGCAGCTAGCAACACATTCATCATTTGGTGAAAATCTACAGTGACTGACGGAATTAACATGACCAATCATCGTATTTCTACAATACTTTTTGTTCAAATCCCAAAGCTGCATAAGAAACAAACACATAAATATCATCACATTCATGACCTGTTCAAAGACAGGTTATTCATGTTTTTCTCAAAATCATGCACTGGCAATCAAAACCTCAGTTTTTTTCTTCTTAGTTTTGCCCACATGGTCATGGACTTGATGCTATGCCTTGGACTACCCCACAATTTACCTCCATCTGCTAATTTGCATGAAAACTATTGGCATCAGAATTACATAGAACTAGTTATAACTTTCTGTACGGTACAGACAAGGCCCTTGAACAGCACAAAGTTACTGAAAGTTTCCTCAGACTGAGGAAGAAGCTTCCTCTTGCCTCTTTCCCTTTCAACTTTGAAGTTCAGAATTATGTACCCTACACATAATTAAAAAATGAAATCTCTCCTGTTTGTCTTGGACAGTCTGGATATCTATACCACTGCAGAATAAGATCAGCATAAGCACTGCAACAAAGGCAAGAATATACACCCAGGGTAGTAGGACCATCATCTTCAGTGCCAGTTAACTATATGATTTGCTCATCTGTAGGTCAGGCTGGATGGGGCTTTAAGCAACCTGGTCTAGTGGGAGGTGTCCCGGCCCATGGCAGGAAGATTTGAACTAGATGATCTTTAAGGTCCCTTCCAACCTAAACCATTCTATGATTCTATGAAATTGCACTCCTATTTGCCACAGTCTAGGTCTTACTTGATTCTTCCATTTTCCCCTTTCTCTCAGATGCAGACTTCAGTTGCCCCATTTCTGCTCTTTCACATTCTCCCAATGTGAACAGTGCCAGCTGGTTAACCTGACAAACTTCTTGCTTTAATTACTATTGTTTTCTTGGCTTCTACCTTCATTTCTTTACTATGCCCAATCAATTTAATCAAAAACTGTACCTACTACACTTCCATAATGCTCTCTCCCCCCCTCAATCTTTCAGCATCCAGTTTTTTACATTATAAACTTTTTAAATCCTAAATTTCTGCCTTCATTTTTCTTATGCTGCTTTTAATCAGGTATTTCACTCCCATACTCTCCCCATTCCCATCCCACCTTCTAAAAGTCTTGCCAAAGCCCTCACCTTCATGCCCTACCAATAGGACTTTGCTTATTCTCCTTTGCTGAGCATAAACACTCTTTCTGTTCTGCTCTGTTGAAATCCAATCACAGAGCTGTAGTCAGTACTCTTAATCTGTTGCCATCTCTCTTCTACCAGGCTCATTAAAAAAATTTAATTTACAGTATTTAAATATACTTAGATGTCATGAATTATCCTGTTATGATAAGCAGCATGAGAATAATCTAAACCTTTTCTACTTACTTTGATGAAAGTGTCATTTGAGCAGGTGGCTAAAAGATACTGACCACTTCGGTTATTGAACTGGCAGCAATTGACCTGCTCCGAGTGTTCTTCATATACACACTTACACTGGCCTGTTCTTGAGTTCCAAATCTAGACAGAATTGAAGGATGAAAAAAAACTATTAAATATAAAGTACTTAATTTAAAAAAAAATCTGTAAATTTTGCTGAAATACAGATAAAGCCCTAAAACATTCTTTATAACACCTCATAAATATTTTTAAGATAGAGGGAAAGCATATATATATATATATATATATGTATACACAAAATTAGAAACAACAAGTTATGAGGGGAAAGTCATAATTCAGATTAGAATCTGATGAATTTCACCAAGGTTTTGTTACAGTACTGAGGAATTTAAAATTCCAAATTACTCACGTTAAGAGAAAAAAGCCTATGAAAATAAGAATTACAGATACATTCAATGCATATTATGGATAGGACTGGACTCACATTATGTTCTACTTAAAAAGACTCATCTGATAATACAAGTATCATAAGTGGTTGTTCTGTAAGTGTGATGTTAACATTAAGCATCTTTTACGATATGTAATAAGTAGGGCTTTTCTCTTTGTCTGTTAAGTAGTAAATTATCCCCATTAGATTTAAGACAGTTAAAAAAACCTTTAGTCTTAAAAATCTGCTCTGCCTGAGTTAAAACAAATTAGAATTATTAATTTGAAAAAAAATTATCTGCTTTCTACTTCCTTACCTTCACTTTTTTATCAGCTGAACAAGTTGCTACAAATTCACCATCTGCAGAGAAAGCGCAACAAAGTATTTCATCATCATGGGCACTTATCTCCAGGAGTCTCTCTCCACTTTCTGCTTTAAACACCTAAAACAATGAACAATAAAATCTTTTAACTGGCATGCAATTTTAAAACACAAATATAAGGTGTTTTTTTTCTCTCAAAGATCTCTCTTTATATAAGCTCTTCATAGAATTGGTTTACTTTTGAAAAAAAAACCTTTATAATTTCAGGGAAATTAACATAATAATTATGGAAATATTCAATTTGACCTTCAGTTTTGTGCGGATGATAGAAATTGTTAGGGAGAGAAATAGTGAAAACTGATTTTAAAAAACATTTCTCTATGCAATGTGCGTTTCATTAATGCTTTTTTGTACTCTCACTCTTTAAGCCTAAATACACATCCTTTTCGGTACTTTTAAATAGTAACTGCAAAACACTGTCTCTCAATAAAAACTAAACCATTCTTAAAACTACGAATTCCAGGTTTAAATATATATAATATCCTTCTGTAGAAAGTAAGAATTCCAGCAGCAATTGATGATTTGGGGAACAAACAAGAAAAAAGTATTAGTGAAAAGTTGTATAGAATGCCGCAAGTCTCAGTCTTGAGCTAGTTATAGACAATAAAAGGACAGTTAGGGAAAAGGGTCACACATTAATAATCAATTTCCCAAAATTCTGGGATTTAACTTTACAAGGTGGGGGCATTGATGATCAGGTCTCCTTTTCCTCTTTAGGTTATATATTCTTAATTATTAAAACAAATCATATTGAACTCTTTACAGCAGCACTCAGGATACTACAATTGTCAAGTCCCCATTTTTTTTCCTTTATTTTTTCATTGAATGGGAGTATCAATGACAATTAAACAGTTGGTATTTGTTCAAATAACAGTATAACTACTGAAGTAACAGGAAATTTACATTTGCAGTAAATTCTGCAGAATATCTGTTCTTAATCTAATAATATTTCTTTTTTTTATTTTACAGAAACAGTAGAAGTAGCCTTGACAACAGAAAAGCTTAGGCCATTATTAGAAAAAACATGAATAATTTCAGAGTTAACGAATAAAAGGATTATTGCTGATTTTCCTATTACTTCTTCAACAAAACCTTAGTTTAAATGCAATCAGAAATCACAGATTTTACTTTTTTGGGTAGAAAAAGAGGAGAAAAATAAGCATTCTGCAGTCTCAGTAATGAGGCCATTTAGTACAGAAGCCCAGCACAGTAACTTGAGCACAGCATAAAACAAGTACATCCACCAGGAATCTCCTTAAGTGGATGCCACAATCATAATACTGTAGAAGCCAGCAAATAAAATAATTAAATAAAAACACAGTGACAACACATTAAGTAGCCAAATGAACAGCAACTAAGCACCACTAATGTTATTACTTTTGTATTCAACTTATCAAGCATCCAAAAAAATACCAAAGGCTTGCAGAAACGTTCTTTTCCCTTACCTTTGGCTGTCTGGAATATGGATACTTTACCAGGTTATTGTCTGGCTGATTGCTAGTTTTCTGGAGAGCTGGCTTGTTCCCCTCCCGGCAGACTGCTGGCAAATTTATATTAGTCACTTTCCTCTCTGTCTCCCCTAACCCACTTCCTAAGCACTTTAAGCTCGTTTTCAATCTAATACTGCCCTCAACTTCAGAGGTTCGTTTGTCTCCCCAGATTTATTTCTTTCGCATAAGACAATTTACTAATTAAGCACCAAGTAGCACAATGTCCATTATCATCCCATAGAAATAGTAAAGCTGTAACTAAAATGCTTTACTGTTTCTAAGTTCTGTAGAAGATCTAATGTGACTAGAAACACCATTTTTGCAAGCAAATATTAAATATGCTGGGGTGCATTACTTAGGTTGTGAGCTTTCCTGTATCAATTAAAGGCATTTCATGTTCACGTATTACACCATGATGATATAAACCCTGAAATCATACAGTTAAGCTTTTGAACTAGAAAATAATGCTTACTATTCTAGACATGCAACTTGATGTTTATGTAATAATGTGTCTGTTTTAATCATTTGTCTCCAGTAAGTTCTAGATCCCTAATATCTCCACGTAACAGCAAAAGGAAAGCAACAGGACTGTTAACAAACGTTATCAAAATGGTACACTGCATATCTTTTCACTCACGCATAGGTATCTTACCTGAAGTGTTTTATCAGCTCCACATGATGCTATTCTTTGTCTATCCTTAGAAAAGCAGGCATGGTAAACTGCATCTCTATGTGGACGAACAACCAGACGGTAGAGATTTTTCAAGGATTTTTTATTTCTACAGGGTAAAACAGTTGGTTTTAGATGAGTAGGTTTTCCTAATGCATTTTTATTATTCAAAATCCTCTATAAAAAGATCACAGTTTTTCCATGGATCTTGAGCGGCAAGCTTTATAACAAACCAACCAACCGACCCACTTCACCTTACCTCTCAGCCTTTATGCTGAAGTAATAAAGGAAACACAAACTCCAACATTCACTCAGAGTTTTTACTGCCTTCCAATAGTTACAGCTTAGAGATCAAGAAAGGTAATACGTGCATGAGAAATTAACATGCAATTTACAGGCAAAGGTGGTGCACTGCAAGATGCAGCATTTTTATGATCTAATACATGCCATTTCCATATACAAATTTCTTCCTGAGAATTCCTGTCCTGCTGCAGGTTCCTTTTCATGCTTACTCAAAAAAAGTTTGTGAATTTGTTTGGATCTTAGTAAATTTACTTAGTTTTCCTAGAAATGGCTCAACTCTTATCACTAAATATTTAAATAAAATCTGTGACTATCACTGCATTTCAATGAGAGATTAAGTACAAAATCTAACACACCTTAAATGATTCTTGCCTCACTTTAACAAAAACTTAGCATTAGTAGCAATCATGATCATCCTCTTTAGCCAAATCTTAATACAGGAAGCTGTCACAGTAATAAGATGTTTTTTTGGTGATGAATACATTGTCACAAGGTTAATTTTTTTTCTAGAGTCTAAATGAATCGATGCACTTCAAGTTTTTATCATTATGAGCTTCAGTCTTCAAGCTTAGCATTTAAATAATGGGTAAAACATCTCAAACAAAGTAGGTGTACTTTAGAATGAAAGCAATTTTTCACTGCAAAATACTGACTCATCGAAGCTAACTGGTTTTTTTTTTTTTTTTTTGCATATTTTAATGAAGCTAAAATTGTTGGTCAAGAGAGCAGTGCATTTACCTACATATCCTACAAATCATTTTTAGAACCTGGTCCTAGGATGGGACACAAAAACATCAGTCTCTGTTCTGTTGATTTCAGTGCTGTTCTTCAGCCTGTCTCCCACATCCAAGGTGAAAGCCCTGAACTAACAGGAGATTTACTCTTCTGAATTGTGCAACTTTCAAGCGTTTTTGTTAGAATTCTGTTAGCAAAATGAAATAACCAAGTATTCAAAGAGAAGACCTGAATTCCAGTATATCTGGATTAACCTGCCTGGTTATTAAATAACCTGACATAGAGTCATTCTGATTTTTAGCCACCAAATGCTGCAGATACCAGAACAGAAACATCAAACAGAAGAATCTAACAGAGACAGTTACATGGTCAGACGACTACTGGACTATAATGGAAAAACATTTAGATATGTGTACTTTTTCCTTAAACAACTTCCAAAAATATGAAAACAGCAAAAAATTATTTAACTAGAGAAATTTCAAGATTGGGTAGAGATTATATAGCCTTTCAGTATTTTCCATTTCCTACTTTCAGAAACTTTGCAAGCTGACACAAATACTGTCCCTTTTAAAGTGTACATTTTACTAGAAAACCTAAAAACATACTGTACCATACCCAATACTTGCACTACAATTCTTTTTTCAAAAAAAATAAAAAGAATTATTTAGCGAAGTTTCAAAGCATCTTATTTTCATCTTTGTATAGTTATTTAAAAGAAACAATCATTGAGTATAGAAGTAAATATATTCCTCTATTTATTTCTATATAATTATTACTAATTTGTGGCCTTACATATCCACAGTTTCCCTCCTCCCACAAGTTTCTGAAAATTATTTCACTCACTTTATCCAGAAAAAACTGCAGTTCTTAAAAAGGTCCTTATATTAGCCATACACTGTATTTAGTTGTACATTAAATTATTTTCTTGGATCAGGGGATTGGCAGATGGACTGCACCTACTTACATCCATTCCAAATAAAATGCTCCTGTTTCTCTTTGAGCATGTAGCTTGGCTTGTTGATACACCTCTGATGTCTCTGGTTGGCAAAGACCCAACTGCACAATGTCAGGAAACGGCTGCCGTCCAAGAAGGTGCCCATTTAAAGACAGAAATTCCTGGAAGTTCTCACGTACTGCGCTATCCTATGTACAGAACAGATATTTGGTAACATACAATGTGGATTAATTTCCTAAATGCCCTTTGCTTTTTTAAATTTTCTATACAGCTAATATTCTTACAGAAGCACTTAGTCCTACTTTTCTATTTAGTTCTATTAACAAGTACACATGATAGACTGAAATACTTCGTTATCCTATTCAGGAAAGCATATTACCCTTATTTTTCAAATAAAGGATATTGGCAACAGTTGATTTACTTAATAAGCAGTCAATGTGAAATATCAGAAAAACTGGTCCAAGTGGTCAACAAAATTCTGAAGCTCCTCAAAAGCAGAGTGCCATACATACTCACCATTAGTTATTGTTATTCACCTTAGTTTTTGAGTTCCATGGTCAATTACTTGGGCACAGACTGAAGCTACAACTAAAACTGGAAACTTAGTTTTGTTCATTTTCCTCTTCTCCAAATTAAAGTTTAATTTTCTACTGGTTTTATGTTTCAATTTTTTAAGCCTTCTATATATTTCCCATATATACATACATCCAACAAAATGCAATTAAACATTTGAACAGACTGATTATTTACATTTTAGTATCATACCTTTTGATCCAGGATTGAACTATATTCCACATATTCATGAATCAGATGAGCAGGCCCTACCAATTCTGTTTTAGCTTTAATCCAATCTAGGGAAAACATAAGATCACAGAGTTCCTAAAAGAAATAAAAAATTAAGTTCAGAGTGCAAGCTGTTCCACAACAGAATCTACTTAAGGGGGTAAAAAAAAAGCACAGGAAACACATTAGGTATTCGATATGCTTTGGTAAAATTGTCTCCAGTTAAAAACTTAGGCAATTTCCTGCTTCCTGCATCTTACTTGATCAGGTATGAAAATTTTGGGTATAGAAGGTTAAGCTTGTTATTTCAATGCAAAGGTCTGCTCTTTGATACAACTAGTCAGAAAAGAGATGGGAGTACAAAGCAAATCTTGACTTTTGTAGCATGCAAGACCTGGTTTAAGATACAACTCTCATAAAGCTCCTTCTAATCCAGTTTAGCAAAGATCACTCTGCTAATAGTGATCTGTTACTCTTCTTAACAGATGAATTTGAATAAAAGCAAAAAATATTACAGTTGAATTTAACTTAAAAATGAGAAAGCTACTTAAAAGGCAATCAGGAACAGCAAATAGAATTATTAGAGTATTTCAGTTGGAAGGGACCTACAATGATCATCTAGTCCAACTGTCTGACTAACCACTTCAGGGCTGAACAAAAGCTAAAACACGTCATTAAGGGCACTGTTCAAATGCCTCAAATACTGACAGGCTTGGGGCGTCAACCACCTCTATAGGAAGCCTGTTCTACTGTTTGACCACCTCTCTTGGTAAAGACATGCTTCCTAATGTCCAGTCTAAACCTCCCCTGGTGCAGTTTTGCACCATTCCCACTCATCCTATCACTAGATCCCAGGGAGAAGAGATCAGCACCTCATCTCCACAGCCCCTCCTCAGGAAGCTGTAGAGAGCAATGAGGTCACCCCTCAGCCTCCTTTTCTCCAAACTAGACAAAACCCGAAGTCCTCAGCTGCTCCTCACAGGACATGTCTTCCAGCCCTTTCACCAGCATTGTTACCCTGGACACATTCAAGGACCTCCACATCCTTCTGAAATTGTGGGGCTCAAAATTGCACATGGTACCCAAAGTGAAGGATGTTAAAATACACAAAGCGTATTTTATAAGATGCGTTGGATGAACCATCTCAAAAGAGGTTCAACTGAAAAGGTTTGAGTACATGTGAAATAAAGCAACTAGCAACCAGGACCAAATGCTGTTCAAGGCAAGAATTCTAAAGACGTTCACCTGAAACTACTGTAGTATTAATCTTGCTGCATGATTTGCATCTTATGCTAGCTCAGTACCTAAAGAGCAGTAGGTGGAAAAAACAATAGCAAGGTGCTAAGGTTTTAAGGTGCTAAGGCAATTCTCAGAACAAATGATTTGCCCATCTAAATCTTACTAGACTTTTTTATGCCTGTTGAAATCCGGTAACACAGAGAATGGACTCTTACACACAAATCAGTAGGACATAAGAGGAAGAAACTAACAAGACTTTTTTTTTTGTAGAAAAAAGTAACTAACCTAATCAAAATATCTGAAGAAATCAATTTACCTGTATTATATAATGAAACAAGCCTGTTTTTTTCAAAAAGGTTTAGAAAAGATTTCCTATCAAAGCTTCTTCAAAAGGAAAAGAATAACACAAGCTATTATGATATAAAAGAAATCTTCTCAATAATTGGTTGAAAAGATGAAATGCAAAAGGTAGAAATTAAGTGGTTTTCATAACAGACAGTGATTTCCAGTGGAGTCCCTAAAAGACTCAATATCGAGCATTTACCTATCTGCACAAAAGCCTGGGAGAAGAGAGGTTCAATGCTTGGGGGAAAGGCAGCGGTAAGGGCGGGTCAAGAAGGTAAACACAGAACACTGGTCAGAACTCACCTTCTGCATGTTGGCACCAGCCATGTGATATGCTAGAAAGTTATACCAGTACATGCAATCCTCTTGAGATGGAACAGGCGTATTAAGTTTGTAATATTTCTTGTACTGATTTACTATGTTTTTATGTAGCTCCTGCAATGTGAATCAAAACACATTTTCAGTTAATATATACCAAAGTATTGATTGGTCTCAGTTTTGAGGAATTATAATTATTAATAATATTATATTGTATATAGTATTGAGGAATATTATTATTTCTCAGTCATAATACATCAACAAATGAATTAAGAAAAGCTTACCTTCCAAAATTCTACACTTAACCTAATTTATTGCTTAAGACTTCTCCAGAAACATTCTCTGGATATCAAAAGACACAAAAGTAAGCTGTTAACCTTCCTTCTTAGGTTGAGAACAGCTATCAAATCAGTCTTCACATTAAGCATGGGTAGCAAAAAAAAAAAACCAACAAAAAACTCCCAAAAAACCCAACCAAAAACCCACCTTTACATGGCTAAAAACTTGCCTTTTATTCATATTTTCTCATTCTGCTCTGTCCTTCAGAACTGATAAATTTATTGGGTGCAACTTATAGGTATTCTCCCTGTGAGTATTGCTTTAAATTGGGAAAAAAAAAAGTGTAAAAAGCACTTTCTCTATATTAAAGAAGAAACTTCCTATTCTAGTAGCGCCTTGATACCTTTGGAATCATCAATAGAATATTCTATCTCCTGCTGGAAATGTCTTTGACAGAGAAATAATGGATATTGAGTCTTCTCTCAGTTTAGTTTCTTAGCTCCAAATGGAACCATCATGAAATCACTCCACAGTTTCAAGTGGAAAATACATGTTTTTAATTAGTCAGCATTAAGTTTAACTGCATTGCAGACCTAGTCTATGAAGTTACTCTGGATACGATTTAACAAAGCAACATCTTCTGAAGAATGCTCAGCTTTGGAGAGTAAAGTTAAGAGTAAGTCGATTAGTCAATACCCTACCTGAAGCTGGTTGCGATTCTTCTCTGTAAGAAAGTCAAGTTGAAGATCATGTAAATAATAATGGAATGACTTCCCATTACGATCACAGAACAGTAGCGATTTGTTAACAAATTCCTGTAGTATATCTTCAACTTCTTCAGTTTCCATATCCCAAAGAATACAGAGAACCTAAAAAAGCATATTAAGACAGAAAAGAATCAGAACTAAGGGGTAATATGAATTGTATGAATATCATACAAGGTTACCAATTAACTGACAACAAAACACATGCCAACAAATACAGAAAGTATTACAAATGGTAATAAATTCAATAAGTTACCACTTCTTCCACATCTGGACAGATAATGTAAGTTAGCCCATCTTTTGTCTATTTGTGCTGATTTATGGTGATAGTATCTTTTCTTTTAAGGAGACAAATTTCACATAACAGTTCTTAAGCTTTCAGAGAGCTCAATTACAACCTAATGAAAGCGCTATATATGGAATGCGCATTAAACTAACATTATGAATAGTCAGTTAGAATTTTTTAGTTTCACTACTGACAGTAAAAGCTATTATACAATAACGGACCTGATCTACCCAATCTAGCAATTACTATTAAGTTATATGCAGCATAAGTTATACACAACAACTATAAATTTTATGAATTCTTTATTGTTTGTATCTCACTGAAATGTGATGATGAGATTTTTGCATTGCTGTTATTACCTTAGTAGGTACTTTAACATCTTTTGGGAGGATAGAGAGGTCTTTATAGTAGTCTTTATAATTGTCATTCAGTTGTTCAACACTTATGGACATTGCTTCATCAAGGGCTTCATAATCATACGAAGAAGATTTTCTTATTCTTTTAAACTGCTTATTCTGCAGCTGTTTGAGATAGTATTCCCAACGACTAGGGAAGTCTCGTAATAATGCACCTATCAGGGATATCACAAGAGGAGAACCTGAAAGAAAAGATTAATTTAATCTTAGAGGTTTTCAAGGAACACAATCCAATAATTTCATCAAGTGGTTGAATAAATCAGATGAATTTCCCAATACATTGATTAAATCCTTGAGGTGTGGAGAACAGACAAAACATGTCATCCATACAGACATTTGCAAACTCAACAGATTTAAGTGTAATAGGGGGCGGGAGGAAGATATGCTGTAGAAAACTACTCAAAAATCAACATGATACACTTCTATTTAGTTTTTAAAAAAAAAAAACCAAACCAAAAAGCATTTAACAAACACTTGTGTTTTACTTAAGGCATATAATATTAAAGAACATTCCTTCCTCTATCTATAAGTCAAAACCTAGAAGAAAAAAAAATACATCCAGTGGTAAACAGTATGTTAAAGAGCAGCAAGTATACCTTTGCATTCCCTTACAAGACAGTTAGCTTGTTCTGGCAGTTCTGATATTTTTGTATTCACAAATAGGGATAAAATCTCAAGTCCTTTCTCATGTGCTAGTCCACTTTCCACATGAACCTCATATTTCTTGCCTAGACATAGAAACATGGAAAAAAATAAAAGAATGTAAAATATCCTATGGAAATTGAGAGTATTTTCCAAGCAAAACCTGGAACAAAGGACCTGGCTCAAAATTTTATGCATAGTATTTTAAAATGCTGAATTCTAAGACTATCAATTCTACTTATCAAAATCAAGTTCACATTAGAGAGACAAAAAATTAGACTATAATGATTACAAATACATTATGGGCACGTCATTGTGATGAGTGCTTAATACCACAGAGATAATCAGTCTAACAGCAGCAGTGTCACACAGGTTCATTTATTCTGTTGAGAATCATTGCACTCTTCAAAGTAGTTGAAGAGTCATTGCAACTTCAAACTTTCAGAATAACATATAACATTTAACTCACAAAGAGCATAAAGTCTTACAGAGCAACATTCTAAAACCTTGCTACTCGTGCAGAAGTTCAATAGTCATAGATGCTATAAGATTCTTTTAAAAGTTCACAGGAACAAATTGCATACATATACATAGACAATGTGTAATGCAGGAGAGTAAACTGTTCCTTACCAGCCACAGCATCTGTTACGCTCCTGTCCCTGCTGGTGATAAGAACCTGACACTGATTATCAAATGGTTTTAATACCCAGGAGTCCCAAATGTCATCCAGGATCAAAAGAGATCTAGTGCAAGAAGAAATATTGCAGATGTCAGATCAACTATTAGTGGTGAAATATAGCATTTCATTTTAATAATGAAACAACATTTTCAGAATTTCCAATGCATCATTGCATAACTTTTATATTAATATGCAGAATATCTTAAGAGCACATTAAACACTGTGCAAGAAAGCTGAATGCAAATATCTCTAAAAAATAATTTTTACCATTTATTGCTTTATAGCTACAATTGAAGCATAAACAATAAAGTTTTGAGAAATATTTCCATTAGTAGCTGCCAGGAAAAACAGAAATATTTACTCTGCTTTTTATGTTATCAGATACCATAAGTGAAAAAAAAAAGTTCTATAGCACTAGATAAAAACTCTGTTTGACACAGGTTAGCGATAAGGTTAGTTTCTCTTTGTGGGAGAAACCATTCCAGTTTCCTTTGACTCAAGAGTTTTCAGTTTTGTTCTTATATCTTCAGATACAATTCCTCTCATGAAGGAATTGTTTTGGATGATAAGGTTCTTTTTACATAAACATTTTATAGTGACTACACATTCAAATCCTATGGCTAGTCATGTTTGTAGGTTACTACGTGGAATCTCATCAGAATGATGTATAGTATAGTAGACTTCTCTACACCTGCCTGTATCTGACAAAGAAGTTACTGAAACTTGTTTTTAAAAGGTTGATTCCAAGGGAATAAAAAGTCAAAAAGATTAGCTGGCAAGTAGATTAATGTAAAGAAATACCAGTTATTTACATTCTGTGCGTTTTGTGGAGAAAAGTTATTGAAACCAAATCCTGCATATTGTTTATATTTACTGCCTTCTTTTTCAAAAGGGATGGAGTTTCACATTTTCTTTAGCTAAATGACACTTATGCCATCAATTCTTATAAATAAGGATTTTGTCCTTCTTAACAAGTGCACACACACTATACCACGCTTCCAAAGTTGCGTGTAAGTCTTGGCTACCCATGTCTCATTTTTATACAACTGTTCTATTAACACCCTTTTGATAAATCAGAGGGTTGACAAGAATACTATCATAGCCATAAATGACTAATGTTATGATACTTTCACACTTGAAAATATACTGAGCAGCATGAATTACAGCCTGATTTTATGCATTTAATTAATCTGAGAACTTCAAAATCCTCCCAGTCTTTTGGTATTCGTAACTTTCTTCCCCAACCACATAAACAAATCTTAAAGCCTAATTAAGGTTCTAAAAAAACCAAATCAAAACAAAAACAAACAAACAAACAAAAAACCCGAAAACAATGTGATAACAATCACTGAAGATTTAATTCTAAAATTTCTTTCTTTCTTTTCTTTATCATAGCTTCAATTTCTTCAATAATAATCCAACAAAATACATAATGATACTTTGCTCAGAAAGCTTTCATTTGATTAATACTTTAATCCCAAGAAATGTACTGGACTCACAATCTGAACCTAGAAATAGCTGAAGCAACTTTTTGTCACCAAAGAAAAATCCAGTGCAGAGCAAGTTCTGCAAGCCACAGAACTAGTGAGGCTTAGTTTCAAATACATTTGCACCCTACAAACCTCGCTCTCCACTACATTCCCCTCTGCCTCCTCCCATGCCCACTATGATTTCCCAGAGAATCAACAAGACTTTCAGTTTGTTCTTACAACGTTATCACATATACCTAACTGGGCAAGGTGCAGCACAGGTTGTAGCCTGTTCCCAGCTCGTGTATCCAAGCTGGCCAGTTAGCAAGGCAGCAAAATGTTTCCCATCAATTCATTCTGTATACTCCTTTTCACCACTGAAAACACCTACTTAGATTTCTTTTCTTTATCCGACTGTCAGCTTTTCATAAACTTACAGAATTTTTAAAGATACAAAGTTCCTACCTTTAGAGTGAATTTTGGCAATATGATCAAAGTTTTTAGGATAGAGGAGGAGAAAAGAAGGCATAAAAAGGACTAAGATGAACGGTGTGATCACATTAACATGGTTTCATAATGGTGAAAAGCAGACAGATGAGAAAAGTTTCTTAATCAATTCTTGTACCTTTTCCTTGAGGTGCAATCATACTCTGCAATACTCATATCTAAAATCTGTTACTCTACCTTGAAGCAGCTTAACGAGCATTGCAACAGGTCAACAGCATCCTACATGAGATACCTGGCAGTCTATAAAGAAGACACTGCCACAGCTGGCACTGAAATGCCCACAAATAAAACCAATTGCCTAATTGTTTCCAAAGCTGGCATCTTCTCATTTCCACTTGTTTCCTTAGCGTACAGGAACTCTTTTGACAAAACATAGTAAGTACCTCTCAAATGAGTCACTTTGTGCACTACAAAGAGTACCAACCATGTTAGGCTATCATGTTATTTGGCTATACAGTGGCTGCCAACTTCTGGAACAGTTCACAATGCCGCAGGGATACATCTTACAAGAAAACAGCACACAGTTCTCCCTTCAACTCAGAAGAGACTGTAGTGTTGTGCATAAATTAAACATCCAAATTCTTTTGCATTGAAGATTTTGGGTTTGTTAATGAACAAAAAATAACAAGAATTGTGTCAATGGAGACAACCACCCTTAAAAGTGTCTTGTTTGTACTTTTCATATAAGACTTCCACAAAAAAATGAAAGATTTCCTTGCGGAGGAGCTGGCAGTGTTTTTCAAATCTTTTCTTCACAACATTTTTTTTCCTGTACAAAAATGCCAGTATTCTTCTACTCTATGTCACAAGATTGGAGTATTATTACTGAGATATCTCACCCAGGTGCAGGCTTGTTTAGTTTAGCATGAATTTTAGCAGAGAGAGTAATGAAATCGTCAACAAAAAACAAGAACTACTGCTCAAAGATGAAAAAAGCTGTGCTGTGACTGAAACATTGCTTGATTAAATTAAGCCACTTTTCCTGAAGTTTGAAAGCAACTGATTTCTTGGCAATAATTGATCATATCATGAAAACCTGCTTTCACTGTGATAACTCTAGGACAAACACTTTAAAAAGACATCAGCTGTTCTGGAAAGGAAAAATTTTTGGCAGTGATACACACCCTTTTACTGCTGTATGATCCTCACACATCAGTGAAGCACTCTACGTACACAATGAGAACACTGAAAGTTAGAGCAATTCTTATTTCCAACTGTTTGTTCCCAACCTTCATTATTCAATGACTAATAATTTTTCAAGCAAATGTGACTCCTGCACAGCTGATTAACATATTTTGTTAGCAGAAGTCTTATTAGCCTACTAAATATATTCATATCCAGGTCAAGCCTACAACGTAACCCTTCAGTTACCTCATTAAAAAAAAAAAAACAAAAACCAACCAAAAATATCTAAACAGGGACAGTTATACTAAGTATATTATATATCTGCCGCTAGCATTTATTTACCCTTCAGCCTTTGTACACTTATCTGAACTTACTTATTCTTTTATCACATGCAAGTCAGTAATTTAGAAAATTTTAACAGGAACCCTTACACGAGAATTAAAATTCTAGAAGTATTGTCAGTTTCACACTGAATAACACTTCCTAATTAGCTACAGTAAAACAGAAAAAGGGAAAGCAAAAAGTGGAAGAGTTAGGAAGTTGTTTTTTTCAAAAACCAAAACCCCACATCACAGAGACATGTAACCACAACACAGACACCTTAGACATTAGACCAAAGTTACTCTGCAAAGTTTTATCAGTTAAAGAATGGTGCTTCATTTTACTGACATCACCTGGGATATTTGCGTAGCATCAGCAAACGAAGACGATCTTTAGCCTCTTCAATGTTAAGTGGTGGCCTTTGTGAAAGAGTAGAGTCCTGTTCCAACCTGCTACAGAGATTCTGAAGTTTTATTAGGAGCCCTGCTTTGTCCTGTTTTCCAACAGAGATCCAGTGAACTCCTCCTGGAAAGCAATCTAACAAGAAATGCAGTGTTAATCGTGCTATACATTTTAAATCAGAAATATTTAACAGCAGCTTTCAATAGCTATTCATAACTCAATTAAAATATAAAACTTTAAAGTCTATTGCAAGCTAAGCCATTGCAACTCTACCATTAACACAGAAAGATGGTTCTACAATACCACTAGTTTTTATTTTTAAAGGAACAGGCTCTGTAGGGCAAGTTCCCACAGAGAATTCACACTCTCACTGATGCTGTCATCCCACCTCTCTACATGTCATCCTGCCTGTCCCTTGACAACGCCTTCTACATCCATCTTCCTGCCAGTTTGACTTAGCATTTACCTTTTTCTACCCTGTACTACTGCAGGAGTTCAGAGTCTGGGATGTGAAAATTATCCCAAAACAGTGAACGCGAAAGCATCTAGAAGAGTCAGCTGCAGCAGAGGATCCTGTATCTATCCCTACATCATGTTTTCTAATGCCTGCGTCCCACTTTCTGCTCCAAGTCCTATGCAAGGAAAAAAATATAATAATCATTATATGGTTTCATTTATGATCTGCTTTAAGTTAAAGTGATACTTGTGTAATCGCTCCATGGATGCTTGCCATTATTAAAATATATGTAAAAGTTAGAAGATTTTAACTCACATAGCAAGGGGAAGAGTCTGAGGACTTAACAAGCAATGCCCAAAAGAATAAAAACTAAATATGATTATTTCGCACGAACAGAAATAACAATTTCAAGTTAATTAAGGATGTATCTACTCTCATAAACCAAAGCAGACTGCAAGGTAAAAAGCTGTTCAGAATCTTTTCCTATTAACTAAGTAAAATATTTATTGGTCCTAGAGCACTAAATGGTTATGAAAGCTGTAAGAAGCAAGCAAATATTTCAGAAGCACCTAAGGAACTTAGAAACCTAAATCTTAAATTACTTTCAAATGATATAAGATACTTTGCCATATATGTCCAATATGCATATACCCGTAGTAATTTTTATAAAAATATCGATTATTTTTGTTTTCTAAACGTACCTTCCAAGAGCTGATGATCCCTTAAAGCTTCTGCTGTTAAAACAGTCTTTCCACAACCTGCCATTCCATAAACTGTGACCCAGCCTGGATCACTTCCCAAGCAGCACAGTTTCTGTTTAATAGCATCTACCAGTTTTGGCCGAGTGACAAACACAACTGGTCTCTGTGGCACACCTCCTTCGCAGAGAATTGTCTTAACTAAAGTTAAAAACAAGATACATGAGAGTAAGAAGTAATTTATATATGTGATGCTTCTTCAAACCAAACCAAACAACTCCCCACCTCACCCCAAATAACTAGTGGGCTCCCTCCCCCAACTTGTGTCCCGTACAAACGCTCTAAGAACTACTGGCACAACACCAAATACTGAAAAAATATTGTTTTTTAGAAGTAAGTTACTTAGCCAGTAATTAGCCTCCCACCTGCAATAGTGACACAATTAGTAACTACATTTTATGCAAGCTAGTTACATCAATCCCTAGAAGTGAAAAGATAACAGCTCCAGTAGAAACTGTGACAAACAGACACAGGTGCTCAACATTACTATACCCAACTGCCAAGTCACTTTCCCAACCAGAAGTTATCACCCCATGGATGCAGCAGGAAAAAAAAGCATGCTGTGTACGGCGCTTACTTCGTAGTTAACAGCACAGCATTGTGGTCCAAGCAAGACTTCCTTTGATCTGAGCTAACATAGCACGACTTGCAATAGAGCAGGTAAAGCATAGCAGGGAATCTGTCCACTGCTGGCCACAAAGTGGCCATATGCAGTGCCATATTATACTGATAAGCTTTAGGAAATCTAACTCAGGTAATCAAATTCCACGTCTATGACACCTCTTAAAATACAGAGTTACAGTAAATATGGCATTTAGTCATATGCAGTTAGAAGGTTCTTCCCATTAGAAACTACCAATTGATTTCATGTCAATCAAAGACGATACTGATGACAATGTAGGTAAGAGTTAGAAACTTATTTAGGGTAATTAAAAGATCTGGTGTAGAGAATTAAAATCTATTAACTAGATCAACTATTGGAATGTAGGATGAGAGATTAACAGATTACTCGTCAAAAGAAGTGTCAGAATTTTGGAAGCCAAAACTTTTTTTATGCTAGATTCAGCTTCTTCAATATATAGAAATAAGAGTCTTTCTTTCACATACAACAAAAACGTTACAGTTTAGAGAAAAACTTGAGACCTTCAGGTGTCCTGTCTTTTAAAATAAACATTACTAAATATGAACATTTTCAGGATGACCTACAAAAGTCGTACTGTTGTACTCTCCTGACGTATTAAATTATGAAATACAGAAATACTGCCTACACTAGCAAAATAAGCGAATGCACCAACTACTCCTTTTTCATTGGAAGAGGTATTATAGATAGTCAATTAGTAAGGAATAAAAAATACACCTTGTCTCTACATTCAAGCACAGAGATTGCTGTAGTTATACTGACCATATGAAGTCATTCCATCCATTGAACTCTTTCCATTACCAGAGGAGATGGAAGGGATGCCATCCTGAAGAAGTGCAGCAAGATCTCTGTACCCTTCATGAAGTAGTGCATTATAAAATGATCTATATGAATTATTATCTTTTGTAAGAATAATGTTTATTAGAGTAGCTGCTCGCTCCTCCCGTGTACTCTACAAAAAAAAAAAAAAAAAATTAAAAGAGATGTTATAAAAAACTAAGAGACCTTAGAAATCATCTGATCTATCACTCTGTCAAATACAGACTGTTTGTCGCCTTCACCTGTGAAATAGCCTTCAACTTGACCAAGCCCTTAACTCTACCTTATGAAATGTGATAAAAACTGCATGCTAGGCATATGCTTACAAATTTGCTGAATCCAGCAATGAGACAGACAGAAAGTATTATTTTTTAAAAGAACAATAAAACATGTGAACAGACTAGGAAGATAAAAAAACAGTGAGAGACAATTCTACCTGTCGTTTCACTTTCTCCTCCTCCTGTAACGTCAGTACTTCATCAGAAATCATACGATCCATGATATAAGAGGTCTTGATGTCTTTTTCCAATGCTTGGCGATTCTTAAGTAAATAATTTCTACTCTTCACATCCATTTTTCTTCAGCATTTAAGAAACAGTCAAGGCAGAATCAAAACATAAGTTACAAGTACAAGGAAGAGAGTTTTAAAATAGTTTATGAATTTTAGTTTTAAAGTCAGAAAAAGCAGAGGAGCTGCATTAGCAGAAAACACAGTGAACTTTCAGGCAATCTTATACTACAAACTGCAGAAATCTAACAAAATTAGTTTGTTTTCTTGTTTTTTCACTTTCTGCCTTGATAAGGAGACTTTCATACTATTATATGAATTTAATTACACTGTTTGACTCACTAGTCCAGCTTGGCTGGACAGTACAGTAGCATCAAGAAAACACTGGGAAAAATCTAATATAATTCCTCTTCAACAGAGTAAAAAAACGCATATTCACAGTTAAGTTGTAGTAGATCATAAGCTACTGTGAATATGAATAGTGTTCTTGGAATATTATTTAGATACCATATGCTATTATGTTTAATAAAGACATCCAGCTGGGCATTATTAGAATTAATCTGACTACAATATTTCTCCAACTGCTCCACTTGGAGGCATATAAAGCAGATATAAAAATAATTTCAATCTTTAAAAACTAGACTCATAGTATAACTCTTGTGGTCACTACATGAACGGAAGCTTTCATTAAAAAAAACCAAACATATATGTATTGCTAATTTGCAGAGAAAAAAAAAATCCTGAGTCCTTTTCCACATTTCTACGAATTTATGTTCATGAACAGTTGCAGAACTAAAGAATCACAGTCTGTGCAAGCTTCTCATACACTAGGAACTTGCTAAATGTCTCTATGAAAAGGTCTTTTCTCCTACCACTGCATCACTCAAATTGTTTAAGCCCTTGGATCATGTGACTGAGACAACAGGATGAGAAAGGGGACTGGTCTCATGGCTGACAGCACTGGGCAGAACTACAATAGAAAATAAACTCCCCATGGACCAAATGCCATGAGATAAACTCGATGCTGTCTCCAAGTCCAAGACTCTATACAAGTACATCCAGACCTTATGACATGATGGAAAATGAAGCACTTCACACTGTCAATAACTGATCTGTATCTTCCTCTATCAGCATCTGATACACAACTATGCATTTGCATTCTTCCCATCTCATTAAAAAAAAAAAAAAAGCCCGAAGATAAAAGAAGGTGAAAACTATTGTCTACCATGTAAAGGTTTCCCAGTACTGATCAGCTGCCCCTGAGAGTACCTAATGTTCAAAACGATCACACTCCTGCGCAAGGACCGAAGGCTCCGTAGGCAATTTCCAGCTCCTGCGCAGAGCAGCCTGCACAAGTGCTCACCTTTTCCTTCACTCCCTCCTTCAGGAGCCGGGTAGATGCAGAAGAGCCACCTATGGATAAGCCCGTGATGGAGTGCCTCTTCCGCCGTACTGACAGAACTTCCTATTTTCATTGGAAATTATGTGGTTAGGAAAGTCTTTCACCCCGCCTTCACCCCACCGCACCGCATGAAAGCTCTCCCCAGTCGAAAAACGTCCAGGTTAAGAAAAAACCCCAGTAATAATCAACCCACGTGTGAAGCACACACAAAAAGAAAGCACCCTACAAACACACAAAACAAAGGGTTACCTCACACCCCGACACGCCTCACCGCAGCCGCCGCTACCGGCCGCAGGGAGAACGAAACAGAAACCGTAGCGCTCAGTCAGGCCAACCACCCCCGCCCCACCGGGGCTCTGCTCGGCCACCTCCTCCATTACCCGCCGAGGCGCGGGGCGGCGAGCCCTCCCCGCAGCAGGCAGACACGGAGCCGCGGGCTGGAGCCAGCCTCAGGGGCGACGCAGGGAAGCCGCCCGGGCATAGTCCTTCCTCGCCCCGTCCCGTCCCGTCCCGTCCCGTCCCGTCCCACCTCTCGCCCTCTCCGCCACCGCCGATCACCTGCCGGGCAGCGCGGGGCTGTCAGGAGCCGCCGGCAACAAGTTTTCGCCTTGCCCTGAGGAGAAGCCGCTACCCCGTCACCGGGGAAGCAGCGCGTCGCCAGCACTTCCTCCTTCCGGCCCCCGGGGCTGGGAGAAGAGAAGGGCCGGCCCGGCCCCCGCGGAACAAAGCCCGGCGCTCCCGCGCCGGCGCGGAAGCTCAGTCGGCTCAGCGGAGCGGCGGTAGCGCGCCTGACGTGGCGCGGCAGGGGCTGAGGGAGCGGCGGCCAACGGCTGCAACGGGCGCGGCAGGGGCTGAGGGAGCGGCGGCCAACGGCTGCAACGGGCGCGGCGGAGGCTGAGGGAGCAGCTGCCAACGGAGCGCGGCGCTAGGCGCTGGCCCCGGCCAGAGGTGGGGCCCCGGGACGTGTCAGCGTGGTAACGGCCCTCACCGCCTTGCCGCTCTGAGGGTGCCCCCGTGGAGGAGCGTGGCAGCGGCCCGAGGGGGAAAGGCGGCCCGAAGAACCGGCGGGTCGGTGACGGCAAGGCCGCGGGTGGCGGCCCGCAGGCCTGCTCCCAGGGCGGCCGGGGGGCTCCTGGGCTGGGGGAGTTTCCCGATGACAGAGGGGATGTGGAAGCGCGCTGGAAGGGAGAGGGTAGTCGGTCACTTTCAGTGCCCCGGGCCGAGCGCAGGCAGGGCTGGGGTGGGGAGTAAGGGGGGGCGAGGAAGGGCCTGGGAGGCTCGGGAGGGTCTCTGTGGAGAGCTGCGGGTCGTTCCTCTGCCCCAGGCGGGGCTGCGCTTTGGAGTTGTCCTTGGTAAAGCTGAGTTGTTGGTCTTGTATTAAACTATTTCCCTAACTACCATTCAGATTTTTCTTTTTTTTTTTTTTTAACTTCATAATACGTGCTCTCAACCCCAAAGGTGTTTTAAAAGTTACAAAATTGCATTTATTGCCTTTTTTTTTTTGAGAACAAGAGATGTTTTTACTTCAAACTCTGAGCATAATTCCTAGTTGTGTGACTCACAAACAGCTTCATACTCTTGTGTAAAAGGCACTGTTTAAAATCTAAATCTGTCACATATGCGACTATGTAAGTATCTTTAATATTTAAATATTTATATTTTGACATGGGACTAGTAGCAATACTGCAAAATGGTCCAGAAGGAAGCACAACATTTTTGTCTTAAATTGTGCTAGACCAAATCCACCAAGGATCTAGTTGGTTTTGAGCAGCTGGTGGAAGATCTTAGGCTTGAAAATGCCACTCTCTACTTCTGCTTGGCTAGAACATGAGCTTTTGTATTCCTCGAAACTGGAGATTCGTATTGCCTAAATCTACTCGGACCTTCATTTTAGCAAAGAGGAAAGTATACCTTTTCTTTTATCTAGATGCATTATTTCATTAATCTTCTGTGTTTTTATATTCATGGCTTTCTATTAACTGATGCCTGTGGTTTTACAGATGACATGAAATCATTACAACAGAACTATTACTAGATTAAAGCTTGATTTGCAGTCCCATTTCTAAGAAAGAAAATTCATTTTCTACTTCAATGTGGAGTAGGTAATTTATTTATTTTTTAAAATCTACAAGTAAAACATGATAATGAAATTCCTGATGAATCACAGAATCTTCTAGGTTGGAAGGGACCTTAAAGATCATCTTGTCCAACCGTCAACCTAACTGACAAAAATAGACACCCACACAACAAACAAATTGCAACAGTAATCAACTATATAAAGAAATATTGTGCTTTCACTCATGATTTAAAATATATCTTCAAAATGGCTTATTATACAACAAATGAAATATTTTTGGAAAGGTGAAATTAGCTGATGTCTGAAAACAGTTCAGTTTGAGAAAAAAAACAGTGCTCTATAGTATAGAAAACAAAAACGTTCACAAAGCCTTATGAAAGGATTATGACACTTTGCTAGTTATGTGATCTTTTGTAAACATAGTAAGCAGTGAAGGAAACATTTTTTTGGGCTTTATTTGTGTAACTAAAGGGCAAAAGGTTATATTTGGGGGTGCTTAGAAGTAACTAGTCCATTTTGATTTTGTTTTACTAGCTCTCTCCTTTGCTTCTGCTTTTTAAGAGCACAAAATGCCTGAAGTTAAGCAGAGGAAGAAAGATATTTCTTCATCCAAGACCAATGAGGGTTCACAAAAGGTTGAGAAGCACAGTAATTGTGGGAAGCTGGCAAGTTCCAGGACCAGCAATAATCGGAGTTCCTTTTGGATGGACTATGGAACAACCTTAAGCATGTTTTCCCTTGCTGTTTGCTTGGTGCTGACCTGGTAGGTAATCCTCTAAAGTGGATTTTATTATTTTCTTTTGCATTCTATACCATATTCAGTCACAGGCAATATGATCAGTTACATTTGAATAAAATGTTTGGGTTAAGTGACTAGAAATTTACTAAAGCTAGAAGGATCAAGAAAAGAATAGCAGTATTCACAAGTGTGGAAACAGTGGTATAGAGTGAGGGGATTATAGAAGCTTGATCTTTTCTATCATGTTGAAAGTTTAAAAGGTATCTTGCTCATGAATTGTAAATACCTGCTTTGGAGACTACATTCTAAGTGTGAAGAGCAACTTAATCTGACAATGAAGTACAACAAGGCTCATTTGGCAGGTAATAAATAATTCAACAGTAGAAGTGATGTAGAGTTTTCTGTAAATAATTTGCTCAGCAGTGTGGTGAAGTGTTCATCAGGTGGAGTCTTCAAGTAAAGGTCAAATATCTTTGTAAAAGATGTTTTAGAATATCTTAGCAGCATTGATACCTTAGTTCCATCAGAAACTGAGCTTCTTGCAGAAATTATATGATGCAATTCTCAGAACTCTAGTGCAAGAAACTAGTCCAGATTATTACGCTCTAGTCATCGCTCTGAAAATTGAGGTAAAACTTGTTCTTAACCTCACCCGGATCTCATTATCTAAATCTTTGAGAAACCAAATGACATAGTAGAATAAAATATTTTGATGCATCTGCTTAATGTTTTAAGTGTATCTATGTTTGTTTGCATGTATCTATCTATAGCTAGCATTTTAGCTTATATTGTCTAACTTTATCTGTATAGACTATTGTAGATCTTTTGCAACTTCTAATCGCTATCCAATATACTAATAAATATCAATTTATGAAAGCACAAGTATTTTAAATAAAATCTATTGTTCTAGATAAAATTGTTCTCACTCCTGAGAGGACGCTTGAATAGTCTACAATAAACCTTGTTTAGGGATTAATAAACATCCCACAAAATCGAGGGTTCTTGCTTGGTTGTCTCATTTTCTTTTTAACTTCATGAAGTGCTTACAGTTCAGAAACCTCCCAAGTTCACAGCAGATGAATCTTGTATGTATTTGAAGTACAGGATTGAGATCTCTGTGGTCTGTTCAAAGCTGGCATCATTCTAACAGTAGCTATACAAGCTTTGCCACAATGCATCATATGTTCTTGGGTGGTACAGTTAAACAACATTAGAGTTAACCAGCCTTTCTAAATCCAAAGGCTGCAGTACGTGACTTTGTGATGCTTCGCAAGGAAGAAAAAATATTTTTTTGTGTTTTATTTCCACCAGTTAAATAATACTTTATCAATAAAATATATTGTGAGGCAGTGCATTACAAGCTTATAATGGCCTCCCTATGTCAGCAGTCTTATTGGATGTTTTTCCTGTTTGAATGGTATACAGTGTAAAAACAAAGCACATCTATGGATGTTTCCTAGTTTTTCCACTTCTATTGGAAGATAACTCTAGTATGAAGACAGATCACCTTCATTAAACCCTAATTTATTTTTTTTTTTTTACTTCATGTTTTGATGTAGCAAATTCTGTGAAGACAAATTCATACCGTTACAGATTGCAGTGAATCAGGTCCAGGAACACGTAATATATGCTAATTACGTAGTTATGTTTACTATTTATTTACTTGTAATTTACAGGCTCTTATTTCAGCAGTCAAAACAATTTGCTAATATGGAAGAAAAGTACAATTTCTTACAGCAAGAAGCTGAAAAATTCCTGGATGTGGAAAATAAAGTTAACTTAATTTCTGAAAAGGTAATAATTAACATGTTAATTGGATAATCTCTGGTGAACATTTGACATTGTTTTACTTTGTTTTCATTTAGTTAAATTCAACTCACTGTTTTAAAATAAATTTTCATAATGTGTTCTACTTGCCTGAGAATAGGCCTTTGGAGAATATTTCATGCAACCTAATGAGCCAATCCATGCCATTGCTAAAGTATGTGAATAGAGTGGTTGTATCTCAGTATTATTTTTTAGACATTAAACTATTTTTAAAAACTTAAATTTATGTACATACTTCATTCTACCAGTATTGTTCTGTGTATAATTCTAATATACATTGATTTGAAGAAAATTTACAGGCATTTTTATGTAGTAGACCTGTTCTAATAATGTGAAAGACATAATGAAGTGATAAAAATATTTTTTCATTGCTATTTTATTTTCTTACATATGGATGACATTCTCAAGTAGAAAAACTTGGGGTGGTTATCCCCTATATTTTACAGATAATGATGGGAGTACAGCATGGCTTATGCTAGTGATGTTGGTTTAGCACTGATCTCATAATGATGTCATTTATACATGATGTAATTCGGGTATTTATATACTACTCCAGATTGCAAAATGTTGCATGGGATTTAGGTAGTGTGATATATTTTACAAAAACCACCCAAAACCTAAAATCAAAACAAACCCCCAAACCACTGTGGAAAATAAGGGATTGACAACAAAGAAAACAGCATGTATTCTATAGAAATTCAACAACAAATGTACCCTTTTCTGTGACTTTTTCATACTAGGTTAATCAACAATGTTTAAAGGACAAAATATAAACCCAGATCATATAGGTGCTTTGTAACAAGTAAAGTAGCTTCTAAGGGACTTTATTCTCTGTTAAATAAAAACAAGTGGTTTTTTAGTCTTGTTTTCGTTAAGCAGACATGGACATTGTTTTGTGTTACCAATGCAGCTTGAGTCTTCTGAAAGCTACCTACGAGAAGCTGCTTCGTCTCTCTCTCTGATGTCTGAGTTTGAGCAGGAAATACCTTCTCTTCATAACACCATAAATGATATTCAGAACAATGAACAGACTCTCTCTCTAAAGATGCAGAGCATTAATGAGAAGTTCCAAAATGTTACAAATTCCTGGAGAAGAAGCTTGGATGAAATGAACGTGAACACTAGTAGTTTAAAATCTGAAGCGAAGTTCATACATACAGAAGTTACTTCCCAAATTAATGAAGTTGACCAAAGAATTAAGTCCCTTTCAGAAAAAGTAAAAGATTTGGAAGACAGTACAGCCAGAAATGTTAAAACACTAAAAAGGCAAGAAGATGATGAATTCTCTAGAATTGAACAGAAGTTGGACTTACATGCAAAGGCAGTTGAAAAACTAGAAGAGCAACATAATAGTCTGGTAGCCAAGGACACAGACCTGAATCAGAAACTTGCAAACTATGAACCTAAAATTGAGGAGTGCAAGACCCATTTGCCAACAATAGAAAATGCTGTTCACTCTATTCTTAGATTATCAAGTGAATTACTAAGTATGGAGAAAAAGATAGAGGACTTGATGACACAGCTACATACTGTGGAAAATGTTGTGTTGAGAACTGTCTCTGATACAACGGCAATGCAAAAAGTTCTTGAAAACATACAATACAATGACAGCATATTGAAAGTCCAAAATAAAACAGTGGTTTTAGAGGAAGTAGTGCATGACATGAAAGTATCTTCAAAAGCAAAAGAAATAACTTTAGAAAGTTATAACTTAGAAAATGACCAGAATGGGGATAAGTGAATTTGGATTTAGGGTTTTCATTGATAAAAGAGCACTTTGTTATAAGTAACGTGACTCTTAACATATGCTAAAGGTAGCTGAAGTATTGTCATCAATTTAAATCAGTATTGGATCAGACTGAAAGGAAAACTATTTCTAGAGGATAGAGAGCAAGAAATACTGTGTTGGAGGAGGCAAGGAGTATTTTCTTAAATAAATTAAGGATTATTTTCAGTTTATTTATTAAAAGATCATTTTTATTAAAGTGGATTTTGAAGCAAAGTATTTAGATTTAAGAAAAAAAGTAAAAAATGGAGCTATCAGATTAAAATTTATATTTAGTTCTCACTACTTTGTTTTTTTTCTATTTTTACTTTTTATATTCCATGGACTTGTAATACAGTGGACAATTAAGTTATCTCTAGGCAGATATACGCATACTTTGCTTTTAATGTGTTATATACCATAATATTTTTGTGCTCACGGTACAGACTTCTCAATGGCAGAGTTGTTACTTGAAATCTATGTATTTTATTACATGCGGGAAAGCACAAGTAGATTTTTAACAGCTGAAGCTTAGATATAACAGCATTACAGAAAACATGAGTAAAGTAGCCTTTACTGGGAACATTGTCTGATACGGACAGGGGCTGGTGTTATCTTTTATTTCTTTGACCCCATGCAAATAGCTCCTTTGACCGTATTTCCAGCCTTTTCAAACTTCCTAAAATCACTGGCGTAGTTTTGTTCTGCCGCTGAAGTCTTTGGACTACATATAGACTCAAGTTCTTATAACAGATATTCCTGTTAGATTCTTCTTCCATCATTTAATTTGCAAGTTTGGTGTGATCAGTTGCTATTAGTCTGGTGGGGGGGGGCGTTGTTTGTTTCTTTGTTTGTTTTGGTGCTATTAGAAATACGTTTTAACCTTTTCTTCTGTAGAATGTTCTCTATTAGATACTACATGACATGTCTGGTATTGCTTTGCATTCCAAAGGGAAAAAAAAAACCTTAACAGTGTTACTGATACCATTTCCCAAAGTTTGGTGAACCAAGAGCTCCAAAAGCAATTAACGAAAGGCATGGAGTTATGTACTTGGGAGCAGGGAATATCTGATTTATCTATAGATGTAATGGATCTGCTTACACCAGATGTGGCACTAACTCATAGGCCTGAGAGCTGTTCATTGAAATTTGGATCTCAGGACCAACATGAATTTGTGTCTACAGACTTATGTCTTGGTAATTCCTGATTTCTCAACTCAGGAAAGGAGACACCTTAGAGAACAGTATGAATCCACAACATTTATAACTTAATCAGGCTTAAGTTAAATTATTCTGGGTTTGTACATTCATTTGTCTAGAACTCTACTGAACTCTTTAGTAAACAGTGCTGCCCATTCAAAAGCCTATTAAACCAGCATTTCTTGCTGTTAGGAAGTCTGTCAGTTTCATTTATTATGTATCTGTTTACAGTCAGATTAATAAAAATGTATTGCAGTGGATTACCCTGTCCTGGTGCATAAATCTAATTCAAAATAAATTGCTCTTCCAGAAGAGTATGGATTAAATACTTTAGTGTTCAGTCATCCATTAAGAAATACTACTCTGTATGGAAATGTGTTTTAAATACTTTTTCCAAGTGTGTTTTTGCTTCTTGCATGTTTGGGGAAGGGTGGCTCCTCAATTTAATGTCTTTCATCAACCCCATTGAAAGCTGAATGTATGTGAGATTGAGCAGGAAACCCTTGTCCTTAGGGGGCAACTACTAGGAAACTGGCACAACTCTCCACAACCTCAATTTTGGTGTTTTGTTTTTAAGCAAAGGGTTCTGTGCTAATGAGGCATGACCAACATCAAAAAGTTAAAAATACTTGTTTCTTTGGTGTTATTTTTACTGCTAGTGTCAAGAAAATGATTAGTAACTTGAAACTTATTATAGCCTCTTAGAATGTGTTTGCCCATTTGGTGGTTTTTTTTTTTCCTCTCCAAGTTCTACACTGACTGACTGGGGATTAACGAGGATTGTATCACTCGGGTATTTTCCTTTCTTCTCAAATTTAAAAACCAAGAACCAATCATTAAAAAAAAAAGTGAATAGGAAATTCATTAAAAAAATCCAACAGTAGCATGAGGGTTCCCTCACTAATGTAGCTGTTATGGAGGCAGGCTGTTTAAGTAATACTTTTCCTATGAAGTATTTTAGTGGCTGTTTAAACTAAGAGGGAACCAAGCCTAATCCCTTTGGCTTTTTCTTCTGTGAATGTCATGTTCAAAATATATATTATGGTTACCAAAATCACATCAGGCAATTATGGTCCATGATGTTAGATAAGAGAATTTTAAAAGTAGGCATCTTTCTAAAATGTTTCTGAATGCCCTTCAACATGGGTCTTTCAGGATCACGCACTTTGTATGCTTAATACAAAAATTTCCATAAATCAGAAGAAAATTGCATTTGATGACTTGTGTTTTCAGAGGTCATCCTGGAAAGTTATATAGCACCTTCCTGTAATTTTTGTCATAATAGAAAAAGTAGTAACATCTGAATTTTTTATATATTCTGAAGGGGAAAAGAAAAAAGAAATTTTTGGTTGTGTTGCAACAGAAGTATATTTCCCCAATTTCAATATCAGAATAGTAAGATACTTCATTAGAGTATAGCTTTAATTTTGATCTGAGTTCTTAAGCTAGAAATCTTGTCAAATATTTTTATTTGTATCCCTGTAGTGTGAAAAGACTTGGAACTTGGTGGAACAGGTGGAAGATCTTCAAATAATTCCTCACATTAAACATCTGCAGGAAGATGTTTATACAATGAAAACAAGGTCTAGCAGCATAATTAAAAAACAAGAAGAACTGCAGAAGAACTTAACAGCTCTTTTCCATGCAGTTTCCAGTGTGGAAGAGAATGCAGCTTCCATAGCAAAAAACGTAACTTTGACAATTGTGACAGTAAAAACTGACATAAGGCGCATTTCAGGCCTCATCTCAGATATGACTGCGCTGACAGATTCTTTGCAAACACTAGAAGATAAAGTAGAAAAAGGCGAAAAGAAGACAGTGAAAAATATAGGTGACCTGCTTACCAGTAGCATCGACCGAAGTACAGACCTACAAAGCTTGGCATCCAGTAACGCAAAAAAAATTGAGCAAATTAAGACAGCATTGTCTGAGTTAAGGAGTGATTTTAACAAGCATTCGGATAGACTTTTGAATCTTGAAGGTGATAGGGCGAAAGTTCTGAAGACGGTTACATTTGCAAATGATTTAAAACCCAAGATGTACAAACTTAAAAAGGATTTTGCCACCTTCGAGCCATTAATAAGTGACCTGACACTGAGAATAGGAAGATTAGTGGAGGATGTATTACGACAGGAGAAGGAAATCACTTCACTGAATGAGAAATTGGCCAATCTAACAAGAGTTCAAACTGAGATTAAAGATATGAAAGATGAAATAACCAAGATTTCAGACATGAATTGATCACTGTGAAAAGTCACTGCCTAAAGAACAGTAGTGTTTGAGGAGTGTTAACTCCATCATGTGTAGTACTAAGAAGAAAGACAACATTTAAAGGCTTCATTTAGAAGCACACCGGAACTTAACTCTGCCTTTGACAAGCACAGAAAAAAAGTCATACTGATTTCAAGGGACAAGCTGTAACATGAGCAAAAAACATGTTTCTGTGTATGTGTGGGATTTTTTTCTAAAGGATGACAGATGCTATATTTATTAAGTTGCTTGTTTTGTACAATAAAAGTGTTAAAGCATAAAGTGTTCTTACCTTTGGAACTTGCTTTCATGAAGAAAGTAGGGCCAAAGACAGATTTTCAGCTTTCCTTTCCTGCTCCAGGAAAGAATAAAATTGGTTTCCAGATAGTTAAACAAGGGTTAATCAAGCTGCAGTAGCAATTTAATACTGTCTCAATATATTAACTGTATGATTTTTTTAAACTATAGCACACTCCTTTTTTTCTTTTTGTGAATAATCAGTATTTACAGAGGTAAGTACAGTGAAGCAAGCAATGCTCAGAAACAGCACTGATGCCTTGCAGTAAGATTTTCTGTGGGGCTTTATAATTGTCCTAAGTATTTAAAACACTCAACTCTACGGTCTGAAAGCTTTGAAAGACCTACTAACCCTACTGATGGCTTTCTCCCAGTGCCACAGTATCTGTCCAGGAATCCTAACAGCATTACCCATTTATTGTTTCTTAGCCTGTAGAACGCTATAGTGAGCGGCAGAATTAGCAGAGAGAAGCTATTAAGGTTGCAAATGGTTTGACTGATAGGAGCCACTGGCTGTTTCCTGTGGTGAAGAGCAGGAGTTTAAGAGATTCAAGACATTTGAAGACATGGTAGGCAGTGGACTGAAGTAACAAGGTAACAGGAATGGGTTTGGCTACTTCTACATGCAGAAACATCAGTTCAGCTGAGTTTCTGCGTGTGACATCCTTCTCCCACATCACTCAGAGTTACAAAAAGCACATTCTGTAACAAGGCCGCATGGCTATTAAGCTCAGCTATCCAAGGTACTCGTATTTGCTATAAAAAAAGCAGGATGTTTATTGTTTTCACTGTGAACTACATCATTTCTATGTAGAAATGCCAATGAAATTACAACTATTTGTATTACAGCCCATTTCGAAGTGATAGGCAACACGCGTTTCAGCAAGTACCAGCACATTTGATCTGTAGTACAACCTGATACAAACACAGGGTGTGAATGGAGTGGTTATTCCAAAGTTATATAGACAGCACGCTTTAAATCAGAAAGCCGATCTCAGCTCCAGTTAACAGCAAGAAAGGATGTTTTCCTCCTTCATGAAACAATATACACGAGCAGCACGTACATAATCCTTCTTTTACAAAGCACTTTTGGGTTTAGCGATCTCTGGAGTTATCCGAGTTGTATGTGATTCAAAAGGGAGCGCTCCTTTTTGATACAGGACACTCCTCGCAACGAAAGCACAAATCCACCAGAAGCACCGCTGCTCCCCTGCCCCATCTTCTCCACTTTCCAAAAACGTACCACACATTACGCTATAAAGCAGTTATCAATGGCAAACTTGACCTTTTAAAATGCATTTTAATACTGCCATTTTCCCCACATAAGCTTATTTAAAATATGAGTGGGTGACCCCTTAAGCAATTAGCATTTGATATACGTTAAACCCCTTCACCTCAAGCAGCCAAACAAGCCTGTGGCTGAACGGCGATGGAGGCAGCAGCTGCCAGGCAGTTCTGCCCCCGCCCTGGGTTTCCACTGAAACACAACACTGAAGCAGCACCAAGCACCAACCCTTTCTCAGTTACAGAAGAAGAGAGGAACCGCTAGCTGCCCCCAGTAGTCCTATCTCAGGTCTACCTCGATAAAATTACCTGAGCATCCGTAAAAAGATAGCTTCAGGTCTACCCTTGAGCAGTAAGCAAACGTATTTGAGATGCTCTTACTACTGCACATACTTAGAAACAAATACACAAAAATGACCCAATTCCAGAGAAAAAAAAAATGCAGGATTTTTCTCCAGATGTTGAATGACAAGTAAGAGTCTTGAGAAATTGAGCTTATCATTGGATTACTTGACAGTCAGACTATCTATCTCACCACATAAGCCAAGTTTGTCACTCTTCTGCCAGCCTTAAAAGTTGACAGAAGTGCTTCCCTCTCTCAGTATTAGAAGGAACTCGGGATGTTTTCCAGCAAGTGAAGTCTACCAAGTTAAAACACGCCTTTAAGGAAACTATGATAGTCAGTACAGGTAACAGTGCACAAGATACTGCTGTTCCAGTAAGTTGAACCACGCACAAAAGTTAACTTCAAAAGCTGACTTAACACCAATCATTTTGATACAAGATAAGTCATAGTTAATGCTCTTCTCCAAGGAAGCTCTTACGAGCATTTAAGGATTTGTTATATAATGTCAAAGCTTCCCACTCACAATGGGGCAACCAGATGTACATACTTATAACATGAAATATATTTAATTCAACACCAAAGTTTTTGTGCAAATGTTTTATTTAGATTTAGGGAATTTGACTTCGCTGTATAATGCAGTTGGTATCGGCCACTCTAGGAGTGTGTTTAGTGTCATGGTGACAGGGAAATAGAGCAGATTTAGATTTAACTCCACATTTTGAAAGGCAACAATTCAAAATAAGGCTCAGCTTGGTTGTTTGGCGTAACTATCAAAAATCTTGGATGTCAGAAGGTTCTCAGGGGGTGGGAACCTCAACACTGTGTAAAAGTTAGCAGGAACATCAGGCTCCAGAGTGAGATGCAGCCATCAGTGTATTTATGCCACTCCACAGGAGCCTGCTTTAATTGTCCTTGACTGAGGGACACAAGTAAAGAGGAAGGAGCGGTGCAACATACGCAAATGCCAAGCTACGTTCAGTATCATCAGCTCCAACGCTAAAGGCAGCATATCCAAACAGCTTTGCACAAAAGACACTTAAGCTCCAGCTCTACTAAATGAACAAAGTAGTACTGGATACGGTGAACCCTTTTACCCTACTAGGCGTTTTCTGGCTTTTTCTCAATGAAACTTATCAACTGTGGGTTCTTGAACAGGTAAAACACAGAAGGCAGCATGCTCATCTTTCTAAGACTAGAAAAAACGCATTCATGGCCTTAACAGAAGATTGCTGTGAATGTCTCCTCCTGCATGCCTAGGAGCCTAGATTTCTTCACATCAAGGTCCAAAAATATCAGTATGGCTTCTTGCACTGCAGAATTGCATGGTTCAACCAAAACTCAGCATTAAAACTGAACAAATTCACAAAAACACCCAATCCCCTAACTACAGGAGTACCAAGTGTAGGGAAAAGCTCACAAGTTCGTAAAACTTTACAATAAGAAACAAGCCATTTTTATTTTACTGTAAACCTATAGTAAGCTTTTAGTGGTCAGGTATCCTCAAGAATCTTTATTATAAACATCAGCTTTTCTTTTGTTATGGTAGCAGCTACTGTTTAATTCCACAGTACAAGCAGAAGGACCGAGTTCTTTGGTGCAGTTCAAAGCCAGAAATTAGTCAAAGCAGAAATTAGTCAAGTAAGCATCAGTTAGTTACATTGGGATGACCAACCCAAAGCAAAAATGGCTCTATTATGTATAAGGTTCCTTTAATCTCCATGGAAAACACCTATATTAGGACCAGGATGCCCTACCAGACTGCAGTTGCATCTCAGCCACTCAAGAGTTGAGCTATTCTACGGTAACAGTTTAAAGGCAAATAAAACAGTGGACTCAAAAGTGCATTGAATTGCAGTTAGTTTCTGCAGTTCTGCAAGGATAGGTTCTTGGCACTTCTCTGTAATTCAGCGAAAGCCTATTTTTGTTACAATCATTTTACAGTTCTCTCATTCTTGAGGCGTAGAATAGGTTAATATTTTAATTTTTTTTAATTTTTTTTTCAGGGGAGGAATATTTGAGGTATTTGCTGCTATGAAATGAAGCTTACATACGCAGTAGTAAACAGACACTAAGCACTCTGTTTCTCATTTATTTCAGGCAATGACAGTTGCAGAATTTAAACCCTCATGTGGCATGAGGGCAGAGCCAATAATGACATCATATAGAGTTTGTTTTCTACATAGTCAAATATATAAAAGTTTCATGAAACTCATCACTGAGACAGCCAGCATAGTCAGTCCATGAGCTGTCTATTCGGTTAGACCAAGCTTCTTCTTCAGAGATTCTGGCATTTCAGGTGGAGGTGGACGAGGAAGTCTGAAATAAACCTTCACAGAATCATAGATGAACCACTGTAGTGCAGTCAGCGTACCAATCATAATGATACGAGCAAACAGACCTTTCCATACACCTGTGGAGCAAAACATAAAGCAGGAGTAGCGTCAGAAGCCAGGAAAAAAAAAAAAGAAAAATCTTTCCCAAAACACCACAAACACTTGATCCAAAATACGTGAAAGTAACAAGGTACCTTTGAATCCAAGTCTCTGAAGAACCTGTGAAGCAGAACTGCCTTTTTCTTTGTTCAACACAGACACCACAGAGTCAGCAGGATGGGAAACGATTGCACAGAACACACCAGCTGGAAGAATAATTTGACATTAGTTCTGTGGCGTTTTAGCTGTACCGTTACTGTGCACACTAAGCACAACAAACTGCAACCACACCTTCTAATAAATTGCTAATGAATTGCACACCAGTTATGTTAAGCCCGGAGGAGTCCTCATTGCACTAGGCCTAGAAGCATGCCCTCTGACTGGCTCTTTGCTGACCTACATGCAGTAGGACTGACCTACAACCCTTCTTCCTACCCATTGCCACTGGAGAGCCTAGCCTCTGGATCCTGCAACACCTCTCCTGCTAAAATAAAACTCCTTCTAAATCTTTGAATACTGAAAATCCCCCTTTCATCCAGATTTCTCTCCCCTTCCTTCAACCTTTCCCAGCCTAGCAATACGCAAGTTTTTTTTCCACTTAAATCAGCTGCAGTTTCTAAACTTGGACATCGACATTGGTAACACACAGGAGCAACTAAGAGTATTGTCCTACTATAGACTCATTCTCCACCTACAGACTGAATAGTTTTTTTTCCCCTGCACATTTTTGAAGTTACAAGTAAAATCTACCATTCCAGTTACATCTATCTGATAGTCTGAAAAGGCTTCTTGAGTTGTGTCAGTCCATTAATGAAGTGTAGGACTTAAAGAATCCTTACCAATATAGCCTGCAACAAATGTGACGACCAGCTGCTCTCCTTTTGTACATTCACTTCGTGGCTTGGGAACAACGTACTTGTAGAGAGCTTCAACAGTACGTTCAAAGCAGGCAAATTTCATCATTGTGTATGGAATCTGTCTCATCCATAGTGGAGCAACACCTTTATAGAAACTTAACCGGAGAAGAGACAAACTTCGTTTCATTTTCTCCAGTATTTAAGGTACATTTTTAACTTAAAAAATGAGTTAGCTTATTGTTGCTATTGGAAAAACAATTTCTAAATACTGGTACTGTAAGACTTAAGCGTCTCAATACCTACAGAACAGGAATTTTTATTAGTTCCCGAGTACTAACTTAAAACAGCAACACAAATTAGAATTTACCTGATGCCTTAACACTGCACAGCTGTTTTTGCAGTCACTTTTCAGATTACAACACATTGCAGTAATGGGGTACTCATACTACAAGTACAGCGAGGCATATGTCTGCATACCAGCCAAGTCCCGATAGCGATAAATGACTTGTATATTTACAGCCACTTCTATCAGAACAGAAAGCTAACATGCAGTTATAATACTCTTACATGCCAATGACTCAAGCATCTTTGACTGTACAACCAAAAAGTTGCTGAATATCTCTGACTGGAACTGCTAGAAACTGAAGTTATCCAGCAGAACTCAGCACAAAGATACTCACAAAGATGGATCTAAGGAGCATGTGGAAGTAACAGCCAGTTCAGCACAGATTCCCTAAAGTATGTTAAGCTGTTATCTTGAAATACCGAGATCAAAAAATATTATACGCTAAAGGCACAGCAGCTTTAGCAACAGTCTTTCATTGGGAAAAAGTACTCAATGTTAAGAACCTGAATAAAAATTAAAGTCAAGAAGATACTTACGCCCAGATGCCTTCTTCTCCAAACATTTTAGGTACAGCCTGCCGCAGAGTGTTGGCGTATCCAGGCTGTGTCTGAATACGAACTTTAGCAGCTTCCATTGGAGCCAGAGCAATGTCAGCAAAAAACTCTGCACTGGCAGATGCAGCTAAATATAGCGAAGTACGCCACAAATACGCATTTTCCTGAAGTGAATTTAAACACACATTTTTATTAATGAACCGTGCTTTTGTGACTACTCCGCATTACTACTACTATTACTTTGCAGATATATAGCCTCATATAAACCACTTACCTCTCCCAGCATGTTGCCATATAGGATTTTGAAAACTTCATAGAAACCAAATTTACAAAGCCCTTGCATGGAATATCCAAT
Organism: Limnodromus scolopaceus; assembly: GCA_028565335.1. NCBI lineage: Eukaryota > Metazoa > Chordata > Aves > Charadriiformes > Scolopacidae > Limnodromus > Limnodromus scolopaceus. Next base: position 50,573,173 of record JAOXNO010000001.1, on the reverse strand, counting down.
AAAGGTTGGAGCCCATCCCTTAGCCAAGCCACGAACACCATCTTCTTTGATTGTCACTGAAAATCCATTGAAGATGCTCTTGTATTTTTGTGGATCGACCTAAAGAGAACAAGCAGTTAATTGCTTGACACAGCTTACTATTTCCTTTCTCACTCACCCATCCAAAATATAAAACTCTTAAATTCCTCATACAGATGGCTTTCTAAGGTTCCCTGGACAGACAGCCTATACTTAACACAAAGTTACACTAACCTAACTGTAATAAAAAACTGCTAGGCTAAACCCTAACTTATTTTAACAGTCAGTATGTTCCTCAATACTCAGGAGCCCCAAAACTATCTGAATTTTGCTTTATGTTTATTCTCCAAATTAACAATATTACTTTCTCTATCTAAAAGATTTACTAAAATCACTATTCATAACGCTGACAGTAGTATACTGGTATGTTTAGATCAGATTCTTTATAAACTTGATAGCTTCTGTCAGCATTCTCAACCTCTCTACATCACACCTATGTACACTTGCCACAAACCAAGCCTGACAATTCACCTTGACTCTTAATCAGAGAAGGTTATTTGTCCACTGTTAGTTTGATCCCTCCACATAGTCAGATGGAGCAAAGCAGATAAGCAGATCAAAGTGTACTCAAGAACTTCTAACACTTGTACTTTGACTTCACAATGAAGGTTACATAGAAAATATTCTCTGCGCAAAAAATACTGAGTCAGATTTCATTAATAACTCATCAGAAATAAAAAAAGATCAACTTGAATATTTTTTCCATGTGAAAGGAAGCCATTTAACAAATTCTCAAATGGGTCATTATGACAAATTTTAAGTCACATCACATCGTTGCTTTTCATATTTGACATCATCCAACACTTCCTCAAAGGAATAAGAAAGATATCAAATTAGTCAATCAAAGCTTTTAGAAAGAGCTATAGGACCTGCAATGACTGATATTTTGTCTTGCAGCCTGCAACAACCTACTTGAGAACTAGTTCATTAGAACATGTCAATTTTAGAGGATTCAGAATTTCAGAAAATTGGGCATTTAATTGGTCACTGTAAAATAAGACTATGTTCATGTCAGAACCATGCTTAATTATCATCTACATAAAAGGTGATCTCTTCTTAAAGAGACATGAGGGGGCAGGCAATGGCTTTCTTCCTGGAGAATCCAGGAAGAATTAGTAACATGCTCTGTATTGGATCTGTAAAGAGATAAATGCTGACAGGTTTTACAAGGTCACACCTGGAATCCACACAGAACCCTCCTTTTGTGCCTTCCTAAGTGCTGGAGAAGGAAGGGGAAGTATCACCAGGAAGGAAGCCAAGGACTGGTAGCCCAAGCTTAACATACCTACCAAGCAGCTGAAGCCTGGGAAGTATGAGGCTTTGCTCCTAGCTGTATATGCAGAATTATAAATGCAGCACTGTATAGCTCTCAGGCTTTCTGCCCATTAACCCAATTTGCAAACAGGTCAAGAACTGTTTGAGATACTACATCTTCTTTACCCATCATCAATTTCTTCCTTCCCAGGAAACTTAATCCTTAGGTGTGGGTAGTCAAGATATCAACCTTGGATTTTTGAAGTCCGTAACAACAGAAAAGCGCACTTAAGCTACATTTTCAGAAATAAAACACACAGTCAGCTACAGCTATTCCTTAGTAGTAGAAATAGGGAATTCCTAAACAGTTAAGCTGGTCTCAATGCAAATTTTGTAGAAAGCAGCATGTTGCCTTCATTTGATGCACCCTGTATTTGTCTGATATGTTAAAGAATTACTAGTTTGAGACCAGAATTTCAGGTGTTCTCAAGCATGCAAAAAAGCCTCTCATGTAAAGAATGCTAAATAAAGTTCTCCCGGAAGAACACAATTTTAAAGAACATCACATGCAGTACTCCTAGTATGACTAGTACCTCTGACTAATTAGTAGCTCCCTCCTAATTTCAGAAGTTCTGTTATTACAAAATCATCACTTTTATAATCAGAATCAGCCTAGACATCAGGTAAGTTAAGTACTTTATTTCCAGGAATTTAGAAGTGTGCTTTAACTTGCTTCATTCTGGAGGCACAGATTTGCTTGAATAAATCCATTAGTATGTCTTATCCACGGCTGTTCACTAGGCAATTTTAATCAGGTATCACAAATTAAGTGCAATGTGACAAAACTCCTTTCAGTTCAGTCAAGAACCACTTCAAGGAAAGCACTGATGGCCTTACCAATAACATACCAAATTTTACCAATTCAATTCAAAGGGGTGTCATTAGAAAGTATCCAATTCATAAGCCATGCATTGATATCCACAATGTTAATGGATCAAATTATACATGCATGTCACTCCAGGCTAAAAACCAGATCTTCAAAACACCAAAGATAGTACTTCCTTCTTCCAAAAGCACAGGAATAGTGCTGGACAGCCTATCAAACAGCAAAGAGTAACATTGTGGGGGGTGTCTTTTAGCCAATATAGTCAGTTAAATGTGCCTTAAATGTAGTCAAAACCAATTAGTCCAGATTATCCTAAACCTCTCTGCTTCTCTTGAAAGTGGTAATTTGTTAGCCTCACAGCAGTAGACTTGATAAAAGTAGCATTCAAGTTTACTCACTTCCTGTCATCCAGAAAAGACTTGTGTCCCTACTGTTAATAGGCTGGACTTGTGTCCCAACTCTTAATAGGCTGGCTATATTAGAGAAAAAGTTTAAGAAGTGTTAATACAAACCTGCATACGACATTTCACTAAATCCAGAGGTACAACAGCAGTGTGCGTCAGGCCACAACTTAGAACCCCACCAACGCCACAGAGAGCATAAAACTTGAGCGAGCCATATTCACAACTGTATTCTGCAGCAAAAAAATAAAGACACACCATGCTTTTACATAAACTCCATGCACTGTTGGACAATGACGTTCAGGGGATAGTTTATACCTCCAATTCATTAGTAGATTAATTATACCACACTAAACATGCTTTGTCAATGTCACCACATACCAACATGCAGAACCAACCTGCATTCTGCATTTAACCAGGTCTAGAGGAACCAGTGCTGTATGTGTTGTTCCACAGCTAATAATCCCACCAAGGCCACAAAGCATAAAGAATCTCCCTGAGCCATATGCACAGCTGTATTCTAGTTTATTGGGAAAAAAAATTACATATATATAATCAATCACAAATGGTAACAAAGATCAGAAAAGAAACAAAACTGGCTCACTGCAACCTTTTTAAAAGTATTAAACTGAAATAATCTCCCATGCTATATTATTCAACTGTAGTGTTATACTCAAAAATAATTCCCTTGCTTTAAATTAACATCTTTTGGACTGACAAGATTTGATTCTAGGCCTTCCATATTGAGTTTAAGTTTTAGCTCACAGCACATTTAAATCATAGAAATTAATCCCAAAAGCTGCTAGTAGAAATTATGACGTAAAATTTAAATACCCAATATTTTCTTATACCAAGAAATAAAGCAAGAGTGTTTCTCTAGTATTCTGGAGACAAAGCTTCTCTTGTTAAATATTCTGTGATAGTACAACTTCTGTATTTCAGTAGTGACCATACAGATCTACAAGATCAGTGCTGGATTCTTCTTTATACAGATATAATTTCAGGTATTTTTCAGGTTCTTTATACAGATTTTCTTTTGATTTTCTTTCAAATACAGAATCTCAGATTTATACAGCTTCTGTTTAATGAAATTGCAGAATTTTATTCAATTAATCATCACATTCAATGCTTACAAAGAATCTTTCAGATCACGTTTAATCAAGGGATATTTCATTTGCACTGTTCCATACAGTACTGTGTAGAAAACCATCTTATAAGAGCAAGTTGTTTTCACAAATTCCAATAGAGCAAAGCTACTGGAGCTGAAAAACAAGAATCAGTTTCCTTCTTCCATTTTTGAAGAAGCTACAGGGGATATGATTATGTGCAATTACAGAACACTTTAAGTTTACAATGAAAGTTATGAAATAAGCCTAAAGTAGCAGCACAGTTCAGCTACTACGGCTACTAGTTTAAGTATATAAGCAAAACCAAAATAATATACTGAATAAGCATATAGAAAAAATACACTATGTAGAAAATATTCCCCAGAGTAGAAAAGGATAATCTAGTGGGTTTTTGCTATTAAATCTAGTGGTGTTACTCCCATATAACAGAATAGACCATGAGAGCTTCCTTGCCTTGTCTTTTTGCTTCTGAAATAAAATGTTATGAACATCAACAAAAATTTACATTTACATTCAACATCATCAACAGGGCACCAGTTAACACTAGCAGTCTTATCCAGGTCATAACTTTGCTATTACAATGGAACTTCTTTCCAAAAACATTCCAGATTTTACATTAGTTTACATTCACATTTCCTATCTTACTCTTCAAAATTAATCACCAAGATAATAACTTTTTTTTCTTTATTCTAAAATAGCAAATACCAAATCACAGACACTATATTAAGACTACACTTAAAGCAAGGAATCAGTTAACAGTAAGAATAATGCATAACTTATGAGAATTTCTTTAACTGGGATACTGATCGAGACTGTAAACATGCTGATCTGGGACTTACACATTCTTCTAAAATAGCTTGGTTACACTAGCACATCTGCAGACAAAAGTAATATTCTGTTTACAACTTTGCCAGAATGACTGGTTAAACAAATATAAACAAAGCTTTCTATGCAGGTGTAATCAGAGAACAGACACTAGGTCTGCATCATGGGGCAGCTCTGCCTAGCTCTATCTTTGGCCTGCAGCATAAGCATACTGCAGCAGTTACCATGCTGCCCAGACACCTGAAGTGTTTGTTCACACTCTCTTTTTCACAACAATTTCTGTTAGGAGTCATATTCCTCAACTGACAGAAACAGACATTTATAGAAGCCACAGAAGAGTAGAGCTTCATGTATCTGCTCGATTACAATAGTATTCAGACTGACCTGTCAGGTAGGTGTTCAAAAAGAGTAATTAAGAAAAGCAAAGCCAGTATCAACTAGGCTTGAGCTCTTTACAGGTACCAAAATTTGCAATGGTAAAGCAGTTTTAGGAAAAATGATAGCAGATCCCAGACTTCATATTACAAGCAGAGCCAAATTTCCTAAGAACTGTTACCTGAAAAGAGAACTGCTATACACGTAGTGGAGGGCAAGAAAGTTATTCTAACACACCTAGACACTGATTTAAGACAAACATCCTGAAGCTAAATATAAATATACAGCACAAAAATATACCTACTTCATTTCTTTGCTTCTGATCTGATACATTAACATGGATAAATTCCAAGAGCTGATCATAAAACACCGTCTCTGAGCTGCGTTATGGCTGATGCCCCGAGGTGAACTCACAAGGTCTTGTGGTTTGAACTGACTTTGTGTGACCTTGTGTAAGCTCACATACCTTCTGCAATGTGTTACTCTCCCAATACAAAGGCCAGAGAACCAACTGGTATGTAAAATAACACACACAGCAGAAAAGACTATAAAGGCTAAGCAACCGGTCACCTTTGACCACATCTGTCTACAAGGACGATGAAGATAGAGCATAAAGCTTTCAAGAAATAAGTACACTTTCTGAATATATTTAGCATACTGAAGAGCTACTTAAGGCTTTAGTTAGCTAGCAACAAGATTACTTCACTGAAAACCAGAAGTACTTTCTTGAAAGCTTAATAAAATCCAACACCCAGTTCTGTCTCTCTTTCACATATTACATGGATGTTAATGCAAGGGCACTAACATACTTCAGTTACCATAATAGTTCAGAAGAGGTATCTTGCTGAAAGCACTTTTTTTTTTTTTCTTAAATAAAGGCAGAGATGCTTTTAACTTACTAACACCTTAAAAGAATTAGAATTTTAACATCTACCTCCACTGTTAGGTGTATCAACGTCTGACCTTTGCAAGTCACAGAAGTGAGCAGGAAACACAGAAAAAATCACTTACACTTAAATCTAAAAATGCGTCACTGTATGTCAGGCAGCACAGCTATCTGCTGTATGCCCCACAACTACAAAGGAGGGAAAAAAAACACAAAAACAAAAACAAAACCACAAAAAACCAGAACAGCTACAGGCATTCTAATATGTCTGGATACTCAGATGTCCAGCTGTGAATAAACTGGGGGAAGGGGGGAAGTAAAATTTAAAAAAAAAAAAAAAGATTAAAAAATAGGAAATGGTCTTTGAAATCCATCCAGATCTACATTTTACATACTGCTCTTCTCCAGGGAAAAGTACAGGCCTGAAGCCTCAGTTCCCAAGGCTGCAGGCCCAAAAGAGCCAGAAAAAGCATCCTCTTATCCCCATGAGAGACTCCATCGGGGATCTCTGCAATCATCCTGAGCCAGAACCTTCCTGTGTCCTTTCCCGGTAACACCGGATCCTTGCTGCCACTCAGCACACACCGCGCGGGGAGCGGAAGAGGCTGCCAGCGCCTCCCCCACCCGTGCCCTTCCTCGTCCTCCAAGCGGTCGCGTAGGCCCAACGCCGGTTCCTCCCTGGCCCGGCCGAGCCCCGCCGAGCGCTAACCCTCCCTCCGCTGCCCCGAGGGGCGCAGGCCCGCGGTAGGACGGGCACCGCCGCCCGCAGGCCTCGCCTCCGCCGCGACCCCTCTCACCTTCAGCGGCGGATGCGGCCGCCAAGCTCCGCCGCGTGGTGGGCGCCTCCGCCGGCCCCGCGCGCTTCCTCGCATCCTGGACCAGCTGGAAATGCGGCGCGTAGAACGGGTTGAGCCGGGCGAGCGGCGCGATGGACGAGAACATGGCGACCTGAGGCGGGCGAGAAGAGCAGAGCAGGGTGGGACAGGGAAGCCCCACCGCGGAACCGGCCCGGGCAGGATAGACCCGCACCCGCCAAGGCGGCTCGTCGCCCCCAGGGCGAGCAGCGGGCCCCGCCGGGCGGTCGCTGCCGCGCCACCCCGACTCACCTCCTAAGATGGCGGCAGCGCAGACCCGCTGCTCGGGCGGCGGCTCGGCGCAGAGGCTGACCGCGCGCCCGGCTCCGTCACTTTGTCCTTCGCCGACGCGCGGGGCGGGGCCGCAGACCAAGAAGCCGCCGGGCGATTGGCGGAGGCGCTCGGCGAACCGGCACTTGCAGCGCACGCGCAGGCGAGGCCTACGCCCTTGGCAGGGGCGGCGATTACCGCCCGTCCCGGGGGGGCGGCGAGGCTGGAGCGCGGCCGGCGGAGGCCCAGAGGGGGCTGGCTATCCACCGCGAGTGCCCCTCGGCTCATGGCCCGGCCGCCGGCTGCCTTCGCCGAGGTCAGGATGCCGCCACAGCTGCGACAGGCCCGGGAAAGGCGGTGGCTTCTGGCTGAGGGCCCGCCGCTTGTTAGGGGCACACGCGCCCTGTGCCTGAACTCGGGGGCCTCCCTTCGTGCGGCCCGAAGCCTCCGGGCAGCTGTGCGAGAGCCCGGGGCCGAGTGAGACCAGAGACGCCCCCAAACGCCACCAGCTCTACACTCACATCACCCCCGCCCGCGGCAGCACCCGGCCTCAGGCACCGGCAGGCAAGCCCGGATTCATGCTCTGCAGCTGTTGTACTTAGAACAGCAGCCAGCTTTTAAGATTAGCCTGAAGAAGTCCTCAGTATTGCCCAGGTATTACCCTGAACCATAGCATCTACCAATACTTTCTAACCACACTCTGCTAGAGCTGCAAGACACAGCTCACTTTAAGGAAAGGTTCACCCCTCTCAGCCGGTGGCCACCACAGGGCAGTGTGGGACCACACGTGGTCACCAGACAGGTCACCAAAAGCACTGCTGCCACTGCTTTTCACCTCCAAGGACAGGCCTGCAAGGCATCATGACACAGCCTATACTACACCAGCTTACAGAAGAATTGCTAGTTACCGGTTTGTTAAAAGTAGAATGTTATTTAACAGAGCACTTATGCTTGGCCTTAACTACCTGGATTTCCACAGTACAAAACCGGTACAGCACAGTTCAGCTCTCCAGTTACTGAAGAGGTGACTCCAAGCTTTCACCATCTTGACCACATCCCTTCCATAACAGTGCTCCGTAACAATGTAAGCACAGAAGACAGCAAAGCGGGAAGCACGCACTGGATGTCCCAGCTATCACTTCTGGGCACAGAGCCATAATGCAACTGATAGTGCCCCTGGCACCACCACACTGAAGAACCACCCCTTCCTTAGGTCAGCTCAGTAGCTCCTGTCAAACTTCCCCAGAGGGTGACCTGTGACACCAACCTTAGGACTTGGCTCTACTTGCTGTATTTCACAACAAAGTTTATCCAGTCAGACTGTCGTACACAGGCAAAAATGACGCATGCCTAATAGCCCTGCCATAAAAGCCTAGTTTGGCCAAGTTCCTCTTGAGTAAAGTAGACTCCAGCTGCTGAGCAGGGAAAGGTCCACTGAAACTTGCATTCTTTAAATACTTTCTTTTGGCAACCAGCTGAGGGCCTGAAGTGCTGTTCACTTCACAGCCACTGGCAGCAGTGAAGAAAGGTCAGAATTGTTCATTTTGCCAGTACTTGTTCTGCTCTATTCACTTGCATCTAAACAATTGCTGGTAACGTTTTATCTAAACGCTAAACACTGATACTTATTTTTAATTTAGCTAATAACATCTAAGCATCACTGACACTTTGGGTCTTACCTTGAAATTACATATAGATAATTGTGATTCTTGCAGACTTTACTGATTTTTAGCACACAGAAAACCTCTGCTCCTTCCAATTATGAAGGATGATCATGTGACTATATACACCTAATGGCAATTAGTGTGCACAACTGACACAGTTACAGTTTGTGGAACAGTCAGTTTCTTTGGTTTTAGCTGATAATTAACTTCTAACAGCTGTACTATTATAAACAGCAGATTCAGAATAAAAAGAGTTATTGTAAGTTAAATCCATCTTTTTAATCAGTAGCTTTTCAAATTTGGGGAGTTTAGCAAAATGTGAGCTTGACAACTCCCAAGTTTTCCTAATTACAGCTCTTCTTCTCTTATTAAATTAAAACCCACCACACTCCATTCTCTCTCCCCACCCCTTGCCCCAAGCAGCATACAATGAAAAAAATTCTAGACTAGTTTCTTTCTTACAATAACTGTTCACAGTTCTAACATTTTGGTGAAGCCTGTAAGTAAAATCAAAGCTCTTAGAAGCTGGTTCTCCAAGCGACTTATTATTTTAAAAAATATACAAGATCATGAAACAATCATCCACATCTTTGTTAACCAGGTCAGCACAAGTACTACCTGCTGCTGTTGTAAGCATGTATTTTACATACTCATTTATTGTATCAATACCAGAACTACTCGACCCTGATTCTAGAGAATCAGTAACAGATCAATTCAAGCTGCAAGTAGGTTTCAAAGCCCAAGGGACACCTTAATACTTGAAGCATCTCCTTCAACAGGATCCAGATCACCTAGGTTGAACTACAGCAGTCGCATCCTCTGCAAGCGGGTAGTAGTGAAACCTCTCCTATTCTTACTAGTCATTGCCATACATGTCCTCATCTAAAAAATCTTTTCCAATCTAAATTCCCCCCAGACATTACATGTTTTTCCTCCATAAAACACTACCTTTTCTTCCTAAGAAAGAAGGCAGTACAGATACACTTTTTAGCCACAAACTACCAATGCTGGCAAAGAATTTCAAAATTAGGTGGGACAGAAAACCTGAGGAATTATTCTTTTAGATATCAATATATACATAGTACATACAGGGGTATATGCCACCTTCAGACTATTTTACAAGTTGAATTAACTTGTAGACCCTATGCTGTATGAACATATGCATATATGTATACATCTGTTGTAGCTTGCTGTTGCACTGGTGCAGAGCAGCCTGGTATACTCCCTATGGAAAAAGAAAAGCAAAAGTCATAGGAAAATTTTAGACACAGGTAGATTTACCAGAATACAAGCTGTATTACACGCAATGTAAGGTATGCTGAAATGCCTGTTTGTAAACACAAGATTTAAAATGATACATCACAACCCACCCCTGTATCTATTTTGATCAGTCAGATGAAGTTTTACAACTTTTTTCCAAAAGCTCTTCAGCCCAATATGCAACTTCAACCATATCAAAGCAAGCCAATACCACACACAAGACATACCACACAATTTTACAAGCTTCATTTGCAATTACACATTTTTTTCTGCTGAAAAGCCTCCTTTTGGAGCTCTATTAGAGGCATTCTTTTTGTACTCAGCTTTTCTGATTTAACTCTACACAAACTAATTAATGCTTTTTTAAAGATATATTCCCAGAACCATCTGAGAAGGTAAACAGCAGGAACTGAGGACTTTAATACCATGAAGACTTTAATTAGTTGTGCCACAAGAAGTCAACCAAAACACACACATATCAAACCTAGGAGACCTGAAAGCATCCGGTAGGACAGTAGAGAGCATACTGCTAGCAAGTAAACTTGGAGAAGAGAAAGTTCTTTCACACTGTTTCCTACTCAAATACAAATCAAGGTTTCAAAACACACACAGAGTTTAAATTTAAGATCCTCCTTGAGTTTCTTCTGTCTCAGACACTATGTAAGCTCCCACTGCCTTATCATGGATCCATCTCCATAAAATTAAGTCTCAACACCACAACTGATATCCTCTAGTGATTCACAGCCTGATACCAGACTCCCGAGACTGGGTTCATGTTAAAATATTAGCACACAATTTAAAGGGAAAAGCACAAGCTCTGTGTTACAAAGCTCTAATTCAGATAAGCAAATCAAGATATGCCATGTTTTCAGCCCAGCATTCTAAGCAGCATCACCAATCACGAGAACAAAACCCATCAAAACACACACACCTCCATTTTCATGGCTGTTAACTTACACAGGCTTTTTTTCCAGACTTTTTGTAGTCCTTGCTCTAAAAGGGACTTATGCAATATTTACTATGTCAGAACTCATCTCATTTTTGCAACTGGGATTTGGATACTATAAAATTCCAAAATTCTAAAAGTCCATAAAATTGCTCTTTCATGATTGGTTCTGAAAGTTTAACCTGGCTCTGTCTAGAAGCCAAGGTAAACTAATGGAACAAAAGATTATTTTAAAAAAAAAAAAAGGAACCCCAGTTCCTATTGCTTCAGCACTTCGATACAAAGACTACACTATACTTCAGTGTAACTTCTATAGCAGTATTTAGAAGACTTGAAGCACATGCAACTCTTAAGGTAGTAGCACTTACTACGTATGTTACTCTTAACATGAATAGCCTTAGGAACACTGGTAAATTCACATTTGGGGCTGGGGTAGGAAAAGAGGGAATAAAGGAGGAGGAGATTACCCTCAGGGCTCTTTGACACCATTAAATGCCTCAAGTGTAAGAAGCTTATTCATTTCTTGAAGATCCATTGTCTTCCTTCCAACTACAACTGAGCTACAGGTAGATTACTTTGAGGACTTATGTAGAAAAGTCTTTACCTTCTGTGAAGTAACACTGAAGTTGAGAGGATTCTCCAAAACAGTGCAAAAACGAAAGAATGGCAGTTCAGTTTGGGGTTTTTTGTTTTGGTTTGGTTTTTTTTTTTTTTATGATGCTAACAGTATCCCTGAAGGAGGTCAACTGAAAGTATTTCATGTAACTAGAAGAGAAAGATATATTTCATGTTAAAACACATAGCAAAGTGGGGTGAAAGATAATTTAAAGTGAAAAGGAAGTTCCTTAGGCATTGAAAAGCAAATGAAGACTAGCTTCTCCCCCCACCCAAATTAAAAGGTCTAATATAGGCTACAGGATTATGGTGCAAAACTGTAATAATAGTGCAAATATGATGAATATTCCTCCCACCAAGTGTTGACATGAACTACTCTGGGTCTACTATCACATAATTTTTTTTTTTTTTTAAACATGGAAGACTGTAGCAGCACAAAATTACACAATTGATACATCAGTTGTCTTGCTTTTGCTGCTTTTCAGCAATGCATTTATTTTGATACGGAAAATTCACACACATTAAAATTATTTTTATTTTTCTGCATTTTGACATCAAGTGAATGTCTCATGTTACAATTCTCTATAGGATGGACACAAATTTAGCTACTTGGATTACTCAAAAAAGCAGATTAAAAGGAAAAAAAAACATTAGTCTTAACAGAACCCCTCCCCTATTGCTTTGCTACAAATTACCATGTTTGTCCCAAAGTTCACAGAAAGTAAAGCTTCCCCATAACTATAGTTTACACAATAATTGTACCTAGAGTAAAAAGATATTGACTATTAACTAACGTTCTGAGCTTTTTATAAGTAGCACTTTAAGAATAAGTAGTATGATTTATTGCAATTTTGTACCAAGCAATGAGACTGAACATCTGTATGCTGCAGATTAAAGCACACCAAAATGTATACATTCACTTTAAAAATTGTTGCTGATCACTCTTCATTGGTAGTAGTGAAGTCAGCTGCCTGCTCAACTAAGTTACACAATATAGAGTGTTTCAGCATGCTTTCACTGAGAAAAATATTCAACTGCATGAAAGTTGTAAATCTCACCTTAGAAGATGAAACTGTAGCAGAAAATGCAGCAATGCCCTCTTCATACAAGAATAAAACTTCATATGGAATTTTCACACTTTGAGAATAGTTCTCTAAATGAGTACTCAAAGATAATCACATAAAGCTGTGTTGGAAAGACCTCGCTTTTTTAAAAAAGAAAAAAGACCACTGCTAAAGTAAGAATTTAGACTACTTCAGATAACAATCTTGACCCAAAAAAAGTATTTTAGTAGCAAATTATACTGATGCAATTTTTATTTCCCACGCATATTACTAATAAATAAGTTCTTCTAAGACATCTCTTGCCAATTAGATTTGTATTCAGCTCCTACAACACTGTAAGCACTAAAATGAAGAGATACATTTAAATGATGTTACACTTAAACAGTTACTAATATGATACTAAGACTTACAGAAATGCAAACAGGTTTACAGTTACATTTACTAAAAAGTTACAGTAATCTACAGAAAAGGTTGTTGTTGTACTCCCTCTATATCCTAAGGGATCAAATTCAATTATATTTACTGAAAAAAATGCATATTAAAATGCATTTCCCTTTATCACCAGTGTTAAAATCCTCCTCCACAATAATCTATAGAGACAAAAGTACAACTTCTTTTCTGTACAAAGGAAAAGCTTTAAAAACACAGCTTCACATTTTACTACATTTTTGCCCTTCTCAACTTCCAAGTTCTTGCAAAAACAAATATACAGTTTCTCAAAAAAATCAATTTAAAGGATGTCCACATTAAAAAAATAAAGCCTACAAAAAGTTCAAAGATCTAAAAAAATGTTACTCCTATGGCAAAGTGATCTCCTACTAGTCCAAAGTCCAGAAAGTTACCAATGTCCGTTTAATATTATCGTGCTTCATTTATCCAATTTATCAGGTTCCAATCACATTATTTATAAGAAGTCCTTGAGCCGATGAGAGGGCAGAAGAGTTCTCTACAATTAAAAACAGGAGATCAAATCGGGTGTGCCTTTCAAAAAGATACTCATTTGGCACTGCCCGGAGAGGGAATATTCAAATATTTAGAGAAAGGATTTCCTTGATTAGTTTCCATAGACTGATAAACCAAAAACAAGAAGACCAAAACAATAACAAAGAAAAGAATTTTTATCCACAGGGGAATGGAGCGTTCTTTTTTTGTTGGTGGTTTCTCTGACTTGATGTTAGTTGAGGTATCATATTTTGCAGCATACTTAGCGAAACTTTCCTCCATTCTGAAGTCACTGTGCTCTATAGGCCGGCTAGCAGCTCCTTTGATTGGCCTACGGCAGCTAGCACTGTTAATTAAAAAAAAAGTTAAAATATTGCATATTTAAAAGATCAACCTAAGGTATACAGGAAAATTTTAGTATAATTAAAAAACTAAAAATTATTTCAAGTGAATGCAGTACCTGAAATACCCGTCTTAAACCCCAACATGTCTATCATTACTATTTTTAATCTTTCAGTGCTTAAACACACACACCTTAAAAAAAAAATCAAATGCCAATTTATTTCACCCTACCCATATAATCAACAGTTCATAACTGTCAATAAAACTCTAGGAATTGTCTCTATCTGCATCTTTAATTATCACTTATGCAGACCCAAGTGGATTTATAGGCCTAAGATTGTCCGTGGCCATCAAAATATCTACTGATGGCTAAGCCAATACACAGAGCCAGAAGACAAAGCAGTAAGAGTTAAGAAACCTACATGCATTGCCAAGTCCTTATATACAAGGAGTACACACGCATGATCATTATTTTAAAAAAAAGTAGCATAAATGTTTAACTAGACTGACAGACTTCAAAACAAGAGAGAACAAAGCTAAGTGGTGAGCATATATAGCACAGCAGTAACTGATACCATATATTCTCCTCATGGTAAGGCTTCACGCAATTGCAGGTTAAATTGAAGCTATAATTAACATGTTAGAAACACAAGAGTTGATTTCATATCTTCACCATAGGGAAACTTTTTCTCATATTCTCTGAAGAGGGCAAATTTTGTGAACTGCTTAATTTCAAGAGAGTTGTTTTGATTTTTGTTTGAAGTTGCAAAAAAAATTTAATAGCCCTTCATAGACACCTTCCTTATTCATGCTGAGTAATCTTTGACTACAACCGGACTGCTACGTAAAGCAAAAAAATAAGATATTCGAAAATTCTTTCTGGCTTTCAAAAAGAAAGCTCAAATCTATGCTGGGAGATCTTTCCTTAATTTAACAGCAGGCTAAAGCAGTTGCATCTAGCCAAAACCATAAATATTGGGAGCCATTACCACAGAGAAGCCCTTCCATTTAACTTCCAGTATCAGGAAGTTCCAGTAATAATTCCTACTTTAGTATTCTCCTCCCACCCCCAATTTAAGTAGAGACTGTTTTGGCTAACAAAACTACATATATAGAACAGAAAAACTAGATGGTCATCTCAACTGTCATTGAGCCAGAGTGCAAAAACTGTTTCTCAGAATCTACCAATATAATCAAAAGATATTTCTGAGCTTAAATAGGTTTACAAGAACTGAGAAAGAAATTTAGAAATAAAACTCAGAAATACCTAATTCCTGTAGGCGTTGATACTTCATGAGGGAACATTTCCTTAAGAATATCCCTTTCTACTCTTCGTTCTTCTGTGTGAGTTCTTTCCAGCACCTAGGAAATCAAAAACAGTTATAGGCCTACCAGACCACAAACTGAAAAGCTCCCGAATAGCTATCTTGGTGACCATAACCATGTGCAATTAGTAAGAATGAACAAGTCACCCAGTGACATTCAAGAAGTTTACTTTTTGGGTTTTAGAAGTTAGTTGAACCTTTGTTAGTGGTAGCTGTCTGGTCACTTTTGGTGTCTTAAAACATTCAGTGTTCTCCTCAGTTTCCTTTAAGATAAAGAATACATTGTATAAATACAACACACCTGCCAGCCAATGATGTAGATGATCACAAAAAACTTAAACCATCACCTCTATCATGGCTGTGTTGAGCAGATCACAGGATTGGTTGTGGCCAACATGATTAAAAAAGGACTTATGTGGGCAATCTGTCTCTTCTTGCTGTAATAAACAATGCCACAGTACAGTAGAATACTAACTTAAAAAAGCTTAGGCAGTTTCAAATAGAAATCAAGTTTTCCTTCAATCTTCTATTTGACAACTAAGTCTACACTGCAGTCCCACCATAAACAAAAAAAGCAGCCCATTTAATAAATCTCAGATCCATTGGTACAGTAGGCTACACCAGTGTTAAAACAAGTTTTATCTACACTAACTACATGAAGCTATGAATTCCCTTTAAATTCAGCCAAGCATTATCTTGTAATGTAAATTTCTACAATATTACAGTACTATATTAATACAGTACTACATTAATACATTACATACACTTGCAAGTGCTTTAGACAGTTCTCCAAGAGGTATATAATTTAGACAGCTTGAACAGGTTGAGAGTAAAAGAATTATTTTCCTTCTTTGTAACAGCCAGGAATCTACAGATGTTTTTTAAATTCAGGCTTTTGGTCTAAAAGTAATCCTAGTCTTTCATTCCCTAAGTTAAGGCACACTGTGGTTTTTCAGGATAGGCTGATTCACAAGATAAAGGGTTGATAACCCAATTTTGCTCTGTCTTTGAGTTATTCAAAGAACTCAAAAAAAAATCTACATTTGTTACAGAAAAATAGCAGCACAAGGAGAAATAACAAACCATTTTTTTTTTTTAAATCCTAAGGCAAAGCAGTATCTCCACACACACACGTCTGAAAGGGGAACATAAAAATTAGTTTACATTCTCTTTTTTATACTAGTCTGTTTTGACTAGTGCCACCTGGGCAGTGATGTCCTCCACCCCTTCTGTACTAATAAGTAAGCACATGCACACAAGAATCTTGTTCAGAGAGAGAAAGCAATAGCAATCTAAGTTTTAATTTATTTACTTCAGCTGTCATCAATGGTTTCTTTGGTGTTCTTCTGGGCATGTCTGAGAGTTCACTGATTGACAGTGTAGGAGCTGCATGCTTGAAATTTCCAGGCACCCTATTGACAACCTGCCGAGATTCAAAATTGTTCAAACTCAGAATCAGCCAAAACACAAAAATAAAAGGGAGAAGGGGCAGAACCAAACAAGGAAACCTTTACGTGCATTGCATATATGTGTGTTAGGAGTTAACTCAAGAAGGTTATGTAACAGATACTCTGAAATAAGCACAGGAAACACATTGCTTATCATTCCAAGTAGTTTCTTTTAAGCCATTTAGAAACACAAAGGCTATTTAGTTTGCAAGAAAAGCCAAACTTAAAAGCAGATATTCTGCACTTAAATTAAGAAAAGATCTGAGTTTTTAAAGTGTTCTTCTCAACCCACCCACAAAAAATAGATGGGTCCTAGGTGTCCACCTAGTCCCATTTCAAAGTGAACAGCATTAGATACTAATACAGACACTGAATACGTGGTTTCAAAGACTACTGAATAGAAGACTGTTTTAAGGAAAGTATGACTACCTGCTCAAAACAGAGTGATTCTGTGAATAAAGATATATTACAGAAGAACACTACTTGCATGATTTATTAAATATATTTACTAAGCATATTTACTAGGGTCTCGTTGCTTGCAGTCAATATAGTTTCAGCTATGGGAGTACTCTCTGTTATTACACCATCATCTACAGGCAACTGTGCTGTAGCTTCCACCTGTTTGTTTAAAACAAACAAAAGAAAACAGTTGAATAAAATAGCCACTGGGACCCTAAGAGTGAGAAAAAAAGCTTGTCTATTATAATAAGCCTCTCATCACCCTTTTCCTTGGTGTTCTTCTTGACACTCTTGTAGACTCCCTAGAAAATGCCTGCAGAGGTCCACTTTTTGAAGATCCACTTGTCCAGACAGTCTCAGTAACTCCATCTTGAGAATAGGTCTATTCAAGCATCAAACACATGATCAAATACATGAAAGCCAGCTCTCAACATTGGATACCCACAACCAAAAGCCAGAATAGCATGCATACTCCAGAAACAGTGTATCTACAATCCAAAAAAATTTTGGATCCTAATGCAGTCATTAATGAATGGCTAGATTAAGTAGTGTTGACCACAATACTTACATTAAAGCATGTTATTTTTCAAATACAGAACTAACTAGATAATGCTCAACAGTAAAAACTGATATCCTGCTCACTGAAATAACTAACACTACAAGTAGTTACATCAAGTCATGGACAGCAGCTTTCAGGCCCTTTACATTACCTGCCTACACAAAAAAATAAATTAATCTATGCACATAAGCAGAAAGCATCACCTTGTTCTCTACCCAGCTAGAGATCTACTCTCTCAAGCAGAGATGGGAATGGTTTAGGCACAGTCCTCTATGTTTCAACAGGAACTGATCTCCGGCCACAGGGGACAGGGAGAGATATTTCATAATCTTAAAAGCTTCCAAATACAGATATGAAACTCACAAAATTTTCACATAACAGTGGGTTTAAATGATCAAGCCTGACAGCTCTTTACAAATCTAAGTAACAACATGAAGCTTTATAGCCATTAACAAGCACAGATCATTCCCTACGACTTATTGCAAGTTTTACGCTCAAAGAAAAAATCCTCCTCAAAACTAATTCCAAATATAGCCCTGGAGAGAAAGGGATATGAGGGCCTGCTTCTTCTAGATTATGTACAAGATTTTCCTTTTGATTTGGTAAAGTTTAAAAATAAAAATAATTACTTTGTTAATACTGAAATCTTTACATAGTAACAACTCATGCATTGAGTTATACTGAGTTATACTCAGTGATGACAGATGCTACACAGACTGATACAACTGTTAATTGCAGGTCTAACAGCAGAAATAACTTCACTGGAACAATATTAGCCCCCAAGCAACGTGTTAAGAGGCAGGAAGTATTTATTTATCAAGACGGAAACAAAAAAAGTCTATCAATGCCCATATCCATTCCCCACTTGTATCTTCAAAGTTACTCCAGTGAAACTGGAAAGCAGCTGAGCTTTATGGTTCTTAACATAAGCTCTGTATTACAGCTGCTACATGTCCAGCAGAGGGAGCACAAGTGTTTAGCTTCACTCCAAAGTCACTAAACTACTTTGAAAGCAAAATGATATATGCTTATTCACAGAGCTCAAGTCCAAACAGATTCAGATGTTTCATATAGAATTGTAGATCCCAACCTATGTCTCCAATATTCTTTTCAATTTAAACAGACTTGTGATGAAAGATGTCCCAACCTCTCTTTACTTATTCACCAGACACTGGCTTCCCTTCCCTGTTAAGACAACGCTTAACCTGCAACCTTCAATCATTGCTCCTCATTCCCATACACTTTCTATTTGAGAGCCATTCTTTAGAACCTTAAAGAACACTAATTTCAGAGCGGTTCCACTCAAACATATGCCACTCAAAAAAGCAGTAAGGCAATTCCCTCATCCCACTAGTGGAGAGCTGCCCTGGCCCAGGCTGTTTGACTAGGAACTAGTTTTCTTCTAATTAGAAGTTAGAAGCACTGCAATAAATAACTGCCTTTCTCTTTAGTTCTTCAGATGCTTGCCAGTCATGTGTTTTAAGTACCAAGTTTCAAGTTTTTTCTTGCATGAGAAGTCTAGGAAAAAACCCAAATCTACTGCATAAGATCCATCCAGACTTCAGCAGAGCATATTCAACAACAATATTATTCTTTTTTAAAATTTTGTCTATCTAAAGTTTAGTTATTCCTAACTTTCAATTGAGCAGGCCTTGTCTGCTTGTCCGTCCTGCAAATACCTGAACTAAATAAGCCCTATTAGACTGTAATACTCATGTTTAGGTACACCAACACTCTGTATATAACCAGAGAAAGTTACAATGGTAACTCAATGGTAATCATTACTCACGAGCAGTGAAGCTATAGATTATTAGTTAACCTCAGCTATCACTTACCACGTTTTTATTGGGTGTATGCCACATGAAATTTCTGTGCCAGCAGCTGCAATGCTGCATGTTTTATTTTTAAGAAGCCCAGCTATACAGATAGTAAAAAAAAAATGTAGGGAGGACTAGGGGAACAGAACACATGCAGAATGTCACTACAGAAAATCTCAAGGAGAGAGAGTAGTTCTACATTGCTAGGATTCCTTAACATTTAAGCTGCTTAGCCAGGACAGATGCCTCTGTCCAGTGGCATCTACTATGAGGCCTCAGGCTCTGTTTTGAACTCACAAGTCTATATTCACATACCTGATTGGAAGGGGGCATTCAAATTAGGGTTTTCTTCCAGCTTTTCCAGTTCACTACCAGGAGGTAATTAAGCACAAGCATTTGAGCTCAAATTCATCTAGCCCTCCACTGTCAACTGACTGATAAGACCCTGTTCAACCTCCCCACCCAGTTTCTTTTGCACCACCCTGTTTATTTGCAAGACTGTTTATTTGCACTTTTAAGAGTACAGCAACATCCATCTGTGCCAAAGGACAGACAACCCTTTCAGCTGCATATGCCTGGACAGAACCTAGAAGCGACTAACAAGCCTGCTCACACCACACTACCAACTAATTCAGCCCCACCACTTTTAAGAGCCTTATAATCTTTAAGCCAATGCCACACAACGCATGACAGTTGAATGTAATTCCGCAGAATGAGTATGGTCACTTGACACACTACCTGCAAACGTAAGATCCAATTTACAAAAGGGAAAGTAAAACAAACATCTTCTCCATCTTCCACTTTTATTCTCAGCAAAATATATGACTACACACATTTGCTAGCCAAAAACATTGAGGTGTTCTTGGCTTCAAGCAGCTTCAAAAATTTTTAGTGTTTCTTTTTTTGGTTGGTTGTTGTTTCAGTTGTTTTTTGTTTGGTGTTTTTTTTTTTTTTTTTTAAACACAACAGTCTGGAGTTGAAAGGTAAGATGTTTAACAAGCTAGAGAGTTAGAGTACCTGAAGAATTTGGCATAATTTTTTGATTCATCAAGTGGTATTCCTTTGATTAACTGATTAATTAAAATATGCAAGTCACAAAAATATTGCATCTATACTGCACACGTAAAAGACTGCAAGACAGAACACAGCAATAACTTAGTGCTATTACACTGAAATTGGATTAAAAATAAAAGAGTAAGCACTCATCACTTGAAAATGCCACAAAAATACATCACTGTATCTCTTCCCTTTTATTCTGTAAGTGGGTTCCCAAAGACTAAGAAGCCTTGTTTGTTGACAACTGAATTATATACCTCTATTACATTGAGGTTAGCAAGGATTTCTGGATGAATCACAATTTAGGAAAAAGTAATCCTTAAAGTACGAGAACCTTAAGATTCAGATTCCCATTATAAAGACCATCATGAGTAAAAACGCCTGAATAAATGAAGAAATATTTTGTGTGTTGAACTATGCGTATGTTCTGATTTGCAGAAGTGAAATCTGTTCAGTCTATTACCCTAGTACTTAGGGTACCTTTTCAGTATCCTAAAAATCCAATTAAAAATAAGCAAAACTAGTTATGGCTCTCCATAACTGTGTTGTATTACGCAAGCTCACACAGCAGCATGTTACCTGCTTTAAGAGACATTCATAGTAAAAGCATGTTTATGCATACATACACACTACCTAAATAGGAAGTATCTGGCATTTACCATACTATACAGCAGTGAGACAAGTCACTGACCTGCTAAAATGCATTAAGCTTTTAACAGGTCAGATTTTGAGTCAGTGAATGTTTCCTATACAAGTCCTTTACTGGAGCACATCTCCACTACTGACTGGTCAGATGAGTAACACTGTAAAGAAACTAAGTAATCTAAGATATGGAACAGAGTATCTAATGACACTGTCACATCACAAGGACAGATCAGCCATCAATACCAAATCCAGTATTCGGTCAGCAGATTGAAAACCTGAGGTGGTTCTGTAAAATCCCTCTTCCATCAAGACAACAGAACTAATATTATTTATAAGTAAAGGACAAGTGGTACATACAGTGAGATTTAAACTTGTTAGTTATTATTTTTCTTCTTGGGAGAAGCCTTCCAGCAAATTAATGTCTACTGCTGCTACAAGCATAGCTGAGGAAAAAATGTTATATAGATAGCTAGTGTATGCGTGTACACACATATACACGCTTCTCCCTATATATATATATAGACATATACAGAAGTACATTACTTGATGTATTATATCTAAATCACATTAATTAAAAAGATGTATTTAAAATGCATACACATATCTATATCAAAACAGATACACATACATTGTACTTCTGTCTATGTATTTAAAAACATTTCTTAAAAAAACCACAAAAAACCAAAACAAACCCCAAACTTTTAAAAAAAAAAAAAGTTTGGAAAAAAAGAAAAAACCAGCTCCTTTTATTGAATCAAGTTGTTTACAAACATCCAACAGGATGACATCAACCCATCTGACTTAAAAACCTGTCAGGTTTCCAAAACTAAATATGTTAAGGTTGCCTATTATTTTTCTCTATGAGGTGCTAAAGCAGCTGACAAGTCAGACAAACAGCTTTTAGCAGATCCCAATTTTGAATGTTATCAGACAGGCTAAAAACAGCAGCTATAGTTAATTCACAAGATTTTCATGCTGTATTAGAACAGGCTTCTGAAATAACTTTTCAAAACCAGCATAGCCCACTTAGTCAAATGTGATTATGTTAAAACTAGTATGGTGTTTAGTAAGCACATCACCTGCACTTAGTAGCCATTCCAGATGCCACTAACATACCTGGTTGTGTTCAACAACTCTTCTTTGTTTGAGTGCTACTGGAGTCTTCATCCTGGCTTTCAATGGTTCTCTCTTCTCAAGCCTCAGCTCAGTCTTCGGATCTGTAACCAGTTTTAATATAACAGGTTTCTATAATACTATTGGTTGTTGTACTAGTTTAAACCAGTCGTATTTTAATAATTTTAAGAGGCAACATAACTGAGTTACCACTTCCTTAAAAAGTTACAAGATACAGGTAAGTTTCTCCATTGAGTGTAGAAGAATAAAGATTGTTGAAGAATAACTTTAAAAAATTATTTCAAAACACTGATTTCTGGTTTGTCCTAAAAATCCTACATTTCAGATAAGCTTTCACCAGTCCAGCAGTTCCATTTAGAAACTGGTATCAAGTTGCAATTACTTTATCCAAAGCACCATTATACTACTCATTATGGTAAGGGTAATGAAGCTTTTCAACATTGCTTAGGCTGTTACTTTTATTTGCTTTAAAGTAGGTCCTTTTATACAAAACTCTTTTTTGCTGCAGAAGGGCGAGTGGGTAGTGGTTATCTTACCAGTAAGATTCTAAAATTCTAATAGCATTACACCAACATATTTAGAGTGTATTTATGGAATTATATTTTTTTTTTTGTGCCGGGGGAGTGTTTGGTTAGTTGGTCGTCCCCCCCTTCAGTGTTTGAACAGTTTGGTAATTTGACAAAGCATATATAAGGACATAGTTGTTAGTTATGACTGAACTCTTGGCTGTCCTAAAAATAAATAAATCACTAACATCCCTTCTCTCCCTGAAAGCGCAAAAGATTAAAGTTCAAAAATAAGCCCAAATATGCAAGGCAGATCCATCAAGTTTCTCGTTTTATTTCAACCCTTTCTATCCTATATTGATGGAAGTTCCTGTAAAAACAAACAAAAACCCACCCCAAAACCAAACCACACAAAATAAACACCTTTTAACATTCCATTCAAGACACTCTTTAATGCCTATGCTGTTTTTAGGTTTTTTTTTTTTTTAAGATGTATCATGGTGTGGTTTAGGTTAAACTTCCCCCACTGATATGCTTTTTGATATAAACTTGCTATTAAAACCGCAAAAAACACACCCCAGACCAATCAATCAACCCACTCCAAACTAAGTTCATAAGGAACAGAGCACAAAAGGGATTGAGTCATACATGAGAGACTTTAAGCAACATTTCAACATTTCAAATGTACAGAAGTTTAACAAACATTCATACACTATCCCATAAAAAAATAACTACTGTAAGCACCATAAAACAAAATTACACTTGCAATTAAAGGTGAAGTGCAAAGAACATCGAAATATTTCATACACAGCTCTTCCTAACAGATTTACAGGCTTCAATCTGGGGAAAATGGACACAAGGGAACAGTTCAGTAGCAAAAAGTTTCCTTTCCCAGAACAGGCACCTGGATCACTCTGCTAATACTGCATGATCAAGTATATGACTCACATGATCTACAACAGTATCTTAAAGCCTCACCTAACAGCAAGATCATACCCTCTTTAGGTATTTCTTCTACTGCAAGTATAAGATGCTGATGCATGTCAACTTTTCTAATTATGCAAGTTCCACTTAAATCTTACCTTCTTCATTGTCACTGTACTGGTCAGAATCATTATTGCCATTCTGTCTGGTGTTCTCAGCAGTTGAAGAAATCACTGGGAGAGGCACCGGTGCCTTCAGTTCTGGACCTTGCTCCATCAGTTTCAACAGTTTTTTCTCATAAAGTTTCCTAGTAGTAGCTATAACAAGTAAGGATACATGCTAAGGATACAGTTTTCATCTTCCCTGACTTGATTGCTAGGACTCAGCTGATATATATTGCTTGGGAATCTCTGAACATGTTGATTTTTTAATTCATCTCTATGGTGCAAAGCACATACCTCTAGGTTTATAACCCTACCTTTAGGAGAATTTTTAAGATTAACATGGACCTCTTAGTATGCTGAAAGTTACAAGCATTTACCTATGGAAAGGGAACTTACCTGTTCTTCAAATGTCGTTTCACATGCTGCAATACACAAGTTGTTACACCCTCACAAAAAAAATTACTGAAATTGATATTGCAAGAGCAACAGTTTCCATGCAGATTCCAATATTATCCTCTTAATCCCTTTACCCTGGAATTAACCCCCATTCCCATTTAATTTAACCTTTGCCCTGTTGGCAAATTCAGTCCAATAAGCAGAGGTGGCACAAGTAAGCAGCAACAACAGAATTTCCTGTTTGCTGCATCTAGTCATCAGGTTGGCTTGCTTGATTTAAGAGGACAGCTGTTTAAAACTAAAATCCGTGTCAAAACTGTTGGCAAAAATCTGCAGAGATGACCAGTGCCTAAGCTGTTAGCTGCAGAAAAATCTAACCTTAGAAGATTTCTGGTAAGGGGACACCACCCTCAAAAGGAAGTGGCAGACTCCCAAAAGAAACAGATTCCATACCCTGTAAAAAATAAGGCTTTTACTTAGGCTAAACCTGAACATCTTTCCAGTGAACTTGAATTTTTCAGAAGACTTGAGTGCTATCCAAGAGGAATGGGTTGAATGGGAAGGCATACAGAAACAGCTAACTGAAAATACTATGCATAAGACTTTGAATGCAAACAGGCTCCATCAGTCTCTGGATGGAGACTCCAGGCTCCATCACTGACACTTCCACCCCCCGAGGATTTCAAGATCATTCCACAGAATGGACAACCATTTTTTAAAATTTTTTGAAGAGTTGTAAAATCAAAACCCTTTGCCATTAAAAAAAACCCCAACAACCAAACAGCAAAGGAAAACATTACCGTACAATGCAGTGAGTAGGCAATGCTCTAGGGAAGGGGAAGTTCCATGTTCTCATTCTGCTCTCAGTACTATCAGCTTATTATGCAAGATGTATTTTCTATTTAAGCAGGCCCCAGACCTCAACCTCTGTATCAGAAAACCTCCTTACCCCAGCCCTGAACATTAGGTAGTAGTTACACAGCTTCAGAACAGAAGTTGGAACATCTCCAGCTGGCCTAGAACACAGGAGGAACAAATAGTGGACTTGCCTACACTGCAATGCTTCAGGTCTTCTCAATGTAAATGGTCCAATTAAATCATCTTAAGTGGGAAGTAGGATTGCAACAGTATTGGTACTAAACTTAATAAGCAACTGTATCAGAGAAGCTCAGAGCACTCGGAATCGAGGTTTAGTGAGAAATATGGTGAATGGATGAATATTTGCTAGTTGACCTACCTACAATTGGGCCAGGATTTACTCCATACTTCAGAAGCTGCTCTTGAAGATCTTCATTACTCATCTCTGTTACATCTAGGTCATCCTTCTCCTCTGGTCTGGGTTTGTCAGTTTTCTTTGTGGCTTTCTGTGAGCGTGCAAGGGAGAAACAAGAGACATAGCATTTCCCATTAATACAGAACATGTCTTTTTCTTCTAAGGGAACAGGAAGATATGAGAGTTCTAAACATACAAAACCAGAAAAGTAATTATACTCTCCCCATCCCTCCCACAGTAAAGATTATGTGGAACACTTCGAACATTTACACCTACTAAATTAAACAAACATGCACAAGTTTTCTACTTCTATAAGGAAATACCCATCACAAGCCTCCTCTGTAGTAATAAAAAAAAGTCTTGCTCATTATTCTGATCCTTTCTTTTAATTAGAAGTTCAACTATATAACAGAAGAGGATTTCTTTCCTATTACTGGAAAGGTAAGCTTCTAGCCATTTTACCATCAATAGTCTAAGCTACAAATATGATGTTCCATTGGCATTTCTTCACATTATTCTTCTACCCAGTAGGTCAATACTTCCTCTAATGATATGGAACAAGGGCTTCAGTACTTATGCCCGCTGGACCAAGCTCCTGAAATCCCCATTCCCACTTACCCTGGTGCTCTCTGTAAAGTTACACGATGTTACAAAGCAAGTGCAGGAAAGGCAAAACCAGGAACATCCTTACATTTTCAAAATCCTGCTTGTTTGCTCAGGACGCTGCTACTGTAGCTCTAACAAATCCTAAACCCAACTCTGGCAACACTACTTGAACAGTTGGCAATACACAACCACCACATACAGATGGTTATCAAAATAATCTGCCAAGATGCTACTTCTAAATTAGGAGTTTCCACTATATCCAAACAGAGTGATCATAACATTTGTTCAACTTGGAGCTTGAAATGTCTATTGTAGTAACAAAGACTTCCCAAGATCTGCAAGAGAGCGAGGAGGTAAGACAGAAAAAAATACGCTTAGGATCTGCTTGCTCTCAACTAAGAGGATCCTGATACTGCTTTGAAATAAGTCATATTCGTATCTCAAAGTTGTAGGATATAAGCATATACAACTTCTACACTTGACATTTTTCTCAACTTGGTTGCCTGGAGGACCTGAGTTTTCTGGTACTTATCAAAGACTAAAATTTCAAATACAAATGTGTTCTAACACTCAGTCACAATTAACAGGTTTTTTTCTTGTTATACAGGGTCACTATAGTGCCAGATTTGACTAATGACAGATTTACAACTCACTTTAGATTTTTTTTTTTTATGTGACAAAAAAATTTGGTAAGTTTGTGAAGCAACTAAGCCTACTTATCTACTACACAAAAAACAACCAGCTTGCATAAGAGACTTGCATTTGCTTTTGAATGTGTTGGTCATAAAACTTTTTGAAGTTAAGTATCACATTAACAAAAATTTCTTATTCAGTGCCTTTTTTTCTGGACTACTGAACTGTCCAAACAGCAGAGAAAAGTCCCAAAACACATGCTGCCTTTTCTTGTTGGGATCTGTTTAGACTATTGACAGCTCTGGTGTTTGCACACATCATCAAGCAGATTAACTATGATGTTACTTCCATATTTCAGAAGAAAACTACCACCATGGTACAGGAATTCAACATTCCAATGGCACTTTAGAGAAACCAGAAGCCTAATTTAACATATCTCTGCCTTTGTATCATTCTGAAGCCACAGAAGAGACTATAACAATATACACCAGAAGAACTACACAATATTCTACTAGACATTTTACAGCAATTTTACCTACCAGAAATCTATCTGCATCTAATGCAGTCCTCTAATATAAGTGAACCCACATATCTCATAGTATCTTTGGTATTTTTTTCTTCTTCTGAGTACCATTTCACTTCTTACTGCAGTATTACAACACATTGAGATCATCAAAATAGTCAGTTTCAGCAGAGAATAAGGGCAGGCAGGGAGATGAAGAGTTGCAGGTAAACTATGTTCTTCAATAATATGGCCAGATGCATTGATTACCTTGTGTTCTGTAAAGTCTCCAATTTTTATTTTTTCCAATACCTATCCTCCTCAAAGCAGAAACAAATAACTTCACTTGTACAAGTAGAAAGCTGCCATGTAACTACTCACTGGGCCATAAAAATCAGCCCCTAGAAGCACAAGGCAGGATAGAAGACTTTCTCTCATACTTTGGCTGTGGTATAACAGCATTAACCTCAGCAACAACATTAGCTTTAATTACTACTACTATTATACTATAAAGCACCACAACATTTTCTGTGCATCATCACACATCACCATTCATGGGCCTACCATGTGAGACAGATCAAAAGAGCTAGCTTTAAAATTTATCATTGCAAATTAAAACTAAACAAAAAAACCTCACCCCCACATTTTCCTGATCTGGTGACCATTAGTAAAATTAAAGCTGTCTTGCTGTGTGAAGAGATGAAGTGCTTAAATTATAATTGAACACTACACTGCAACACTACAGCCAGACCAATAATTCATTATCTGAACATCTAATTCCATCCAGAGCTAGCAGCGTTAAAAAAATACTTCTAGTCACTGACATTTCCCAGAAGACAGGATAGGATCTGTATATTTCATTTGGGAGATTTGTTCACACCAAAGAGACAGCAATTTGGTAGTCCTAACTGTCAGGCTGTTTCAGATTAACTAGGACCCAACCCTTCAAACAAATACTAAATGAGCTATAAGCATGAGGCTTCCACACAGCAGTCTTAGTTCTACAGCCACAGGAAAACAAGAACATAAGGGAAGTTCATCTTCTCAGAGTGTCATCTCTCTACAGCAAAAAGCTTTCACCTTCTTTCACTAACAAGAGGAGCAGAAAATAAAAGTGATGAGCATTCAGATCTGAAAGTTATCCCTTACCTCATCTCTGGCATTGCCGCTGAATAGAAATCCAACAGCCACAGACCAGTTTCAGACAAAATTTACAGCTACCTTTACTAGTTCTAGCACTACTCCAAACACAAACTTAAGTAGCATCCTGATGAAGCCACTAAATCATATAGCAGACAACTACTGGACATCACCAAAAGAAGCATTTTCAAATCTCAAGTTAAATGGCACCTACATTAAGATATTGAAGGACTTTAATCCCAAACAGGTGCAGCTTCATCACTAGAAGCAGAAAGGCTCAGGGCTTCTTTACTATTTCTCTGAATGAGGTTAAGACAGGCTAAGAAAGCCCAAATCACGCTAACCGAATGCTTTTTAATTCTCCGGTTTGTACAGTGTTCTCTCTGGTAACAAATAGTGGTGTTTCTCTTAGGGCAAGGGGAGAAAAGAGATTGTACATTTCAAGTCTCAGTCATAGACTTATACTGTGAAATAGAGAGGTCTCTATTCCCCTTGCACTTTTTATTCTATCACACACAAACATTTCCTGCAGTATGAATATTTTTTTTTTTTAAATCAAGCAAGTCCTACTGAACTTTTTAACCTCCAACACCTTGCAAAAGCTACAGGACAGTCAAAATAAACAATGGAAAGGAAATTATGCAGTAGTAATTCAAAGATATTGATACACTCAAGAATTCTCTCCTTTTTGACCTTAGTAAGTGCTAGACTTAGCATTTCCAAGCCTATGTATGCTAACAGTCCTAAATTATAAGATTAGAGACTACTTAACCTTTCCACTCACTCTTCCCCCTCCCCGAAACTAAATTCTATGTCACTCAGTGAAGGGAATGGATCCTCTCTGAAAACATGAATGCTGCATAACAAAGACTTGTTTCCAGAGAACTTAAGTGGAAGAGTAAAAATTCACAACAAAAAACAAACCAAGAAACCAAACCAACAGATGGTCTCATGGCTCAATCAACTGAACACCAACCTGGAAATCTGGCTTGTGTATGTGCCCCTGCTGAACAACTGACATGCATTGATTGCCATACAAAAATGACTTTAATAGAATTATTTTATTTAAATAAAACTGCAGGTATTACACCACCACTGTAACAAGCATGTCTCCCTAGTTCATGAGTTTAGAACTACAGAAAGAACAGCATGGTAGGACTTCTCACTGCAGCGGGAATTAGTCACCTCCCCCCTATTGCCCACAGCTGTCACTCAGACAGCAGATGAGTGGCACTTAAAAAGGCCACAGAGGTGTTAATCTGTATTCTGGGTCACATTTGTACAGCACATCATAACTGAGACACACAGCCACACAGGAAACACTGAATAGATTCTCTTCCTTCAACAGGTAGCATATATGCTTTACATTCTCTCACCTATTCAGGTGTGCAGTTTCACATTCCACACTCCTAACCTTCATAAACTACCAGCTTTACTATTATCTTCTCTTTTTCAATAGGAAAGGGGTTGAGACTGTACAGTTACCTTAGCTACATCCATTATCACTACCACACCATTCTGATGATAAAGAGTTAAAGCTAGCCCTTAATTTACTTGGCTACTTGTTTAAAACCAAAAAACATCTTTACTTGATAGGGTCAAAAAATATCACTATGTTTTAGAAGAGATTTGTCCAGGACATGAAATGCACCAATAAGTTGTAATAAGTGAAAAACCTACATATTGTGAGCTCTGAACAGCTCCAGTTTGGCAACAGTGTCAAGATGGTATTTTTAGAATGTACCTTAAAACAATGGTCCTGAAGAGACAAAAATGCCATTTCATAGTTATTTTTCCTTTGAGCTATCTGTCCTGATATTCAGCCCATATCTAATCAGGGCCAGCAGCATTCAAATGCAGATGGTTCCCCCTGCAGCAAAAAGGTGTCTCACATACCAGCCACTGTCATCACACACCACTATGCTAAATAGGTTTAAGAAAAAAAAAGTTGTGCAAAAACATTAGTAGAGCTGGAGAAGCTGGCTCCTCCAGACATTATCATCAGACTGTAGCCAAAATAAGCACAATTTTCAAAGCTTTTCCTCTCCTGATAAGTCAGAGCGAACCCATTCCCCTCCTGCCCCAAAATAGAAGTATTACATATAGAGAAGTGGCCATATTTAAAATGATACTTCCAAATATTTCACAGGAAAGCTCTTAAAAAAAAAAAAACACAAAACTTTGAGCTAACATTTAATCTTACTTTGATTTAGCAAATTTTATGTATTTGACAGCATTTGAAGTCATCTTCTACAAAACAGACTGAACTTTATGCAATAGGAGGGAGTTTTGGTGTATGACACTGCAAAGCATAGAAATGCTGTCTGAGTTTCACTGATGGGAAGTCAGATCTTACTACAGTAAAGTAGCTTAATTTTTAACTTTAGGTGCCAAAAAAAATGCTAACTGCCTAAAAAGTTTGCTGTTCCAAAGTGATGGTTTCAGGTTCTGAAAACAATACAGTCAGAACAAAACCTCTGTAAGTTTCGATCTGCCCATACGTGCACTTTAATCATCTGCATGTTCACTACTATATCAAAATAAAAACCAGGTCAAAATAAAAACTCAGATGAAGTGGCAGCAACATCACCAGGGATGCATAACACTTGTTTCACATCAATTTTACATCATTTGAGTATTAACGTTTTATTTGTTTGAGAGAAGTACAGGTTGAATATATTGCTGTTAGAGCAGTGCTGAAAGACTGACAGATTTAAGAGACAGAATTTGTAGTAGAATTAAAACTTTAGGGTTTTTCCTCATTGGTGCACAGCTTTTATCCATAAGAAATGTGTTCCTGGATGTATTATCAAATGCCCTGAACTTAGAAAAAGGAACGCTAAAATGACAGTGTAGACAGTTTAAAATTACTAATGACTACAGCAATGTCAAAACATTAACAGTCAGTATCAAGAGACCTGGTTTAGCTTTTCTGTCTTTTCAGTGACTGCAACATGGATATTCAGGGTATATATAGGCCTTTTAACTTGTTTCTCATATCCATTTTAAGAAAAACACTGCTCTCCCCTCTTCAGCATCCGTAAGTCAGCTGACAGATCAGATAAGGTATTGATCCAAACAGGAGAACGTACTCCTTCCCCCTCAAAGGGAGCTGCCCCCCTTTACTCCTCGATACTCGGAGGGTGCCGCGGCAGCAGCGCCCCCTGGCGGCCGGCCGTGCTCCCTCTCCCCCGGAGCCCCGGCCGCCGCCGGACGGGCGAGGGCGCCGTTAATTCCCACCGGCTGCGGGCGGAGAGGGTTACAGCTCCGGGAACTCGGTCCCCGGACGGGAAGGGGGAAGGCTCAGCGGCCAGTAAATCCCTCCTGCGACTGACAAGTCGGGACCACCCTTATCCAGGCCAGCATGGAATACCGATTACAATCAACTTTTCACACTAGAAGCCGTATTAAGCAATATATTTTGCACGTTTGATAGCAGTCTGCCCTTACTTTACAGGCACAGCCTGACTCGGACCCCAAATCACTCAGAGTACTTGAGCAACCAAGACGATTGCTCACTGAAGGCACTTCGATTTCAGCAAGCAGGCACACAAAAAGTTCGGTACTCACAACTGATATGTTGGTATTACTACTGAATAAGCACAACTTAAGACGACAAAGATTACATCTCTCACTTGTGTTGCTCTTCTCTATTCAAAGCTACCCGTTTCTTTGCTACAAGAGCAATCCCAGCCCTTTTCTACCTCTCCCTCTATGTATCCAGCATTCAATTCACCCATCCTAGGAGTGGGAGTGAGTCTTCACTCCCCAATCAGTTTGTTTGGGTTTTTGACTGGATTTTTTCAGGTGGGTTTTGGGTTTGTTTGGGGGTTTTATTGGTTTGGGGTTTTTTTAAGGGTTGTATAACATTAAGCTATACCCAAAGAAGTGCCAAAAAAATAAAGAACAGCAGAGAGCACAGTAGCACAGAACCCTCCCAAATGCAAATCTATGTAAGTGCTCTTTCACATGTTTTTACAAGTTAATGCTAGCCTTGACTGAGTCACCTGGATTGAAAAGACTTTTGCAATTTTCAAGTTACGGAGTATTCAAATTTTTAGACTGATAAAAGAAACACAGAATAGAGCAGTCCAAACTTTTTAATCCCACAGAAGAGATGTTTCTAATATAGTAAAGTATTTTGATATTCTAGAAATGTATTTAATTGATTGCCTAAAAGTTTGGAACAGCTAGTTTACATTCCCCCACCAATGTACATAAAGCAATACTACAATTTCTAAGACCAGTAATATATATAAAAATGGAACTAATAAAGCACTGTTATTCAAATCTCCACCTAAAACCAGAAAAGAGCCATGTTATTATACCAATAAATGTTATAAAGTACTTTTATGCACCCAGTGCAAATTGTTTTCTGGTCCTTTTAAACATACACTTAAAAGGAATTTTTAAAACAATCAAGTTACACAGAGGACTGAAAGACAGAGGATGCTGAATCCACCTTTGTTTCCAGTACCTACAAAGTAACATACAGGAAACACTGGATTCCTTTATTTTGTTCCTCCTTTCTATAATGCCTGCAGTCCCAACTTCCTCCCTTTGCCCCTTATTTCTAGTTTTCTAGGCTTTTGTGCTTTCCCTCCTGTCCTCTCTTAGCCTTATCAAGATATTTCACCTAGTTTCCACACCAGAATCCCACTCCCCTGGATATCTGACTTCCTTCACTCTGCCTCTTCTTTCCAGCTGTTTTGGGGGCAAGTCAGTTCAGAGACCTCTACGTCACTCTTTTGGAAGGAGAGCAGATCAGAGAAACACCCCAGAGAAGCATTAACAGGGACAACAGATACTCAAGCTACAAGCAGTTTCAGAACTACCTCAGTTGTACTAAGCAGAAAACAAGCAAATATCAACCCAGCTCTTTTGGGGGAGTGGAGGAAGAGCGCAACAGACCCAAATCCAAGCAACTGTCACTAGAACATTTGCTGAAGTTTTAGAAGTTATGCTCTGATATTAACACACATGACTTGCAGAAATAGCACAGAGCCTTCCAGTCATTGTTAACAAAAGTGTAAGAGTACCACCCATTCTGTAAACATTAAAAAAAAGTCACCCATAATTGTTTAAGCACTGGGAAAGAAAAAAAAAAAGAGACCTAGGAACTTCAGCAGTTATGAGACCTGCCTTCTCCTACAAGTGTGAAACACATCAGACTCAAGCTTATCCTATTCTACTCAAAAACACTTTACAAATGCTATAGGCAAGACCACTATAAATCACAGACGTGTCTAGTTCACTGTAACATTTCTCCAGTGAATACTAATTAAGTATTTGAATTAGCCTTTAAAAAGAGGTAAATAATTTGGTTAGAAATCTTTTCCTCTTTTAGTTGTAGCTTTCAGTTTCTTAATTCAAGAACTGTCTGTTAGGGGTTTTTAAAGCATGAAAGACTTTTAAAGGAGTCAGTTTCTCTGCACTCTCTCTGTAAGTGAGCTTTAAAAGATAGTCTTTCAGATGACCAGACAGCTAAGAATTATGAATGAAAAGATTGCTTACTCAATATATGCAAGTTTACAGACCACTTATTAAAAAGGAAAAGATTCCAAATCTGCTCCTCCCTTTTTAAACTACATGATAAAGTATATCTAAGAAAGGGTCTAACAGCGGACCAAGGGAACACATAGCAGAGGCACTTTGCTGTAAGTCATACACTTAGAGGTTCGAGAGAGACAGCTACATTAAGCAGACTCTTTTTACACTAAACAGTCCACTTCAATTAACAAAACAAACAAGCTGTTCCTTCACAGCTTCCTCCTTTCATCTGGAGGTATCTGCACAGGGCAGCGTAGCTTCAATACAACCGAGACAGCTGATAGGAGACGTCTTTCCAAAGTAAGTTGCAGCCTCGTGCAAAGTTTCATTGCTTTACTGCTCCAACAGACAAGTATTTTACTTACGAGACCGCCCGCCAAATCAGAGGAAAGGCCTCCCAGTTTACAGTCGGGGTGTGTGTGTGTGGGGGGGGGGGTTGTCTCACGCTCCACGCGCGATCGCGTTGCCCCTCCCAGGCTGGAAGGACCCTCCCGCCCGGCGCGCCCCGTGGCCAACCCGCTCCAGAGCCGCCAACACCGAGAAGCGCACACGCGGGACGGGACCCGGAGGCGAAGCCGGCAGCTCCCCAGCCACCAACCCGGCGGTTCCTGGTCCGCCCGTCGCCGCGGGGCGGCCGCCTGGAAGCACGGCCCTGCCCCTCCGCCCCAGGCGGGAAGGACCGTCCCCGCCGGGGACTATGGCGTGCTCAGCCGAGTCGGGTCGCGGGTCAAGTAAGGCGGGAGGGGACGCGCGAGAAGCCGCGGCGCCTCACGCCGGTCTCCAAGCAGCGAGCGGGGGCGGCCGGAACCATTCCGGCGGGAAAGCGGGCCCGAGGCCGGCGGGAAGCTGAGGGAGCGCGGGCGGCGGCCAGGAGAGGGGCGGCGGTACTCACCCGCCCGGCGGCAGCGCCGCGGTTCCTGGCGCCCAGAGGCGTGGGCTCCCGCTCCTCGTCGCTGGAGAAGTCGGGCTGCGCGGCGACGGCAGCGGGCGGGTTGCGGGCGGTGAGGTGCTGCAGGTAGAGCTGCACGTACACGTCCTTGCGCTGCTCGCCGCCCGGCAGGCTCACATTGTTCGCGATCAGCTCGCTCTTCAGCTTCTCCTTGGTCAGCACCGACGGATCGGCCAGGAACTCGGGCATCGCCGCCGGCCGCCGCCGCCGCCGCCCTCCCGGGAGAGGCACCAACAAAGCGCGGGGAGAAGGGGCGGGGGGGAGGAGGAGGAGGAGGAGAGGAAGGAGGAGGAGAAGACTCGCCTGCCCCACGCCAGGAACCCAGCTCCACGGCGGGCGGACGCGCACACCGAGCGCTTCGTACAACCGGCAATAAACCGCTCCCCGATTGGCGGGGAAGGGAACGACGCGGCCCTACTATTGGCTACCGGGCGGGAGAGGAGAGAGGCGCGCGAGATCCAGCACCGTTAGTGCTTTGCGCGAGGGATAGTAACGCAGTTTAAATTCGGCTCAGGCGGGAGAGGCGCGGGGGGCGGGGCTTGTGAGCGGGGGCGCGCGCTGCCTCAGGCGGTGGCAGCCGCCCCCTCCCCCTCCCCCGCCCGGTGAGGCGGGACCCTTGCAACAGCGCGTCCCATCGTAACGGTACCACCAGGGTCTTTCCGGGGTCTCCCCACCGCCCTTCCCGGCGATAAGAAAGCGGCAGGCTGTTTTCGTTGGGCGGGCGAGAAGGAGCGGGAGCGGCTCGCTGGGGTGGCGGTTCGGGCCCGGCGCCGCGCCTGTGAGTTGAGGGGCGGTTCAGGAGCTCCCGGTAACCTGCTGTGATCCCGGTGACCTGGTGTGACATCTGCCAGCCTCAGGCACCGGCTGCCCTGGCGCGATCGGCTGGCAGAGCTTGCCGCCGGCCTCCCTTCGGTGTGCTGAGGCGGCTGCCGCGCGAAGACGAGGGTTTTCTCACAAGGTACCCGAACCTGCCGCTGTCTCCGGCCAGGGGCTAAACTTCACGGAAGACGTTGACAGGCTTGAGAAGAAAGGAAACTCGTAGCGATTCTGTTAGCGTGACTGTTGCCGTTGTGATGACTTATACGTCAAAAAAACCCAAAACAACCAACAAACAAAAAAACCCCCGTGAATAGTTTCTGTAGCATTGCAAAATTTGAAGGGCGTGTAGTTATTTTATTGAGGTTTCACAAGTGTGTTCCTGGTGGGGAAGTAGGACTGAGTTTAATACTGCATGGTCTTTAAACAAGCGAGTTAAATCTTTCTGTGTTTACACACTGCTTGCTGGGAACTGGCACTGCTATAAATTTTCTAGTAGTTTATGATGGGAACAGTTTAATATACAGCTCTGACCATATATCCTATGCTTTTGATATATCACAGCATCAGAGATAAGAACTGAAATGTGAATATTTTAATTTGCCCATCAATCATGGACGTGAAACAGGACTGTTAGTGTTGCACCCACTCCTCTTTACGTTCCAAAAAGAGTTTTCAATGGCTGTTAAGGAAAAGAATTTCCCCCGCTTTGATTTGCTCCATCACTAAATATGGTGACTGTCATTCCTGTTTACCTTGCCATTACCACAGTATCAGCTAGATGAAGGTACTGAGGGTTGTTTTTGTGGAAGGTAATTTCAAGGCAATTTAAGGAGCCACCCACAAGAAGCCTGATGCTTCCAACTGAGGAATTGGTGTGGTGTAACAACATAATTAATGCGAGGGAGAAGCTTAGCTTGGGGAATTTAATTTACCTTGTAGTGCAAGCAGTGATAATGAGGTGGTCATCATCTGCAGTTCATTATAATTTATATCTGAAAGTATTTGGGTTTTGGTGTTGTATATACTTTATCTGTTCAGTTAAAAGTTTACCTGATAGTGAGGCTGAACAGTGAAACATCTTCCTTCCGTTGACAGCATATGCATACAAAGCAAATATTTATATATCAATGTGGATTGAGTACCACTTGTAAATCTGACCAGAACTGATTTGATGGTTCTGTTTGTTTTTCAGCATATCTTACACAAAGTTCTTCCTGGAACATGGGTATCACATCACAAGTGTTTTGGAAATGCTTAAAGGAAATTGAATCCTCTCCAAATTTGGTAGTAATAACTTCAAGTGTAGATAGGATGTTTCACCTTGAAAAGCCTGTAGGAGCCTTGGAAAATAGATCCTTCCCCCATGTTTAAGAATTTGCATCTTATTCAGATACGAAGCCAGTTGCAGACAGACACAGCATACTTCAGAAAGGCAGCAGCAGGGAGATGCTTCAGGTGCCGTACTAATGTAAAAACTAACAACCTCCGTTTGTATCAAGTAAAAAATGTTTTAGAGCACTGTAAGGGGGAACTGGGTCTGGGAAATTTTAACCAAAGTTAACAGTGGAAATGCAATATGAAAAAAAATGGTGCAGACACCATCTAACATCCTCACGGACAATAATGATACTATACTTCAGGCCTGAAGCTTGTCTTCTGACACTGCTTCTTAGAGGGGTGCAGCCACCATTTGCAACTCATTGTACTGTTCGGAATATGCAATAAAGCTGGGCCTCACTGCTCTTGTGAGTGACCCTTAGGAGTGGAAGGAACTGTTGAGCTTGAAGTCCGTTTACACCTTTCAATCTAAGTACGTTGATGGTAAATCTGGTTTTAATGCATTAAGCATAGCATAAAACATGCAACAGTAATATGGTATGAGGTAGTAAATCACTGCAAAGTTACACTCTCAGTTTGGCTTTGGTCATAACAAACGGTTGGGCTAACTGGCTTTATGTTGGATCTCTGTATTTTGTCTTTTTACTGTCAGGCAAAATTGTTGTAGAAGCATAAAGACAGCAGAAACTCAGCATTGTATATTTGGGCTAATTGTTCAAAATCCAATACAGTGGTTGTGGAACCACAGCCTCAGATTAACATACACTGACGTAACTCCCTTGCACAGACACTGGACTCCTTCATTGTCTTACCTTTAGCTGCTTGCAAAGTGACAATAGCTAAAAAAGCATTGTATAACACTTTAGTGTCACCCCGTTTCAGGGCAGTAGACCTCCCTGGAAAGCAAAGTCCATAAAAAAGTCCTTGGTACACAACTGTCCTTTATTCCCTGGCTCTACACTCTTCACTGTCACTCCTTGGGAGGAACAGGTGTTCTCTAGGCAAGGTAAAGACAAGGAAAGTAGTATGAAGCAGCACCAAAATGTGCACATACATAATGATTAACCCTGGAACCTGCAACTGTCACCACAATTAGATCTTAATACAGCTGAAGATCTGCACCTTTATTGTTTGCTTTGTTTGAAGGAAGGAAAGCTTGCATTTTATAGCCTAACGCAGCAGTCAAAGGGGATAAGGGAACAAGTTCATTATGAATGGACTCAAAAGATCTTTCTGATGTTTTTACAGGGGAAAAAAAAAAACCTTGACGTGGTCCATGTGCCTT
This sequence comes from Limnodromus scolopaceus, assembly GCA_028565335.1. NCBI lineage: Eukaryota > Metazoa > Chordata > Aves > Charadriiformes > Scolopacidae > Limnodromus > Limnodromus scolopaceus. Next base: position 50,534,856 of record JAOXNO010000001.1, on the reverse strand, counting down.
TTTAGACAACTTGCATCTTAAATGTTGGAGTACAAAACTATTTTTTTGCCGTGCCTTTTGTGAAGCATTCCAGTACTTGAATGTTTATCCCTAACAGCAAGTTCTGGTTTTCAAAGACCAGAATACCCGCCTCTTCCAGAGAAACAGGTAGTCACATTTTACCTCTTGTCAGTATAAAAGGTGACAGAAAGAAAGTTTAGGAAAAAAGTGCAAATAGTATGAGAATATAACCATTTTCAGTGGTTGAAAAACTGCTGTAAGCTTGCCTAAAAATGTCAAATATGCTGAAAGTAGAAGCCAAAAATCCTTCCTTTGTAGGACCCTCCCAAATGCCTGGAATTTGTTAGCTTTCCTGAGCGTGAGAAAGAGATTTTCAGTCATATAGTCGTCCTTGACATGAAAACACTGAATGCCTTCTAAATTATCTCAAATTTCCGGCTTTGAGTTTCCCCAACTTCCCTTAACTTCTAATGCCACCCATAAAAGTGAGACAGGTAGTTTATGTGGCGCTAATGGAAAAAATGAATTTTCTGTATCTGTGCGTTCAAAAAAGTATCCTAAATTCAGTGGAGGGTTTGCATAACATTTAATCCATAACGAGGCATAGATGTATAATTTGCATTCATATGTAACATTTGCCTCATACTACATAATAAAATTGTGAATCACGGCAAAGGCATTTAAGGAAGTGCTATAGACATGCCCTTGTCTTAGACTGAGCTGATATGGAAATCTTGTTAGCTAAAGGAAATATAAAAAACCTATATGAAATATTAATTCAGTCTTGGTGCACAGTGAGTTTCACAATGAAAATAATACCCTCTCTGAGGAAGGCAACAGAAACTGAAAAGCGTTACTATAAATAAAATAAACAGTTGCCTAATCATTATGGCACGGTGTAACTATACTTTCTAGGATCACTCATTTCTTCTCCATGTTCTTGATTAATTTAGAAAAACTGGGTGGCTTTTTAACAAGGTTTAGCTTTCTTATCAGAAACGTCCTTTTAAACATAATGCAAAGAGAAATGGCAAAATGGTAAGAAAAAAGCGTGACTTACTATACTGGAGCATATTGCTTCCAGAGCAATTCTCTTGTAGAAAAAGTTACACCTCCTGCTGAATTTGCCAGTGGATGTAGTTTTACCAGGGGGAAAGGCCAGGCGACCGCACTGTCCCTGTGACCCCCTGGGGAATGCTGCCAGGTCTGTGCCGCCTGCGGTGGCAAAGGGAGGGACGGGCAGTCACCCTTGCTGTGACGGCAGGGGCACTCAGCGCTGCGGGTGGCCTGTGCCACTGTCCCCAGGCAGGGAAAGAAATGTGTACAGACGAGCGAGTGGTGTCACTGCGTTAAAACTTCTTACGGCTGACATTGTCATAGACAAAGGCCTGACCAACAAGGACTGAAAACAGAAGTATCCGCTCCTGGTTAAGTACACTGACAGAAATGAAGGGAAAAGGACAGTTTACAGGGCAGTTTCCCACGCTGAATCATTTCCAAACAAGCATTATTCAGGTATCTATTTTTATCACATATGGACAGAGATAGTGCAGAAGCTATATTTACCATATGTAAGCTATTACTTCAGTTCCAAGATTTTTTGAACCTTATGTGGATTTAAGTTGTTGTCTATATTTAGTTAGTAATAACTTAACAAGAAAAAAAATAATCAGTGTTAACACATCAGTCAGGTTACAAAATGAAGTATTTAGAAGTTAGAAAGGGACAAAAGCACAGAAGCACACATACTGTAGAGATGCTGGTGAGAAACAAACACCCACCAGCGTACTTGAGCGCCTCAGAATTAATGGAGTCAACTCAACAAAAGATCTGCAAGATTAAGAATTATTATCCCCATTTTACTGATAGGAAATTGCGAGGGCAAGTTTGCACGTAGCTGTGGCGCATTTAATTATTTCATTAAATTTTGAAACATCGCTAGATTATCTTGATCTAGGCTCTCCCTCCAAAGATCAAGTGACAAAAAATTTAACCGAATCATTGGTAGTTGTGGCTGTTGCTGGAAAGGGATGATCCTGTTCTGTATCCCGTCCCAGGCCGTGTGCTCCTGGTGCTTTCCTTGTGTTGGATCTAGCGGTTGTGGTGCCAGGTCTGCACGCTGAGCCAGCAGCTGCTGCCACACAGTCGCGAGACGTGATCCAAGTGGAACAGTGGAACCAGGCGGGCACAGGACAGGGATGGACAAGGCAGAGCCAGACCCACCGTTTTGTGACACCCCGTACTCCCCTTACAGTAGGTCATGTGTGAAACTACACCCTGAAAACTTCAACTCCTACTAATAGATCTTTTGTCTTGTCATTAGTTTAACTGCAGCTGGAGATACTATCTGGCAACAATCCGGAATGCTCAGAGCAGCGCACCTGCTCTGGCAGTGGGACAAGAGCGCAAGCAGATTGCCACTGCTTCTTCATCCAGCTCTCTGACGGATGGTAAAGCAGAGACCTAGGATGCTTTGTGGGAGCGGGGAAACATCTAACAGTTCATCCCTCCAATAAAAAATAATGTATCCATCTAACAGATTATGCATCAAAAAAAAGGACTAACCACATAAATGGAAGCTCAGTCAGCACAGCGTGTGAGACCATCCTCCCCTTCTATTCAGACCCCGTAAAATCTGTGTCAGCTGAAATACTGTGACCAGTTCTGGACACTTACAAATGCAACTTATTTGGAAAGCCTCCAGAGGCAAGCGGCACAAATAATCAGAGGCCCAGCAAACACTGTCTATTACTCTAGAACGGTTATGGAGAGGCATAATGAATTTCAAATATGTAAGACGTAGCTATAAAAAGGAAGGGAATAAACTGTTCTCTGGTGCAGAAGCACGAGGGCTGGGTTTAAGTTACAGCAAAAGAGACATCAGGGTTAAACTACGCGTGGTCACTTCGTAACAGTAAGGATAGCAAAGCACTGGCACAGAGCATTTAATGGAGATGCAGAATTTCTGTATTTGAAAGGTTTTAAGGGTATATGGAACAAATATTAGCCCATAAAAAGAAAAGTATTTATCTTAAGAAAACCCACATATTTTGATGACTTTGCTGAGTCTGGTTTCTAAGACTTGTGTTTTCTCTTCATTTTCTGCCACGGTTTACAAGACTTAGTAATCGATTCTCACAGACTTAGAATCTTATCTCTGGCATGTTTCTCCTCGCTGTCCCTCAGATTCAGGAACTCGGGCCTTTGACAGCCCTTGAGAAAGTGCTCTGTTTTCCTCCTAATGAAATTTCATTACGTGTCATAAGCTTTAGGGAAAAAAAAATAATAAACTTCACGTCCCTCCGTTTCCTCCGAGATGAAGCCGCCAAAACGGCTCAGGAAATAAAGCAAAACAGAAACACAAAAACGAAGTGACCCCGACGTGATTCGAACACGCAGCCTTCTGATCTGGAGTCAGACGCGCTACCGTTGCGCCACGAGGTCCTGCGGATCGACGGCCTGCCCGGTGTTAGAACTCGCCCATCAGCGGCCGCCGCCCTGAGCCGCCCCCTCCAGGAGGGTGGAGGCCGGGGACACCGTGGGGGCCGGCAGGGGCCAGGACCCTTCTCACCCGCTACGGCAACCGCAGCCCTCCGAGGCGGCCCCCCTCCGCCGCCACCGCTTCCTTTCCCGCCTTCCCGCGCAACTGCGTTAACTCCCTCCCACACTCACCCGCCCACATCCCCACTACCGGCCCACAGCAGCGGGGGTCTTCCGCCCCCACCTCGGGGGTGCCGAGCTCGCCTTCCGCGGCACTGCCGCCGCCGTCGCACGCAGGCCCGTGCGTCCCGTTCCTCGCTGCCCGGAGGTTGCTCCTCCTGCCCCTCTACCGGGGCTTTTCCGTTACCATTGCCCACCAACAAGGCCTGACTTTACTGATAAAGGCACGCCCGCAGACCCCCGTATTATGGCAGCTCCTCGTTAGTATAGTGGTGAGTATCCCCGCCTGTCACGCGGGAGACCGGGGTTCGATTCCCCGACGGGGAGACTACAACAGCTCTTTTTCATTTCCGCGAGGAAGAAGGCGGAAGGGCGCGGCGCTCCCCGCAGCCTTTTGTCGCTGCGGGGGCCAACGGCCGGGTCTCGCGCTGCCCTCGCCAAGAAAGAACAATAAAAACAAGGCGGCGCGAGCGCGCCTCTCCCCGTCGGGGAATCGAACCCCGGTCTCCCGCGTGACAGGCGGGGATACTCACCACTATACTAACGAGGAGACGCAGAGCGGCCTACCCGCCCCCCCAGCCGGTGCCCGGAGCCGCGGGGAGGCTCTCGGGGAGCACCGCGGCCCCCCCGACCCTTCACTCCCTCCCGCTGGCCTCGGGAAGGCTGCGGATGGGCAGGAGCGCTGGGGCGAACCCAGTAAAGATCCCAACGCCGTGCGTGGCGAGCTCCAGGCCCGTGGAGGGGAAGGGGCGCTGCGGACGCCCCGGGGCGGAGGGAGGAGAGAGGCCTCCGGGGAGTCGTGTTTGCCTGGGTTCTCCCGGCCCTGTCGTGCCGGCGTGGGGAGGGCGGGGTGGCGTAGGGCCCCCCACCCGTGTGGCTCAGCGTTTTGCCGCGGGCGATTTGGGGACGCGGCGATGCGTGAAGAACCGCGGTTTAGGGAGAGCGCCCGGCGCGGGGCGGCTCGGAGCAAAGGGGCAGCTCGGGTGTCCTGGGATTTTTGCATCTCGTTCATGCAGGCAGTTTCTTTTTACGGGGAACCCGAGAAGCCCCGGAGTCAGCAGTCCTCGGGGCGAGGGGACTCCGGCACCTGCTTCTCGCCCGCCTAAAAAGGGAAGGAGAGAAATGGAAACCGGTTACTTTGCGATTTGAGAGTAAAAGGCAGAAGGACGTGCATGGACCATATGCTGACTCGGTCAGCAGTAACGTGGTTGTCGGTCCACATCACAGGGGCATTAGGCAGGAAACTATATTTAATTTACTAGCTTGTTAGATGAAGAATTAACGCCAAACGTAAATGGGCGATTGGAACAACTGGTGTTCTCTTTTTGAGGTGTTTCTTTGGATAAAAGGGCCCCAGCTGAGCTTTGTCAAACAAGCATAGCTAAAGAGCAAACAGCAATGTATAGGTAGACATAAATATGTGACCTGTAAACAAAGTATTTCTAAATATTGACCTATTCATTTAAGCATTTGAATATAAACATGTGTTTCTCAGTGGATGCAACAGATTCAAATTCTGTCCTGACAAGTGAATAACAACCACCAAAGTCTCATAATAATTTCATTATTTAGAGGTAGTGTAATAATGAGATGAACTGGTAGGACTGTGATCAGGTGATAGGCTTTAAACCTCCCAGAGCAGGATCAAAACCAGTGTTGCTAGGCTGGTCTGAACTTGCTGTGTGGGTTCAAATTTTATTCAAAAGGTGCTGATGGTTAACTTTAAGCTGAGAGACTTTCTGGTGGATCAAACAGTGCCTGTTTGCATTTTGTGGGGCCACTCACACTTCACCTGTTTGGACTTTTTTGCCAGTCGCTTCTCAGTTCCTTCTGTTCCTTGATCCGGGTGGTCAGGTAGCTGAGATGTGACCACTCATTTAAGCGGTGGTGCTTGCTGCAGTCAGACCTTCCTTAGCTCCTGCTCTTTGCCTCAGAGCTGCTTTTGCCTCAGGTTCCTGCACAGACCTCTTCTCAGGCTGTCTTCTTCTAGAACAGGACTTCTGCTATCTCCATAATATCTCTTGCAAATTTTTGGCTTTGCTAAGCCCTTTTAGAGTACCAAAACCAGGCTCGCAACAAGTTGTGTAGACATTTTGTTGTGTTCTTCAATTTGTCAATGGGGGCAAAACCAGATCTGACTGGGAGTTCTGGATCTGCTGGAAGTATGGGGAAAGGCTATAGCATGACAATCTCATGAAGCACCATGTAGGTACTTCAGCAAAAGTACAGGAGGAGTCTGCAGAGCCAAAGCTAAGGCTCTGAATCATGGAATCATAAAATGGTTCGGGAAAATCATCTAATCCACCCCCCTTGCCATGGGCAGGGACATCTTCCACTAGATGAGGTTGCTCAAAGCCCCATCCAGCCTGCCTTTGAACAGCTCCAGGGATGGGGCATCCGCAGTTTCTCTGGGCAACCTGTTCTAGTGTCTCACCATATCCAGTTTAAATCTACTCTCTTTCAGTTTAAACTCTTGCTTCTTGTCCTGTCACTATGGGCCTTGGTAAAGGTCTCTCCCTATCTTTCTTATAAGCCCCTTTTATATACCGAAAGGCTGCAATAAGGTCTCTCTGGAGCCTTCTCTTCTCCAGGCTGAGCAACCTCAACTCTCTCAGCCTGTCTTCACAGGAGAGGTACTCCATCCCTCTGGTAATTCTCATGGTCCTCCGCTGGATCCGCTCCAACAGGTTTATATCTTTTATGTTTTCCCCCCTTTTCAATAGCTCAGTATGATGCTAAGGATGTTTTTATCAGAGAGCATATAGATTAGAAATGAGATTCCTTGGTCATGCTGACTGCTCTGCTTCTGCACACCCACTCCAGTTTTTGGACAGCTACCGCTGACGGCATCAGCCATCTTGCACGTTCTCCACATCTTCCAACCAGGGCAACCCTGAACCAAAAGTGCCAGTCAATATGCTGGTTTATGCTCTTGCACAACCTCCTCCCACTCTCATTTGGCAGGGAGAGCAAGCATATCTCCTAAAAATACCTACTATGACCTGAGCTGGTGATGGCATTTATTAAATAGCCTAAAAAGGGTTAAGCAACTGTCCAGCTACGGTGAAAACAGTAACCACCTTTGTTTTCTCAGTGAAGCCATTACATGCACTTCTGAAACCAGACTTTCAAAGGCATGCTGCAACCAAGATGACTTGTCTGCAGCTGTCTAAGGAGGGGAGCAAGAGGAGCCATTGAGCTATGAGTCAGCAAAGCAAGAGTGCTATTTTGAAGTGGATGGACTATTACAATGCTACAATGACTCGCAGTTACCAAGCGAATGCATTCCCTGTTGATTTGTCACAGAGACATGTAAGTGCAAAGCAGAACAGGTACTAGAAACTAGTATCAATGTTCCAAGGTCTGTGAAGCATCTGCCTTCTCCTCAGGACCTGAATACAGCTCTTCCACATGTCCAACAACCTTGTTCCATGCTTTCTTCATCATTGCACCAGCTTTGTGCTCAGCAGTAACTAGAGACCCGTTCCCTGGAGCAATAGCCATCTGCAAGAGGCCCTTTGTGGCCATAAGCAGGAAGGAGTAGGGCTGGGATCTAGTCCACCATTGTAACTGGAAGCTAGTTACCTCCCCTTCAGCTTGCTCAGCTTGCAACTTGTCCAGTTTTGAATATCATTATGGATGAGAGTTTCCACAAAATAGAACACAACAGGTTGCCCACCCTCATTGTGAACAAGTACCCCCTCACTTATATCTGTTTGGAATTTGCCATGTTGCAACTTGATCAGTTGCCTCTTGTCATTTTGTTATGTACATACAGAAAGAGTCTGGCTCCATCTTCTCTATTACCTCCCACTGGGTAGCTGAAGACAACAATTACTTCGTCCAGTAGCTTTCTCTTCTTCAGGCTGAACAAACCCAGCTCTCTCGGTGTCTCCTTGCTTGTCACATGCTCCAGCTCTCTGTTCATTTGGTGACCTTCTGTTGAGCTCATTGCAGTCTCTTGATACCTTTCTTGTATTGCAGTGCCCCAGACTGTGCACAGTACTCCACAAGCAGTCTTGCAAGTGCCACATAGGGGTGAGAGCAGCCGTCACTTGCCTTGATCTGCTGGCTGTGCTGTTACTAATGCAGCCCTGTATATGATTAGCTTTCATGGCCACAAGAGCAATTGCTCACTCATGTCCACCCTTGGTATTCACTGGGATCTCCAGGACTTTGTCTGCAAAGGTGCTGTTTACCCAGTCAGCTCCTGGCTGTTGTGTGAGGTTGTTCTATCCAAGGCGCAGGGCTTTACATTTGCCTTTGTTGAATTTGAAGGCATTTGTGTTGGCCCATTTCTCCAGCATGTCAAAGTCCGGCTGAATGACAGCCCTACCCTTGAGTGTATCAGTCACTCCTCTCAATTTGATGTCGTCCAGCTCTGTCACCAGCTGGCATTTATTTGCCTTGACAAGGAACATAAATTGTTAGTGGCATGCTGAGGTTCAGCACAGCTGGTACCATCCTTGGCATTGTGGTGTGGGATGGATCCATGCTGTTGCAGCTGCTTGTACTTCTGCCACATAGAACTGCCCCTGCTTCTGGCTCTATGGTTGCCCTGGTGCGACGCTGAGACCACAGTTTCCTTTTGCAGATATGAGACACAAACTGCAAAGTGCAGCAGTGCTGCCTTGGAGGCACTGCCTGCTCCCTCAGGCAGGAGGCTGGGCTGCACAAAATATCCTCACAGTGCAGCTGCGCTGGCATCCCAGAGTCCAGAAGCAATGGATTTAACACAGAGCACGCTCATGGGTAACATTGGTACCAAGTCAAGGTGCTATCTCTAATTTCAAGTAGCCACTTAAAATTTGACCATGTAATGGTGTCTTGAACTAGATCAAGCCTCTTCCACCAGGGATCTCTCAGTGTAAACAGCTTGTTGAACCACACTCAGAAAATGATGCCTCCTTATTAAACATGTTAAGCTTTGTTTTTCACATAAACAACTGGACTGATGACCACATTTTATACAAATAGGAAGCTGTTTGATAGTGTGATTACTTTCTATTTTCTTGAGATACCTTTTGGTAAGCTTAAAATATATTCATACTTTAAAATATATCTGCTTCAGATTAGTCAAGATGAGTACTGAGTGATGCCTGCTCTGTGTCAGCTCTAACGCACTACAGCCTTCTGGAGAACTGCTCTGATACACATGAGTTATCTTCCAGGTTTTTCAAATCAGAGTCCATGAAGGAAGGCGGGAAAAGCAAGCTAATAATTATTGGGTTTAGAATTGTTGTACAGGGGTCTATAACCCCATGAGAAAAATGTTAGAGGTCCAAACTGAGAAAAATGAAAAAAGCTACAGAAAATCACTTCTATTGCCTCTTCTGCAGTTTATGGAGTGATCTGGAAAGTGTCATCATGGGGAATGTGCTAAGAGTAGCACAAAATGTTGTTAGCGCAGCTCCTTGCACCAGCAGTTCCCTCCTTGCTGTAGTTGCCACAACGATCTGGGTGGCCTGAAAGAAATGAGGACAGTCCTCAGAACCAGCAGTTGCTGACAGCTGAGTTTTGTGAGCATTAAGTCAGGCCCTCATCTCCTTGCCAGACTGTAAAATGGCACAAGTAATTTCAGCCCAATGAGTGTAATTTTATATTCAGGGGGTAAGGGTGGTGGAAGGGGGAAGGAAAAGCCTTCTATACCTACAGAAATTAACGATTCTAGATCAATGCAAAACCACAAACCCTAAGTGAGAAGTGAAGCCCTTCATTGATGTGGTCTTTAGGATGCCCCAGTCCAGAAGAGCTACTGCAAATTGAATACATTTGATTCTGATTACTCTTCATAGCTATTTTATATGCTCTTATTGCTGCCCATTCACACATACCCAACACTCTATCTGCTCTTTGTGTTCTATTTTCCACTTAGATTTTGTCTGTACCCTCACCCTGTGAAGTTCACAGCACAGGACAGTAAGAATACATTAATTTTCAAATAGCATATTAAATTACAGGCCCTCTTTCTGTATAGTTTTTTGCCTTATAAAATTTCTGTCCAGTGCAATGGATTTGTTGCGTGGTCTGTATGACTTAGTGATCTATTTCCGTGCTAATGTATTTTCATCAAGCTAAAATGAAGTTTTAAAAGTTATTAGAAAAATCCATTTTCATCACTTAAGCGAATGAGTTATCAGACATCCCGTGCAAAATCAACAGCTGAAGAGCTGAAGAAATTCAAGGTAAAGGGGACTGTGACATTGTATGTCAGTGCCTGCTGGATTAGTGGGAGAAGGGACTTAAGGGGCTTTCCCCTATTAGCATGCCCAGTATAGTTTATACGGTACTAAATGCAGCCGCACAGCTGGGCAGCTTCCTCTCCTTGTTGCATCATGTGAACTGTCTAATAAATGGAGCCTTTTGAAAACTCATTGGAGGAATCTCAGGACTTGAAAATTTATGTCCTAAGAATTGTGAAATAAAATAGAACAAGTGACCATGCAGAACTGCATTTTCTGTTTAGGTAAAAAGCACTCTGAAATAAAAGTTGGAATAGTTGAATCTAGCCATTTCTATTCCTATTGCATGGTTCAAATCCAGTGATTACTCCCAATAAGAATAAGCTTCTTCTCAAAGGGAATCTGCATTCTGATCACTCTTCCCCTCAAAAAGGATTGCCAAGCAAATGTACTGAAGAGATACCATAGCAGGAAAAGTGCAGGCTGGCTGGTTTTAATGAATAATTTCAACTGTAGAATAGCAAAAACTGAGAGAAGTCCTGCTTAGAAATCAGAGGATAGGACTCAGTAATTAAAAGGAAGAAGATTGATCAAGTTTGTATGCAAACTTCAGAGTAATTTCAAAGGATTGTTTATGCAGAAAGGCCTTTAGAGACATATCAGGACACTGCAAAACCTGAATAGATTGTGTACTAATGTAGATATTCCTGTGTAATGCAGTTCTGGATACTAGAATGTGCCCACCATATGACTACAAGAATAGTAATAACTCTCTATCTGTGATGAAAGATTGCAAAACAATTTCACCATTGGTCTGACTTGGTCTGAAATACAGCATTTCTTAGAATCTTGAAATTGTCAGTAATTTACTTCAAAATAGACCAATCATGTAGTGCTTAAGAAGGAAAATTCTAGAGACAAACATGAAAAAAATCGAATACTGTCATATACAGCTATAATACAACTATCAGGTCTGACTCTCGCATGATATCAGTTCTAGGAGTGAACACCTGTCATTCAGAAGAAAAAAATGAAAGGAATCATGAACCTAAAAAAGCAAAATGAAGCATAGAGACAGGAAAAATATGGGATAGCAAAACCCACAGAAAATAATGTAGGAAAAAGCACTATAGACTGAAGTTACGTATCCAAAAGAAAGATGTTGTGAGCTAGAGGCATCACACAAAGAAATTAATTACACTGTACAGAGCATGGGGAGATATTTAAAGGTATTGGTTTTACAAAACTGCAAATGAAGGAATATGCAATGAATTTAACTTTATCTTAGAAAGCTGATCATCACAAACTTCTTTTGTGCATTCTGATGCTCACTCAATATAGACATCATTGACAAGTGCAGGCTGAATAATTATGATGTGGAAACTGGACATCGAAACCAAAGATGAGCATAGGAAAGAAGAGTTATTAAAACCAAAACCTCTGTTCTTGTTTAAGGTATGAAATTAGAAATACACAAAAGATCCTGCAAAAGACTTGAAAAAAAAATGTATTCTCCCACATCAGAACTTGCTAAAGCCCCAGACCTTGAGCAGTGCTTGCTGTTCTTTAACTTTGTCAGGTTGTACTGCCGTAGTACTGAAAAATCAGTGGGTAAAAAAAAGTCAGTGTGCTGAGCCAGGAATGAATAGAATCAGAATCATAGAATTGTTAGAGTTGGAAGGGACCTTAAAGATCATCTAGTTCCAACTCCCCTGCCCTGGGCAGGGACACCTCCCACTAGAGCAGGTTGCTCAAAGCCCCATCCA
>JAOXNO010000001.1:50472868-50523148 GCA_028565335.1 Limnodromus scolopaceus | reverse complement strand
TCCCCTTCTGCCCAGCCTGTCCTTCCTGAAGAGTCTGTAACCCTCCATTCCAACACTCCAGTCATAAGAGCCATCCCTCCACGTCTCGGTAATGCCAATAAGGTCGTAGCCCTGGAGGCGTCAGTTTAGTTTTTATCTAGCAGTTAACACAAGGGAAACTCACCTTGAAAACACTATCAGAACGTGTCACGGAAGTATAAAGGGAAATTTATGTATGTTTTGCTGCTTTTGTGAAGGTTTTGAGAAGTTTCAGCATGACAGACAGATATGCATCACTGAAAAATGTACTGACGACTCACAAAATCCAGAGTTCAGAAAACACTGTAGCTGAGAGAAAAAGCAGCATTATGAGCAGGTATTGAAACATCATAGTACATCATCAAGGTACATTTTGTCTGTGAAAGCATTTGATATTAAGTAGAAAGCATAACAAATGACAGTTTGGAAACTTCTAAATGGCCTCTGAGTTAATGGAGCTTATATGAACAATATAATGTCTGTCAGCAATCTTTCTCTAAGAGTTTGATTAGAGAAGACTTTCAGAGCTTGATGAATATTTGGAAAAAAAAATTATGATAAATGTTAAAAAACCAAAAGTGCTAAGAATAATCTCAGAAAAAAACAAAGTTGACAACTCATTTATTTTCACAGACAAGCACTAGATCAAAGCTACCAGCACTCTAGCAATTTCTTGTAGTGCTGGCTTCACTGCTTTCCTGGTCCTCCAGTCGCCACCATTTACTACTTCACTGTGTTGTGCATGGGGGACAGAAGAACAGCTCCCTTTGTAGGTAAAAATATAGCTTGATGGGGTAATAGTTTCCTCCCTTCTCCTTTCCTTAGGATACAAGGGCCACATGGCATGGAAACTACATTCTTCTTTTCCTTACTCAGGGGTAAACTCCAGCGATTGCTGAAGTCCATGTGCATAGGAAAACCTTGAAAACCCCAAGTGGTCCTCATGACTAACAAAAACCAGTAAGGCTTCAATAGTTGGTTTTTATCTTGGCCATGCATTGTACTATTCATTCTACTTACGGCTTCTCCACTCTGCATTCTTTTTGTCTTCCTTTTCACTATTCTTCCTCCCTCTCTCCCCTTTTTTTGTTTTACTCTTCCTCTTTAAGAAAAAAAAGGATGCCCCATGTCTTGTCCAAGTCACATGAGTGCAAAAGAGTGACCTGAAGACTGGAGGAAACTGCTGGTCCTCTTCAGTGTGCCAGGAGAAGATCATGGGATTGGCTTCTTTTGCCTCTGACACAATTTTCAGTGGGTGGACAAGCAATAGAAGGGAAGTGGATAGGTTTTTAGATTTAGCAGATGGAATAAGGAAGATGGTATAAGATAAAACATTTAAAAGCTTTTACAGAAATTAATTGCCATTTCCAATGTTATTCATGATAGGGAAAAGCAAATGTGCACATTCACCAGAGATTGTTCAAGATGTGATGGATGGTTAACCATCTTGCTTGGTTGTGAAAGCCTGACACTTAAAAAAATATTCAGAAATGAATCACAGTGCACTTTAAATTTGAAACAAGAGATGAATTTTTAAAGTCAGTTGTATAGCCAAAACCACAAATGAGGAACTGCTGAGAATGGTGTGCTTAGAGCACTGCTGCTTGAAGTAAGAGCTTAACACTCTTGTGTATCTGCAATACATTGTCTGACGATTACCAAATTACTCTTTATTCTAGTAAAATCAAAGAAAATATAGCAAGAGAAAAAATACCAGATGCATTGCTAGGTAGAGTCAGATTCAAAGGACATAAAACATTTTACAGCTTTCTCACAGCTGGTAAGGATGGGAGATGGTGATCTGCAATCACTGGTTTGGAGATGTCAGTTGAAAGAGATGAGAAAAAGTCTGAGGAATTGGTGTGGGGCAAAATGTGAAGGGACATATTGTCAAGCTGACAATAAACAATTAAAATAAAGGATTCTTTAAGTGCAGCACAATGCAGAATAATGCATCTATTCCTGGGAAAAAATATAAGCAAAGTTTTTTCCACTTACATTAGTGTTCCACATTATGTATGATTTTTACTTCAAAAGACCGAAACATTGTGCTTTATAACAATAATCTTTATTTCTTTGCTGTCTGCTGTTTTGCAGGACAATGATATTTCTGTTTTCGTAAAAGAACTAGTTTGAAGTTTGCAATTGCGTTGGCTCCCTCTGGTGGCATTTTGAAAAGCTCCACTTTATAATCCAGTAAAATCACTGTTTCAAAATTGGCTTGACAGCAGAAATTTGAGTTTACTGCTTTATGTAACGGTTATATTAAAAAATAAGAGAAAAAATACCATCTCTCTTAACAGCTTATACAAAATCAGCTCATAAAATGAAATTCCAGCAATCTGGGTCAAAATGGCTGGAGAAAACCACCATTCATTTCCCCTCCCTCACGTTCTCTTAACTGAATTCATGGACAGCATTTTGCTAGTATGTGTTTGGAAAGGAGTTACAACAATGTCTTAACTATGGGACCGGCCTGTTTCACTTGCCAGCAAAAATCAATTAGTCTCTTACAGGAAGTTTTAATGGGAGAATTTCCATTTTGAGATTAAGGCGCTTGGCAGCTGTTGCCACTTGCATCCTGGGAGTTCTTGCCAGAGCTGAACCAGATGTGCAGCTAAGGCCTGTTTCTGTCCATTTGTTATTAATAATGAATACAGAAATGAGAAGAAAGAAAGGATAAAGAGGAGCAGGAAATGGAGAAGCAGTTAGATCATTTCCCCTATTTATGCATATGGGAAGGACTGACATTTTGGGGATTCTGCAAAAGATGACAATAATCCTTTTGCCTGAAGTTGGATAACTCTGCAGTTTCCCATTCTTGGTGTAGCAAGACTGACCAAGAGGAAGAAAATTATTAAAGTTGCATCATCACTGCATCCCAGTTCCCTATCTCTGTAGCATTAAGTCCTTATTACTGAACTTGGTAGGCTTTCCAAATGAATGAATGCTCCTGTCCCTTCTTTTAGTTAATAATAACTGAGAGTTCAAGGACTATTGCCTGGAACCAGAGAGGGAGAATATTTTTTGGTCAGTTTGACTTCACTGCATGAACATTCTCATGTTGGTACACTGATATACTTTTAATTGCATCACTTTAGAAACTATGAAAAGAAGATGGGAAAAAGTCGAATTTTTTGATAAATTAACTACTTCTATTGGAAAAAACGGTGTAGGTTTTCTGTTTTAATGGATGAGGGGGCCCAATTTTTTCTGAGTTAGTTTTCCTGATTAGGAAAAGTAAAAAGGGAATTTTTAAAGGTATTTTTTAGAACCATTATTTTCTAAATGGCATGAAGGCTCAGCTTTTTCAAAGTACTTCAGTGCTAGATACCAATAATATTTTGCATTTCTGACAATATTCAGCTGAAGATACCAAATTTTTGCCAAGTTTGACATGGGCAAAATCCTGATCCTACAAACTTGTCTGCTTAAACGAAAGAAGTTAAACAAACTTATTAGATAACCTTTTAATGAACTTATTGGGCTACTGAGTCTGAAATGTCGGCTTTTTAGAATTGTTTCAGAGAGGTTATTTCAGGTTTTCAAAAAACCCACAGCCAACAATACTATGAGTAAGAGCTGTAAATCTCTGAATAGTATATATATTTATTTGTATACCACAGAATGAAGACTTCTCTATGATTCACTTACTAGTGTATTTAAGCATAATATCTTGGTAATCTTAAGGTCTATTTACGTAATTCTGCACACCTGCAAGTTCTTGGAACACTTTTTTAACCTGTAAGACACACACCATCAGATAAGCAATATATTGCGTGAGTCAACATGTTATTCTGAAACATTTAATATGAACTTTAGTATTTCTAAATCTTGTTCCTTCATGTGAGAAAGTCCTGTATTATTCAGCAAGTTCTTTACCTGGCATTTCCACAATGTGTGTTTGTTTTACCTCTACAAAACCCACTAGTTTTGGACAATGCTTTTTTGTTTTTAAAATCAATTGAACCAGTAATAAGTTACCAATTTTTAAATAAAGCTAGCTTGTCAGCCAAGAAAGAATACAGGAAATTTCATCAGTGTTTAAAAGGCAAAAATGATTGAACTGTGCATTAAGAATGGAAAGTCATTCATAACTCTGCATCATATGATTAAAAGCTGAGCTTGACTATTTATAGCTAAGCACTGTCAAGAGCAATATGTGTTGATGAGAGAACCTGACTGTTAGTACATTCCTAGATTAGGTGCATGTTAATGAGGCCTGTACAGTGCAAGAAAATGGATGAAGAGTGAAGATAATATTTAGAAGCCAGAAAACACATTTAAATTGCTTGCAGAAAATATAAAATCGAAGGCAAAAGGAGCTAAACTAGGTAAAATTTTCACTTTCTAGCTATTTGTAAAGCAACTCTGCTTTCTGTAGAGACATAAAAATGTAGACCTATAGTGCTTTAAAGATTGACTTCTAACAAATAATTATAATTAATGTTTTATAATAGTAATTAATTACTACTAATAAATAAAACCCCTGTTAAGTAAACAATGACAATACATTTAGAGTGTATATTTTTCTGAAGGCATTTTTTTAAAAAAAAGCAAGAAAGCAAATACTTTTCAGAGGGGCTCAGTTCCAATAAAATGCTGAAACCAAGCTTTTAGGTTTGCATCTGTCTTAATCTGTCCTCTTTTAAGGATAATTTCAGGATAACCAGCAAGCACCAAGGCTTTCAACGGTTAGGATTGTGTGAATTCTTAAAGCTGGGTACAGAATCACTTTTATGGTGCCCATCATCTGGATAGGATGCAGCTTTACAAGACTGTTTAGATCAGTCTGGGAATCTGACCAAAAAGATGTGTATTCAGGGCTGAAGATATATCAGAAGACAGCTCAATGGATCATTCGATCAATCTTCTGGTCATCACTTTTATTCAGAAAAAAATCCTTAGTATGCAGAGAGTTCTTAATTTCTGACCATCCCTGTAGAATAACAGTGTATTTTCATAGGATGAAAGATTAAAAAACCAAAATGATACAGGGTTTTTTAGGTAAATGGATTGTGGATATCCTGTTACAACATGCATTCTTATCATACACCACCTCCTGTAACTGCAGAGTGTAGCGATCTGTTTTACTTACATTTGAAAGTGAAAGAACAACTGTATTCAAAAATTGTCACTACAGGGCCAATTAATAATATCCCTGTTTTCTTAAGTAGAGACATGCTTGTGTGTAAAGTTTCGATCTAGATCTGAGTTTACCTACAATTTAGGGAGGGACAGAAGAGCACTGCAGTTCTGCAGACCGGATGCAGAACTTCAGCTGAGATATTTGGGAGAAGGATGTTGTCAATAGATAAATATCTCAGATTTGAATACCTTTGTGTTTCAGGATGCATTCCGAATTTGGGTGTTGCCTTGTGCTAGTTCCATATTTAAACTTCCTCTGTGGTAAAACAACAACTTAGTTTGAGATTTTGGTGAGTGAAATAAAGAGAATTCATGGCTTTTGAAAAAGACAAGGTAGCGAAAGCTATGTTTATAGAGAGAAAAACATGCACAGAACTCGTGGAAAGAGGATATGAATTTTGAAAAGCTGTGACTACAGTTTCTGCAGCCCATAAACTACAACATTTCCTTCATGTGTTCAAATGATACAGCCAAGAGACGGTCATTGTGCAGTGTGCTCTCTCCCTGTGCCAGGTCACTTTCTGAAAGGGAAAGCAGCCTGAAGTTACTCATCAAGAAGAGCAGTTTTATGCCTAATCCTAAATGCTCGGATATGGTACAAAGAAAGGTTGGGCACAGGTGATGGTATCAGAGCAGTCCAACAGCAGCAGGAGTGCCATGCACTTTGTCAAAAGTTTACTGGTCAGAGACCTGAGCAGCTCGGCAGGCTCTTGTGCTTACTTTCATCTTCTCACTCTGCGCGCACATAACGGCGATGCCCAAATTGTGATCACTTATCTCCTAGCTCCTAACTGCAATACTTAATGAGCACACTGTGAACACTCCCTCCCTATACAGTCAGTAGAGACACAGAAGGCAGAATTTCAGTGTTAGGCTAGTAGAGTGTTATTCTGGGCTGCCTGCAATGTCTGAAGTCAGGTGGGATAAAGGTAAGCTTGTTTGACTAGGAAATTGCTATTTCAGCTTGTTTCATACACCCCTCCTTGTTGCAAGAAGTTACTTCCTACAGTTTTTCATGATTGCAGCAACACAGAAATATTACCTACCCTGATCCATGTTTTTTTCTTTCATTAAGTTTGTCTACAGGAAGCTGGTCATACACAAAAGCTTTAATTTATATTCTTGGTATTTTGTTACTAAAGAGATAGTTACACTGGGAATGAAGATTGTTTTATATTGAAATGTGCTTCATTAGGTTATTTAATTGATAGTTTTGGTGGTACCACAAGACAATTCCCAAGAAAAGGGAATATTTTAACTTGATATACTATGTATAAACACCTTCCAAGCCTGTATGGTAATCGCTCATCATTATGTCTGAAGCAATGGGCTTCTGGCAGAATCTTAATGACTGTTATTCCACTGGGCAAGCAAAGGCTCTGGTATTCACTTACTGAGTTATTGTCTTAATTCTTTGTCTCTGGATGATCACAGAGAACATTATTAATAATAGATTGGAAATGAAGGATAAGAGGCTCTATTCATCAAAGACCTTATCCAGAGGACATATGAACTGGCTTGCTGGACTGATTGTTTTATTCAAGTGATAGTGTCATTTGTACAGCAGATGCCTAATAGCAGCCACTGAAGAATCACTGAAGTGCATTGTGCTCAGAAAGATGTATGCATCGTACCATCTTTGCAAATCATAAAAATAAATGTATAGAGTACAAATACATTTTCATAGATGACACTGCTTTCAAGCAACTAAAGATGCGATATGATTTAGTTTCATTACATGTCTAGTTACTCCTTGCTTTCTAAATGCAGATGAATTGGAATAGAGAAAAAGTTTATAACAGAAGATAACATAAGAAAGACTCTAAAAGGTTTTGGAAGTATTTGTATTGCAAAGAGTTCTTCTATAATGCATTTAGTTGACATAGCTGTGGCTCCTGGATTTTTCTGAAGGGGAGATATTTTTCATCCTCTCTTGAAGTGCCTTAAAATAGTTGACCTTTTATATATCCACTGTTTGCTTTTCTACAGCCTGAAATGGGAGAGATTTTTTTCTGTTGTTCTGCAAACAGCATTATTTTTTCCTAGATATAGCCATTTATGAGGAACTCAGAGGAGGAGTACATCTTATGGCAGGAGGGGTTTGGAGGAAGTATGGAAAAGTCAGGCAGCTGCAAGAGTGTCCCATTTACACTTTTCTTTAAGTTGTACTATAAACCATTTCTCATTTCCTGGAGACCCAATGTGTTAAACTCCATGTTGGGGTAGGACAGGATACAGAAGGTGGCATGTGATGGAGAACTCACTGATGTAAGCACATGGGGCATGTGCTTGGTATATTGGTCACATTACAGAGAAGATCTGAGGTGCTGCAGTTGCCACTGATTGTCAGGGCCTAATTTCAATGAAGGGACAAAGAAGATAAGGGCTACAATTCAAGACCATTGCATCCTTTTTTTTTTTTTTTTTCCCAGGACTCCAGGCCTGAAATACAGCTCATACAGAGATCACGGAATCATGGAATTGTCAGAGCTGGAAGGGACCTCTAGAGATCATCTAGTCCAACTCACCTGCTAAAGCAGGATTGCCTAGAGCACATTACTCAGGACTGCATCCAGGTGGGTCTTGAAGATCTCCAGAGAATGGGACTCCACAGCCTCCCTGGGCAGCCTGTTCCAGTGCTCTGTCACCCTCATCCTAAAGAAGTTTTTCCTCATATTTGAATGGAACTTCCTAAGTTCCAGCTTGTGCCCATTGCCCCTCGTCCTGTTGCTGGGAACCACTGAAAAGAGTCTGGCTCCATCTTCCTTCAACCCACCCTTTAGGTACTTATAAGCATTAATAAGGTCCCCCCTCAGCCTTCTCTTCTCCAGGCTAAAGAGTTCTAGCTCTCTCAGCCTTTCCTCATAAGGGAGATACTCTAATCCCTTAATCATCTTTGTTGCCCTATGCTGGACTCTCTCCAGTTTATTGCTCTCTCCAGATTATTGCTGTAATCACCAAGGAAGTGTATTTGCCTACATGACTACAGAAAGGGAGAGAAATTGTAGTGCTCTATTGCCAGTGAAATCCAGGAGCTAAGATAAGATCTATCAAATAAGCAAACCTCACGCTAATATTTAACAGTTCTACAGTTCAGTTTTAAAAGCCTTTAGTTTAGACTCAGTCTTGTGAAGCCAGCAGCAAGGAGAACAGTAAAGCAGTATTTACTGACAGAGCAAAGCAGAGGAGAGCAGTGTGGTGGGTCTCAGATCATCAGGAGTGTTGGATTTACAGTAGCATGTGGCATGAGTAGCAGTTGACTTTGGAGATCATCATGGAGAATTAAGATAAGAAGATGACAGTAAATACATTCTACTATTTTTTGTAGTGTGTGCAGTCACTGAGAACACACACTTACACTGAACCTGAAACTTCCATCAAATATGAAATTTGTATCCGAAGACTAAATGTGCAGAAGAACTCAGTCATTCAGTCAGCAGGATTGGGGATTCCATGGAAAAGAAATCCCTGCAATATAGACAAGCACCTGTCATTTACTGGATCTATACATAGATCATATAGATAAGAAGCTGTGTTTCACTGGATATTGTCCTTACTCCACAAGGGCAGGTGGCTCCCTGGGGCTGGGGAGGGGGTCCTGTGTCAGGACAGGGCTTGGCAGCCTAGGCATGTCCCACCGCTCCAGCCAGGAGCAGGGCAGCTGGGGTGCATTAGAACAGCCCCAGCCCTGGGCACTGGACACCTCTGTGGGGATGGATCAAGGCTGTGCTGGGACATCAGCCAACTGATGTCAGTATCATCAGCAAACCGGTGTCAGTATCAGGCATCATGAGGAGCTCTGGGGTCAGACATATCCCTGGGATGGCCAGCCAGGGCCTCTCCATGGTGATGTCTGGTAGTGTTGCCCCATGGACGACCAGCAGGAAGGGGCTGCACTGGCTCTGTCTTGGCCCTGAGCCCCGCTGCCAGATAGATCCCCAGGACAGGGGAGGATGAACTCAGGAGCCTTAGAGATATATTCAATAAAGGCACTACAAAACAAGTGGGGAAACATAGTGTCAGCAGGGAACACAGAGTTTATCACAGGATTTGTAATAATTGACAGGGTGTATGAGAGCTGCAGAGCAGGTGAGGAGACAGCTGGGCCCATTGCTCTAGCACAACGTAAAGACAAGCTTCCAGGTCATGAGCATGTCTCTGTAACTCGTCCCTCCTTCTCTGTGGCAAAGGCATCTGAAATGGAGAGTTTCTGTTACCCCTGTGTCCCGGTTTGAGGTAAAATAGGTAAAATAGGTGGGGAGAGGTGGGTTTTGTTGGGTTTTAAGGGTTTTTTTTTTCCAAATTAACTTACTGCACACCTCTCTTCTAAGGGTTTTGTCCTGGTTTGAGGTAAAGTAGAACCAACTTTCTGTTCAGTAATTTGACATCTTAACTAGGCCTCTTCTAACTCTCTGAAATTGACAGCATATTATGGAGAAAACTGTTTGTTCTCAGAGTGATAAGACCAATGTTTGTAATTCACGCCAAGGAATGGTGTGCAAAGAGGCTCTTGCTTGTACTTATTGCTATAACAACCAGGGTCAGCTGATTTTGTTATTTGCCCCATTAGAGGGTTGGAAATGGAAAAACGTAGAGGGGTCCCACCTGTGGGGAGGAGTGGACAGGACAAGTGACCCAAACCTGACCAACTGGGGCATTCCATCCCATCTGCCCCATGCTCAGTATAACAGCTGAGGGATGAAAGGGTCAGCCCTCTTCCTTCAATGGCTGACGTCCAAAGAGGACCCTGTCAGTTCATCTGCCTTTGATCCTGATCTGTGTGTTCCTGACTCCAGAGCTGGAATCCAGTTCCCATCCATCGCGGAGTCCAGTCTGGGACTTCCCCAATGCCTGCTGGTGACATCATCCTGGGAGCTTGATATGGTTTTGTATCTATTATATCTATTTCATTAATTCCTTTTTAATTTTAATATTAATATTTCATTAAAGTAGTTTAGCTCATTCTAAACTCGTAAATCTCCTTACCTCTCCCCTTTTTTCCCTGCAGCGAGAAAGTGGGGGGAGACCATCTGTCGCGGTCATAGGCCAATTCAGCCTAAACCATGACACCATGTTTCAGCCATTGAAGGAGAAAACACCAAGACTGGAAAGAAGCAGCATCATCAGATCTGCTGAAACTAGGACAAGGTTAGTCAATGGCTAACAGTGCGCAAGAAGTTCAGAGAAACCAAGGACATCAGGACGGGGAATAACACACGCTGCTAGTCAAACTATCCAGTCACTCCCCTTGGATGAATACAGCAGGATCACAGAATGTGTTGGGCTGGAAGGGACCTTTAAAGGTCATCTAGTCCACCCCCCCTGCAGTAAGCAGGGACATCTTTAACTAGATCAGATTGCTCAGAGGATCTGAATAATTATGTGACTTGCTGATGTAGATTCTTGGTCTTCAAGTATAACTGATTACATTCTTTTCATAGGATAGAGAGAACGATTAAGAAAGGAATGATTTAAGAACATGTCAGTAAGCTTCAATTATTTCTAAGCAGCTTTATTGCAGAATATTAACTTGAGACAGAGACGGAGGAGATCTGCGGCCTGAGTGCCAGAAGTCAAAGATGTGAACTTGTTATTAAATATGAATACCTCCATCAAGCAATAACAGGGGGTCTTCTGCCAACATTCTTTCAGACCAAATGAAAGGCCTACATTGTCAGAAAATGTCTCATTTTTTTTCCAGCTATATGAATTGCAAAAATAAAAGATGTTGTCTCTCATTACAAACCATGACACCTTGAGGTCTCATAAGAAAATTCTCCATGACTGAAATATTGGTAAGTACATTTTGTGAAATTTATTCTGTTGGTAGTCATTGATTTTTAATTGTATTTCCACAGTACTTCCGAAATGAAAACATTAGGGAGATAGTTCTTTGCAAATATGAATTTCAGCTCCCCACACCTTTGCATCATCTTCCTGTCATACTTGGGAGAGGCTAAGGTGATAGTTAATGAGAAGAAAGAAGTGTATGAACCAGAGTATTGACAAAAATAATTGACAAATGGTCTCTAGTCAGAGCTTCTGAGGGGTCACTGCAAAGTTGATGCTTGTCCATGATACTGAAATAAACATCACAAGACTGAAGTGATCAGAAAATACAGAGTATTGTTTCCTTAAGAACAATAATCTTAGTGTCTCCTTAAGTGATTTTACTCATTTCTTGAGACAAAGTAGGTCTTGGTTCAGGACTCCACCTACGTATAATGCTCTAAGTCCGCAGAAAAATATAGCAAAATATGTCAGTCCTCAGAAAAAGAGTTGCATCATCCTGCTGCGCCCCCTTGTACACATAAGCATTAGGAATCCCAGGGATAACAATTAGATATTAATATCTGCAAGTCTAAAATCTTCTCTTAGTCCCATGGATTTTCTTCACACTTTTTCCAGCAGTATCTTTCCATACTGTTTTTCCAGCTACATTCTGAGATTTTTATTTCTAGAGTTGTAGAGGAGACAGACAGCATCCCCATCAAATTCGTGGATCACACCAGATGAAGGGGGCTGTTCAATACACTGGAGGTTTGGGCTGCTCCTCTGGACAGACCAACTGGAACCTTATGAACCTCATGAACCTCAACAAGGAAAAGTGCTAAGTCCTACACCTAGGAAGGACAAACCACTGGCAATGATATAAGCTGGGGGACTCGCAGGCTGGGAGGAGCTCTGTGCAGAAGAACCTGAAGGCACTGGCAGTCACAAAGCTGAACATGAGCCAATGTACCCTGGCAGCAAAGAAAGCATCCTGAGTTGTATTAACAGGAGCACAGCTTGTAGACTGAAGTATTTATCTCCCTCTACCAGCATTTGTTAAATCACACCTAGATAGTACATGTTTTGGGCTCCTCAAAACAAAAGACAACAATAAACTCAAGCAAGCTCAGCAAAATGTCACCATGGTAGGGAGGCTGGAGGACCTGCCCTGTGAGTGGAAGCTGAAAGAATGGGGTTTGTTCAGCCTGGACAAGAGATGGCTTCAGGGGACTGAAAAGCAGGCTTCCCATACCTACAAGGAGGTGATTGAGGAGGTGGAGCCAGGATCTTCATAGCAGTGGATGGTGGGAAGCTAGGAGACAAGGGATGTCAGTTGAAACGAGAGAGGTTCAGAATGGTTGTAAGGAAAGCCATTTTCCCCATGAAGATAGTGAAGAAGTGGGACAAGAGCCCAGAGAGGCTGTGTAGTCATCATCATCCTTGAAGGTTTTCAAGATATTACTGAATAAACACCTGAACAACCTGGTCTGATCGCATAGCTGACCCTTGTTTGATCAAGAAGGTGGACTAGACAGCTTCTGAATGTCCCTTCTATCCTGCATTATCCTCGGACCCTATGAAATTATTTCTGAAAACTTTCCTATTCGCTCCCCTCCATGGGTGACTTGAAGAGGGTTTAAGGGGGGTGAGAAGAGAGGTATGGCGTACTAATGTTTTATTTCAGTTAATTACATTAAGATCTTATGATTAGGAAAAGGGAAGTGGAAGTAGCAGAAACCACAGGAAGAGAAAGCATGGGCCAAAGTATTTTGGAGCAGAGTCTGTAAACAGTTATTCATGTGAGCAAGGACTGCCCTGATTGGTGTACAATTGTAATGGAACTTCATGCTTTACAAGATCAAAATAATGAAGTGCTCCATTATGGCAATTATCTATCAAAGGGTGAAAGCACAATAGCTGAAGTTACTAAAATACTTCTGTGTTCATTAGCCTCATTAGGTTGCAAATGTGTTATAGGGCACCATATGCTAATGTTGTACCTGAAAAACAGATATGGCAATGATAGAAAGACAAATTATAAGGAAGCCAACCCATGTTCAGCCATTACAAATCCAAGTACATGATCAGTCTACAAATACTTACTGGTTGATCTGTGGTCAGCTTCCAAAACCCTTTCATTTTGATTCAAGTTATGGGGGGGTTGAGGTCATGCGGCATCTTTCTTGAGACGTGACAGATCAATAATATTCTACTCAGAGCCAAGACTGAACAATTTTGATTTTTAGCCTAGGGAAACAGCTCTTCATTTGACCTTGAAATTTATTGGAAGGCAAATAAATGATAAAGCATTGTCAAGCATTCTTTGGTGAAAAGCTCTTTGCAGTCAAGATTTGTAAACTGAAAGACCCAAATAAGAACCCTAGTTCAGATTTAACTAAACTGCAGCATTTTAACAAAGAAACTTAAAATGTATAGGGATGTGGGTCCCTGCTTTCTATCATAAATGTGTTTTAAGGTTTTGCAATTATTTTTTTTTATATATTACATTTTTATATACCTTTTTATTAATTTTTTTCGTAAAAAGCCTTTAACTCATCAACTGTCTGTGGATTCAGACATGTTTTAAGAATTTCACCCTTCCCTTATGAGGCTGAGTCAAGTTTTCAGTATTCACCCATGTGTCTAGGAAGAACAGAAGGTATGTATAGATCTTCACCAGCATGGAATACATTCCCTCCATAATGGTACCAGTTAACAAGCTAGCTATTGTCATGGAGGACTATTCTCCAGCTCTTTCTCAAATCCTTCCAGGCAACTCCTTCCAAAGCTCTAGGGTCGTTCAACACCTACATTCAGAAGATCTAAGGGTTCTAATTATAACCAGTTCTTCACCACTGACATAGATGATCATGAGGAGAAAATGAGATCTCAGTATGTTTCTTCTGCATTTTATTCACCTGCAGTGAGCATCAGAGAGATAACTGGCTTTTATTGATTGCATATGGCACCGCTGTCTCAGGATACTGGGAAAAAGTTATATGAATGGCTGATTTGTGTAACAGATTTGTTCTAAATTTGGTGCTCATTTCTATATTAAAGCCTCAGAACACAGATCTGCATGTACAAACTCTGTGAAGTTATTACTTTATGTCAAGAATTAAGCCTCTGTAAGGCTGTTGCTCAGGAAAAATTACACACTAGCTGGAGAGGAATAAAAACACAACAGGACAGAAATGCATGATAACAGGGAAAAAATGAAGATGCAAAAAGGAATTGGTTGCTTGTGAGGTTAGGGGAATAGGGGTCTATAGCTAAACCCAGCTGGCCTGGGGGAAGAGAAAAATGAACAAAAATATATAGGAAAGAAGCATTGCCCATTAAGTTTTAATATTATTTGGGCAAGAAAGTAGCAATGTTTAATAAGTATCTAATTAAACTTCAGTGTATTAACTGGCAAGGGCAAAGATATGTAAGGGGGGAGTTCTTAAATAACTAGCACATATATTTGCTGTTCTCAACAATGTATTTTCTCCAAGGAGAATTTCAAAATATTACACTGTAATTCCAACAGTCCTCCCATTTCTTGGACCAGATCTTCTTCCTTTTTTTGAATCTCTGCATGCTTTAATAGCTTCAAAAATGTTGCAGAGGGATAGTTAAATTGTGCAGTAGTTACACTTGCAGACAGTTCTTAGGAGAGATTTGAAAGCTGGGAGAAAGCAAAACAAAAAGCCCTGAATAAAGAAAGAAAAAATAGCAACAGAGATCAAAGTATGCTTCGGGCAAGCTGTTCTTTATCATTGCAGCAGGTGCAGCAAGTAATGTAGCTTTGCTGTGCAATGAGGATAAGATAGGCTACTGTGCACCAAGTCCCAAAGGGCCTTGGCATATGAGTCTTACCTAAGCAGCACACACTGCCTTGCCACAGCTTACACGGACTAGAAGAAGATTGTCTTGTGACGAACTTGAGGATGGGGGCCACAGAGGCTTATCAGATCTCCTTGAGAATTTTCTAAATAAATAATGTCACCAAAGTGACTATGTTAGCCTTTAGACAAATGCAGGTTCTGAGGACTGGCTAAACTACAGGATGTTTTGGGACAGAAAATTTCTCCTTCTATCCTTTCCCTAGTGTACAGCTGGGAAATTGCTGATTAGTGAGTGGCTTAAGCTCCCAAACTTCTCATAAATCATATCCTCTGTCCAGAATGTCCACACATGATTTTTGAGCCTTGGGCAGCTCATGAGCTAGTGGAGTGAAGCTGCTCTGCTGGTACTATGTCATGTGGTGAGTTATGGGGTAGCACTGGCAATGAGACTGTGTGGTGATCCAAACCCTCAGCCACCAGAGCATTGTGGTGGGGAGAGACAATCCTGGGCCACAGCAGAATTCAGCTGTCTTTCTCACCCAGCCTCAACTGGGAGACGGAGGCAGTGGGGTCTTGTGGATCTACTGTAACCACTTGTCTGTGGACCCGTGCTGGATGTCCCTTCTCTTCAGCTGTCATGGGGATTGCTCTCTGCAATATGGAGATTTTGGTATGCTGCTTACAGGCTCTGAAAGATCATGCACATTGAATAATGTATATAATAGGTGCTGCATTCAATTGAAAAACCCTTATAATATTGCCAAATTCATTTTTAATTGCATTTATTTTGAAATTAAAAGCAATTGAAAATGTTGGATGATTAGGATGCAATTTGTAAGAGTAGACTTTTGCATATTATCCAAACAGAAAATGCCAGCACTTGGACATGTAGCCAATTAGCTGCACAACTCGCAGATAAGGGATGAGAGCAATTCACAGAAATCTGTCAGAGTTTATAAATCTGTATTCCAGCCACTGCCCTGGTAGCACTCTCTCTATGTTCACAGTCACAGGACCATATATGCCTAACCTACACTTTTTGAGCCAATATGATGCCAGTGCAGTTTCACATACTCTCAGCGACAGTGTCTGTTGGAGCCAAGGGCTGCAGTGGCTTTGACTGTGCTCCCTGTCCTGTGCAGGGCTGCATAAAACTGGGGGGAATCAGGATCAGATATTCAGCTGATTTTGATGTGTTTTACCTACCTTACATTCATGATGACAAGAATATAATCCACATGCTGGCCAGGTGACATGAACTTTAAACCTTCCAGATGTCCTTTTAACTGTTTCTAAGTCAAATAGCTTGTCATTGTTTCCCATGAAAATTGCTCAAAGGTGGCATACAAAGAAACCTTTTAAGTTGAAACAGGTGAGGAAGACAGCTTTGAATTTTAGAGTTCACTTTTAGGGGTCAAAATATTGTAATTTAGTCAGTTAGGTTGACGGTTGGACAAGATGATCTTTAAGGTCCCTTCCAACCTAGAAGATTCTGTGATTCTGTAATAAAAGCATTTAGAAAGTAATTTGTGAAGTGAACCCAAGTCAAAGCACATTCTTTGGGAAACAAGAAAAAACACTGTTCTAACTTATTACTCAGGACAGATTGCTAAATGTTTTTAGTGTGACTGTAACAGATCCTTTGTCATTAGCAGACACATGTGCAGAGTATGAACAACTCAGCCTGGGAGATAATTAACAGGAATGGAAAACAACATGGCCAAAAGCTGGTCCCTCTCTGCTGTATTGTATCACCCCTTCTGGGAGGCACAGGATGCAGTAATATCAACAAGTATTAAACTAGGGCTTAATCTCAAGCCCCAGGCCCTGCCAGTTTCTGCATTGCTCTATAAATCATCCTCTCTTCTTAGCAGAGCTTGGTTGGGTATTAAGGATGTGTTTATATATAAGCTTCAAAGTCAGCACTCACTGATACAATTAACTAATCTACATCTCTCAAAGCTGAAGCTAGTTGTTTATTTTTAGGTAGAACTATTTTTCATCTGAAAGTGCTGATTTATCAAAACTGAAGTGTTTTATGGGAAGATGTTTTAGCAAAAATTGAATAGAACAGTCTACTGAGGAGGCATGTGTGAGAGAGAACCTGCTAGTTTGACTAAGCAAGGGGCAACGGCAACGGCAAGTTGAGAGCCAGGCGTGTGGCTCCTTGCAAGCTCAGCTTCTCTGTTCTCAGTTTTTAAGTATCTCACTTCAGGGATGCCAGGAGCCAGCAATGGGGAAATCCTCTGTGTTCAGCCCTGAGCTGCCCAGCTACCCCAAAGGTTGATGTAGCAAGGCCTGGGGAATATGAGGGAGTTTTGTGGAAAGGTAAAAGCTCAAAGAGATCTGGACTTTTGAAAACTGTGATTTCAAAAGTTCTTTGCTGTGACAGCTTGAGTTTCTAGTCTGCAAGAGAAGCTTTTCTACATTCTCTCAGTGGAAAAAATCCTGTCTCTGGACAGACATTTGTATATTTGCAAATGTATGTATACAGCTGTAGCTTCCCGTTTCCTAAGGTGTCTCCACAGGGCTTCTTAAACCCTACCTATTTCAAACATGGAAATACAGGTTCTGAGACACAAAGCAACAGTCATCAAGGGAAACTGCTAAGACAGCAGCATGGTATGAACTAGCTGAATAGAAATCCCACATTGCAGTTACACTGCTTTATGAAACAAGTCTAAGAATGCATGCATTAGTAGATGCCGTTGTCAGGAATTTTGGGGTACATACACAACCCTCTCCCACTCTCTCCAGCTCTGGGTTGCTGCATTTAAGACTTGCAGTTGCACCTCATTGTACTTGCCTTTGGACAAAGCACAAACAGAGCATCTGCTCTGTTGCCCTCAACAGTGACTCTAAAGATCTAGGGTCAGAAACTGTGAATTAACTACTCTCAGTTCCCTGAACAAGCTTGCTATTGAACTGACTCCTTTGTTCTTACCCAGGGAGAGTACTCATCTCTCTAATTTCCGTGGCAGCCAAACCACAACCTCCTACTATTCAACATATTCTGAAACTATAAAGCATTGGTTTGAATAGTGTTTTATAGTGAGGATTTATATAAAAGAAAAGAGACACTGACAAAGGCAACCTAAGTACTTGTCTACATAATTACACTACTATAATTATACTGCTAAGATAATACCTGTATAACTCACCAGGATGAGTGTCTTTTTTTTTCCCCTGTAGCTGTACATCTCTTTTAAAGCAATATGATGATGTAAGTCTTGGGTAGACTACAATAGACTACAGTATTGTGTTTGCTAGGACTTGAAACTTTCAGAATTTAGGTACTCTGATCAGTAAAGAATGAAAATTTGATTGATATAGGATTGATCAGTGCCTCGTCTCAGACTTGTCCTCCTGTCTCTACAAGTACTTTCCATAGTGTTCAGCCCAGTCTGCTGTCTTAGTGTCTATACTCAAGAGGTCTCAGGACCTGGCCCCAGGTTACCTAAAGCATCCTACAAAGTGCCGGGAGGAAAACTGCATTGAGTAACCTCAGGAGAGGAGCAACAAGTACCAGAAGGGGGCTGCTCACTTTCCTTTGTTTTCCATTGTTTTACTCTAACCTCATATTGCTTTCCCAGTCGCCACACAGTCATACTGAAAAGCCTGCCATGATTATTGGCCATTCCTTAAAGTATGCTGGGAGACAACATACACATTTTCATTCTCAGTTGGCCAAAATATGCTGGTTTGTACAGTGGCAAATTGGGAAGGAATGTGATAAAAGTACACATGAAGAACTGTAGTTCCCAGTGCGTGCTCCTGGATTCTGATAATCTGCAGTTTGTAAATGTTTAAAGACAGAGTTTATGTGGTACTGGTGTTTAAAATGAGCAGTATTGCTGTCTTTTTATGAAGCTAGAAGCCTGTTCGGAGAAGTGAAGAATATATAGGGATTCTTCACCTTTGGTCTAGATTTTGCTTCTTTAATAGGAATTAAAATTTCCATAGTCTGTGTCAGGCCATGAGGTTCTTCTCTCAATCAGGATTTTGGAAAGCACTTATTCAGGAAACATCCTATGGTCCTTAAAGGTTAATTATATATGGAATTTAATACTGGCATAGCAGGAGCTGGAATGAACCTCTTTAAAGTTCAAAAGTGAATTTTAGTTTTTATAACTTCCATTTCTATTGTTCTAGTAAGTAAATGATTCATTTTCATATTGCCCAAGATACTCTTACATCTGTGCAAGTGTTGTTACCACTGGGCTTTTACAGCTGAAATATAGTCAGTTGTATTTGTATGAATATTGTGTCAAATTTGGGATAATGAAACCATGCGTTTCTTCATTTTCCTAATAATGAAAGATATTTTACTCCCAAATTATAAAACAGTTGGGCATATTTTTCTATTCTACTATTGTCTCTATTCCCTTTTCTATCCTTGAATGCAAATACATTTTTTAAAGAAAGCCAACAGTGTGAATGTCATGTAATGACACATGAATTTTGCACTGGAGTTAAATCTAATATGGTAGCATTTCCACAGCTATGGGAGAATCATCTAAAAAGGCTAGGCAGAACTACCTTTTTTTTTATTTGAATACATAAAATTGATCTGTTCACAGTCAGTGGACGTCACCCCTTTTGGGCTTGGATTCACTGGACCATATCCAAAAATAGCTGATATACTTTCTTCCACCTACTTGTATCTGCCTGCAGGGACAGAAAAGTCTGGTTCCTGAGTACAGAAGCCAAGCAGTGTTAACTTAAAACTGGAATTTAAAACAGATGGTGGCCTATGTTGACACTGACCTTCAGCATGCTCTCATTACTTTTCTTGTCACCCTTATGCAGTTGTTGCAATATGACCCAATGTATAGAACGGCTGGCTGCATTTCTTTGTTTCATGCTGTCCTCCCTGTCCATCACATGCTGTCCCTGGTTTTATACTGAAATTTTCATATCTCTGGCTAGGGCTGGCGCTGTCAGTCAGCATGGAGAAGCAAGGAGATGGGGCGCATGGTGCCAACTGGTGAGCACTGTGTATGAAATAGAAATCAGTTTGTTAATTGGACGTTGAACTTTTTGCCAAAATGTTAGTACTGCAAATACACTATTCACTATCTGTTTACTATTTTTAGTAAAAATTCTTCCTGACTCTGTGTTCAAAGCCACGCCATACAGTTTAGGTGAGCAACAGCACCTGAGGTACCCGGGGAGTGCAAATGGGCCTGCAGCCGGGCCAGCAGTGTTTTCAGCATACAAAACCCCAAACTGAACCACAATGAGGGGGGCAAAAAATCATCACGAATATTAAACTGAAGAGTTAGTTTAGCTGTAAGACAATTTTGAGAGCTCTCCGACTCTGCATGAAAGCCACAGTTCAGGCTGGCGCTTTGTGGCGGTGTTGCAGGGCCTGTGTCGGGGTAGGGAGGACATCTTGTGGTCAGCCTGGAAAACTCGCCCTGTCCCAGCAGACTGGCAGTCCTCAGCTGCCAGCAGGAAACCAGGGACACTCGCCAGGGCCCTGCCTGGCCATTTTGAACCCCCCAAATGTTTTCAGCTGCGTTTGATGGAGAGGGACCTGGCGCTGGCATCTGCTTGAGGAAGCGAGGCCGGCGGGGGAGTGAGCTGGGAGTCCCTGTTCCCTGCTGAGGCCGGGGAGCTGCGGATGCCCAGGGCTTCTGAAAATCGTTGCCAGGGATTTATTCTCTCCTTAACATACACCTGGGAGACACAGCCATCAGCCTGGACAAAGTTTCTCTGTCCTGGGGGGGCGTTTTTTGTCAGCAGGGAAACAGACAGTCTTGCAGCTCACATCGGGGCACGGGGATAAAAACCTGCCTTGAAAATGTAACTGAGTGCGGGGAGTGCAACAAAGCCTCTGAAGCCGGATGCTCTTAGCACTCATTAATCGGAGTCTGATTAGCAGGATTATGACTCTGAACCAAGCGTGGGGCCTGCAACAGCATGGTTCTCTTGGCCTTACCCAGGCCAGCCTTGCACCCGGCAGGGCAGTGAGCCCAATGGGGTGGGCCAGACCAAAAGGGGATCAGGCCGAAAGGGGGCCAGGCCGAAGTTTGTTTAAATTCTCAGTTTAAAAACACTACCACTTTTCCTGTCACTACACTGCATGTTCAATAGTCCCCTCCACCTTTCTTGTAGGCCCCCTTTAAGTACCGAAAGGCTGCAGTAAGGTCTCCCTGGAGCCTTCTCTTCTCCAGGCTGAACAAGCCCAGCTCTCTCAGCCTGTCTTCACAGGAGAGGTGCTCCAGCCCTCTGATCATTCTCATGGCCCTCTGCTGGACTCTCCCCAACAGGTCGATGTCCTTCTTATGTTGGGGGCTCCAGAGCTGGACGCAATACTCCCGGTGGGGCCTCAGTGGCATAGAGGGGCAGAATCACCTCCCTCCACTCACTAATGCTAATGCAGCAAGCCCAAGGAGGGCTGAGTGGCGAGGCCCCAGGGCTGCCTGCCTGCAAAGCAGGATCGGAGCTAATGGTGTCACCAGTCTTCTGTGCTCATCCTGCTGTCCTCATGCCGATCTGCATTGGGCACTCGGCAGCAACAGGAAGAAGAAAGCAATAATTAATCAGGGATGGGACTGTCGTTTGTCTGCCTGGGATGTCCTCTGCAGAAAAAGGATTGCAGGTACTGTTGCTACTCATGTCAGACACGGTGAACTTGTGCTGCACAGACATTGCGCAGGGACGGGCACAGTACACTCATACTATGGGAAATCACCAAGATTTCTACTCAGAGCTTTCCTTCAAGTCCATCTGCAACAGTGTGCCACCAATTCTGTCTACCCAGACACATGGAAATCCCTGCAGTTCCTCAAAATCCAGCAGGCAAACATGTCCAGAAGGAAAAAGAGAATCTAGGGAAACAGAGGTGTCTGTCAGTTTTAATCAGGGCTACAGAAAGATGGAGGGAAAGAGCAAAATGGAGAGACAGCAGTGAAAAGTACGCTGGGCTTTTCTGGGAGCAGGTAGTAGAAAGCCCTGTTCTGTGCCTCAGAAGGTATTAGCTAAACCTGCACTTAGCTGTCTGTATATTTTCTCCCCATTCTTCATATGCCCTTTTGGGTCAAGGACTGTCTGCACTGTGTTTGTACAAAGTTTACCACAATAAGGCTGATTTTTATCTATTTTATATCTGTTTCTAAAAATAGATTAAGAATGATCAGCTGTCATATTTTGACACTCTGGTGTAGAAAAGTGAGATCAGCCATGTACATGAAGGACGTGGCTGACTTGATTTGATAAAGACTACTTTTTATGGATCTGACAAAAACAAAGATGGAAAAAAAGTAGAGCCTTGTGATTTATGTCAATTTAGTTCTGTATATGGGATAAGCAGATGCACACTTTACTGTTTTAACCACTGCAATCAAACATTTATTTTGATATATCAGCTCAGTGTAATACAGGTAAATCTGTTGGGATGATGCTACATTAGGTCATTTGTTGTCCAAAGGTATTTTGTTTAAACTTGCACACCACAATTCTGTCTGAAGTTCTTTGTGGCAAATCCCAAGATTGGACGGATGTCCACTGTACTGTACACACCTTTTATTTCAGTGAGTACTACCATCTAACCGTTTCCTTGCACTCCCCTGTGCCACCACCTGTATTAACATGATGTAAACACCCAACCATCTAATTTTCATATTCTTACGCAATACCTAAGCAGTGAGGTTCCGAGGGTACAGGCACTACCACAATAGGGCAGAAGTAATTACAGTAACACCAGTAATATACTCACTAGCCATGAGTGAGTTTTGCTGACATGATGTACCCTTAGCAGCACATCCAGCTTCTGCTGCGTTGTGCAGCTGAGAATTGTGGACAGAAATCGGAAGCCAGTCTTCTGATGGAGATTCCTGCTGCCTAAGAGACCACCTTGAAATCTTTATCCTTGCAGCTTAAAATAACTTGAACATTTCTTTAGAATTCTGTACAGATGTAGCTCAGCTGCTGAAGAAGTAGGAGCTGTTATTAATTTGTCTGGAAAAATATGCGCAATAATACCAATGAAAAGAAAATTTCTGCTCAGCTTACTTCTATCCAGGATTCAGTTTAAGTAAATAGAACCAACTTAAGGGAGACAAACAAGATTTACCTCTGATACCAGTATGCCTACAGGAACATGGATTTTTTGTTTTATGGCTGCATTTTCTTCTATTTCCTGTTTCAGTTCTCTTTTGTATTATACCCATTTTCTATTGCTGGAACTCCTTGTATGACACTGAAATGCAACATTTTCTTGGTTTGTCTTTAATATTTGAATAGTAAGTTTTGAGTTGGGTTTTTAAAATTAGAATATTTTTGCTTATTTTGCAGGTAAAAGGACTATCCCACTAATAAGCCCTTTGGCCTTATTTCAGTTCTAGTCCTCTGTGTTTATCACTCAGTAGGCTCCCAAAAAACATGTTTTTCTCTGTGATCAGAAAAAAATTGAATCCAAGGACTATTTTTAATTTCTTCTTCTAGTGCCTGTATTTTAAACCATTTTGTTTCAGCCTGCATAGCTTTTTTTTTTCTTCTAGAGCAAGTTGTATACTTTACTTTCCTCAGAGTGAGATATTATATATTTCACTATAAAACAAAATAAGAATAATCCACAAATGATCTTTTACCAAGGCAAGAAGCGCAATCTGTAGGAGCCAGAAAAGCAGATGTGAAAGCAGAACCAAACTGCAAGGAAACAAACATTTTCCCTTTGCAGAGAACAGTAGTCTGTCTGGTAGCCTATTATTGCCAATTTGCTAACATACAGAGCATATCTATCAATATCCACGTATTTAACACATATCTAATTACATTTGCAACAGAAAATAGACTTATTTTACACAGTCATGGCCCAAATGTATCTTTAGGTACATCTGATATCCTGCTAAGTTCAGGAATGGCTTTCTTTGCATCCTGCACATTTACACTAAAAGGAATGTGTGAAATTTGACAGTTCTGTCACAAGTGTGGTATCACAGATTCTGTGTATTTTGTAATATATATGACCTGTGAATCAAAACTAGACAGTACTCAAATGTCTGCAGTGTACAGTTGTATGTAGTCTATGTGCTTTCACAGGAAAAATAGTGTTTCATACTACACTGCTAATCCCCCTAGTAGGGAAATAACTAGACTGATTTAGCTGACCTTTAATCTGACTTTCATTATATCCACCCTGCAGCTTTTGCCACCCTTTGCCACCAAGCACAAGAGTCTAAAGACTGAAGTGATGTCTGTGCCATGGCAGACGTAGCTGTTGCGGTTGATTCAGAAGCATCATCTGAGGCTGTCTGCCTTGCTCCTCCAATGGGGGAGCTGCTGTACCTGTAGCATGAGTGGACGCTGTGTAGCTCAGGGTATGGTATGGTTTCCCAGCTGACATGGTTCATCGCCTAATGTGTCGCTTTGCACAGTTTTGGTGAAATAGTAGGAGTAGTTTAAGCTCCTATACCAGAGTCTGAAGTGCAATGGCTGAGAGCCAGCACTCAACTGTGGGCAAGAGTCTCCCAGAAAGTTATGGGACAGAGGTCTCTGAGTCTGAGACACCCCATATGTTGTGAATCAGAGCCCTTTGGTATATTTTTCAGAAAATGTTTGCCACTGCTGCTGGTCCCATAGTACTGCCTGCATGGGTACTGATGGCTAGAGTGGACCACCATCCAGGCTCTTCTCATCCGTTGGTGGTGTTAATGATGTGTCATCAGGACTGTCTGAGGCTGTTTTGTAACAAGCCACTGCACTTTAATACATTTGTTTTATTTCTCTGTATAAAAAAAAATGATTTTTGAAATCAAAGCTTGCAGCCTATTCCCCCGTAATGTAAATGAATCACTTTGGTATTCCTTTTTAGATGAATCCAGCAGTTGTGATAATGACATTTTTGAAAGTGGCTGCTTGCTGCATAATGCTGTGTAATTATTTTTAATAATGATTGATCCATAAAATAAAATTCATACCATTCTTAATACACATTCTAACTAGAAGCAGTGATGATGGTGTGTGTGCAGAGCATGCGTATGAAGTGTTTGATTCCTGGTTTCGTGGGACATATCAAGTCCCTGGCTGGTGCAAAAGTAAGTATTCTCCTTTGGCTGCACTGGAATTTCAGTTGCTATTAGCTGCAGAGATTTCAGTCTATGATCCAAACAAAAGTCAGGCTCCAAAGCACGTTATAGAAAATTAGAAGTAGAACCGTATTATCTGTGGATCCTTTACTGTCTATCCTAGACAGTGAAAGAAAGGAAGTCACGAGGAACAGAGATAGTGTTGGAAATCCTCCGCTTATACCAGGGATGTTGTCTGTGATAAAGTAAAATGCAGTTCTGGATAGTTTTTCAGTTGTAGGATCTTAGGCCAGTGTAACACAGTCCAAAAAAGACTAAATTGTGGCATATTTTATAAATGAAAGGAAACTAATGTATAACTTTTTATTTATAAATTGTCTTCATAACATGAATACTCTACCTTCTTGGTCAAACACATTTGGCTCAAGTACTTATGTACAGGACATGCCTGAAGGTAGCTATTATTAAAGACAATACAAGGAGGTTAGGATGAGTCAGAAGAGGAAAAAGGCTTCTCTTTAGTCTTGAGTGAGCATAGTTCAAATGTTATAAATATCTAAGTATGCAGAATCTTTTTATGCTATGGGGTGGGGAAAGAGAACATTCAGCACTGTGAAATGTTTGTGTCATCTGCTGTGAGATGGTATCTCTGCAGGCATTTTATTAAGCAGCATCACTTGGCTGCTGGGACAGTAATCTAGGCTGATTCCTGCCTATTACTGTAATATTATTCAACTTGAGTCTTTTCACAAAGTCCAAGGATATCTTTTCTCTGTTGTAGCTCTTTGATAAACTCCATTCTCCTAAAATCCAAAGATCTGCTGAATACGTGCGTTGGTATTATTTTTAATTTATGCATCTACTGGTTAATATTTCTTTAAAAAAGGCATTGTACATTAACTCTAATTTGGTATCTACATTTCTTAACAACAGTCGTATTTTAAAAGCAACCTGTTCTACTCATGAGTACAATAAAGTGTGCTTTCAAGAGCTGATATATGCATTGAGTTACAAAGACTTTCCTGGACTATGACATTCTCTTGCATTAGCATGTGAACTGCTTTCAGGAGGCTGTGAGTTGAAAGGGATCAGTTCAGTTGTGACCCACTGAGCATGC
Source organism: Limnodromus scolopaceus (assembly GCA_028565335.1). Lineage (NCBI taxonomy): Eukaryota > Metazoa > Chordata > Aves > Charadriiformes > Scolopacidae > Limnodromus > Limnodromus scolopaceus. Next base: position 50,497,229 of record JAOXNO010000001.1, on the reverse strand, counting down.
AGGGGATCAAGCCCTTTGAGGGCAGATGTTAATATCTGAAAGACCAAAGCACTTGAGGGACATTACTAGCAGATAAAAGGAGGATTTTGTGGGTTTTTAATTTTTTTTGCTACTAGAGGTACAACGAAAGGAAACTAATACAGTGATAGAAAGTTTTGCATTTCTAACATTACTGCTATTTCTCCTCTGCATGCTTCTGGGGGGCCTTCCATAATGAGAGACCCTAATCCTGGAAAGCTGTACTCCAGTCTTGGTCCTACTTTTCTGGGACACTTGCTGACCAGCAGAGTCTCTACAGGTTAAAACAGTGCCTGCAATTGTAATTGGTGGCTTTGCACCAACTGGAGAACGAGCCTGAGTGGAGAAACTCGGGATCTGAAGTCAACAAAATGAAGTGTAGTAGAAGTAAATGCAGAAGACTATAATAAGGCAAAATCAAGCACAAAATGACCAATGCTTGGCAAGGTAGCAGAGCTGCAGAAAAGGGTATGGGGCTTATACTGGGTCATAAACTGAAAAAAAATCAGTAAGATACTGTTGCATAGAAAATCAGTCTCCCTCTGGGATGTAATAGCAAGAGTGTCATTGAACTGAGCAGAATTTACTCTTTCCAGTCCTGGTGTGACATCATTTGGAGAGGTCAAAGCACCACACATTAAAAGGAAGACATACACAAAAAGGGCAATGAGAGTAGTCAGAGATGTGTAAAAAGCATTATCTGTGAAAAATAAAAGAAGAAAGGATTTTTTGCTTTCAGAAAAGAGGTAACTGTGATTGGGGAGATGTAATGCTGATAACCATTCAACCCTGTACAATTTAAAAGATTATTATAAGGAGGACAGTGATCAATTGTTCTTCCTGCTTAACAGCTGAGACCAATGAAGTTAGCAGCTCAAGTTTCAGCAAACACTACTTTGGCTAAGTATTAGGAAAAAAATCTAGCTATAAAGGTATTAATGTTCTGGAACAGACTCTGGAGCAATGTTATGTCTTCTACCAAATTTTTCAGAGTAGGCCTCTTCATAACAGGAGGCTGTACTGAATGTTATCAGGTCCTTTCCAAGTCTACAGTAGCAGTGCCAGTAAGAACTGCCACAAAAGCCTCTTGAAACTGTGAAGCTGCATCGGTGCATGGTGTTACCTGGTCCTCATCTTGACATATCAAGATACCCATCGGGTATCTGATACTGTATGCAGGGAAACCTTCGTGCTATGAAGTTTTAATAACCTTGGTGGTTGTGAAGGTTTCTCAAACTACCAGGTCAGTTTCCCATGATAAGCACAAAGAGCTGCTTGCATGACATCTCCCTTCTCTCTGAGACACAGCAGTACTCCCCTGTATCCTCTTTCACAGGATCAGGATGTGGACTTACGGAATCTGGAATAAACCTGTGAAAATTGGGACTGCCAGTGAATGTAACCGTTGTTTCCCCAGTTTGTCTGCGACTTGACTCCTTTTTGAAAGCCTGCATCTATTTTCCTACCTCCTGGGCTGTGTCTGAAGTAAATAGAGATGAGCTGAAGGACTTAATGCTGGCAGCCCGGGAGGCAAATAATTCTGTGCCTGGGACTGTAACCAGGCAGCTAGCCAATATCAACTTTAGTAAATCAGTAACACTCACTGCTCTCAGCAAAAATCACTTCTTTCTCTAAAAGAGCACATTCTTGGAAATCTACACTGAAAAACCCACTTAGGAACTTTCCAGACAATTAATTTACATCTCTCTGGCTTTTAACCTCCTCCCCCCGCAAGTGGTTACAAAATTTGGGCTGCTCAAAAGACTGCTGTAGCAATCGCAGCAGGAAAACTCAACACCACTAGAAATCTGTGCATAGCTCTTTTGAATTAATACACTCTTTTTTTTTTTTTTTTTTTTTTTGTGGGTGGGTATAGAAGAATATGCATTATTGTTTTGATGGGACATCATTTCTGCAGGAATAATTTGTATGTAATGACAAACAGGCTCTAAAATCTGTTATTACTCCTGTTTCTTTGGCAGGCATAAAAGCATGTGGGGTGCTGTACAAGCAAGGAAGAGGTTCAGATGCACATTCTAAATTGTGTGTTGGAAATGGCAGGAAGGTCTTGGTGTTGCAGGGGCTCTGTGCAGGTGAAAAACGACTTTTTAAAAGTCAGTGTCCACACTTCTGCTGTCACCTGGGATCCCAGGGCAAGTAAACTCTATAATCTTTGACTGACTCTTTAAAAGATAATGCTAGAAACTGAAACACACTATTTCATGCAAGAAAGGTTTCCTGCATTTTGGATTTAGAGAGTCTGATTGCTGAAATGCTGCTTTCATACAGCCTTCTCTTCTAAAAATTGGTTTTCCCAAAATGATCCCAAACTTTCTGAAATAACCTGACAAATCCTAATTCCTGTAGAACTTTTTTTCTCATTTTTGGTGTTATCATTGGTAAACATACCTCTGGTCTGGTATTAAGTGGCAAACTTTTGAAGTACTTCTAATAACTTTAACACCTGCCTTTTTTTCACAGCAGAGTAAATCCCGCTGAAAAATATTTATAGTGATCATCATTTCAGATGCCTTTACAGTAAGTCCAGAGGACTTAAGAAAAAGTGTTGATCTTTTCTGTGGGCCCTCCATAACTGCAGTGAGTCTGACTGCAATAAGTCACAGTTCCCAAAGGGCCTTTGATTATATAGATTCAAATGCAGAGAGAGTAAAGATAAGCCCAGGAGCTAAAAAGCACTGAATCCTGCCTTAAAATTAACAATCACAAAAGCTGTGTCTATTTAGAGCTTTGATTTGACTAAGTCTCTCAAAGCCCAGATCAATCATAGGCAGGGTAACGAAGCCAATCACCATAATGTCTAAGTGAGGATGGTTATCCCAGTCTCATTGTTCCCTGCATTAGTCTAGAGATACGGTAGGATCAAGCTCTCTTGTTAGACTCTCAGCCATTCCTCCCTTTGCACCTACAAGTGACAGACAAGGGACAGAAACAGATATATCTTGCAGTCCACAACAGCATATCAATATCCCAATCTGCATAGCACACAACAGGGGTCACCTTGCAAACGGATTAGTGTGCCAGCTCCCTGTTGCAGCTCGGTAATACAATGAGTTACATAAAAGTTAATTAGCAAAGCAAAGAAAGCAGAGAGCCTAGAAAGGCTCTGATGATTTCTTTAAATACTATAATCCTCTGATGTTCTGCAGGTTTACAGCGAGACTTGTGTATTCCTCTTCTTTATGGTTGGGGGTTACTGCTTGGTGAATTCGACTCTTTAGATGTGTAGCTGTATAATCTATAAGGCATACTTATAAGACAGGATAATGCTTCACGAATCAGTCCCAGAGCGACATGTTATTTAGTGTCCTTCTGATTTATTCCATGAAGATAACATTTAATAGGACTGCCAGACTGCTCCTGAGTTCGGCTAGCCAGGACAGATCTCCAAAAGGAAAACCTTAGAACAATTTGGGAGTACAGGCCTATTTCAAAGCTTCTAATTTCTTTGTTTTACTTGCCTGAGTACTGCAATCCTATAGTTACTTTTATTTTAACAAAATAAACTACGTTTTTGTACTAACCCTTTTATCTTTAGTAACGTGTGACCTTTAATTTAGCAGCCGTATACAGCCTGATACCACAGACAGAGCAAATATTTACCCTCAAAGGTCTTGTGTCCTTTGGGATGTGTAGCATTCAGTCCAAATGCTGCATCTCTATAGAGCTGAGGAACAAGCTTTAATCTTATGCTCCAAGGGCTGCTTTGCAGCTCAGTTAGATGATGGCTGTACTTGTGGGCATCAGTTTCTCTTAATGGGGATCAGGGCTTCATTGCCATGGGATTCCAAGTATAGCAACGTGATGACTGCATAGGATGAGAAAACAGATCTGCACAACCTGGTGGAGATCAGATAAATGTGGTGATAAGAAGAAAGTAGAACCAGGTGGTTTATGGACCTGGGAGAGGAGCAGAGCTTCTTAATTTCCACCCAGTGTGGGCCGTGACTCAAAGGAACTGACTCATAGTAATAACTAATACAGCTATTCTCAATCTCATTTCCTATGGATTAGCAGGTCCATTGCAAAGATGTGACTGATGATGATGATGCTTTTATTAACAACCAGCAGTGTTCTCCACAGAAATTAAGCCCTTGGTTGAATTTCTGCAGCTGTGCCTATAACTCCCTCTGGCCAACTGAAAGTCCCAGGGTAGCTCCAGAGAGGGACAGAGGACTTAGTACTAACAAAGACCAACTGTGGTCCCTCCACATCAGTTCAGTGGGCTACAAAGTGGCAGAAGGAAGTCTCTACCTGCCCCTGCTCTAGGTGTCCTTTGGTAAAGCAGAAGAGGTAGTTCCCAAGGGCAACATGTGCAGTTTTCCAAAGTTTCAATCCTCTATAAGAGGGTAAAAACAGTGGTGGAGCTTTCAGGAAGGAGGAAACTCCAGGGCACCCAAGGCACAGGACTGGCAGGGTGGGGTAGAGGGGAGTAAGCAATGACATTGAGCCAGAAAAATCATGTTTCATTGTGATTTCAGGATCTGGTCTGCATGGCCTTTGGCTGGCCACTTCACTCCTTTGGGCTTTCACTCCTCAGCTGCAAAATCCTCTTTTGGGGTACACTATAGGTACAGAAGTAAAATTTAAAGTAGAAGTGAAATTTAAAAAGTGCACAGCTTGAAAGAACTGCAGACCCCTGGTATTTGAACTTTCTGTCTAGAATTGTGGTGCTAATGCAGAGACCACTGTGGTTTCATAAAAAGAGGAGGAATGCCATAGTCTGCAGCGTTTTTCTCTTCCACAAATGTTTTAGTGGTACGGTTGGAAATTGTACAAGCAGCCACTGGATGGCAATGTTTCACACATAATTTCAGTCTCAACGGTTTAATAAGACTTGGAGTGCAGGTGCTCATCTGATTAAAACTTTCATCCAGATCCTAGTCTAACACTTATTTCAATTCCATGTTTATATCGCTGACAAAAATTGAACTGACAGTTGTATTATGGAGAGGCTACTGGCTCTGCATAGCTAAGGTCGAAACTTGTTTTCCATTATAAACTCAATCTTGGTCTCACCTCTGAAATTCTCAGTAAAGACCATTCCTCTTTCACGTATTGGGCCCACAATGAGTAGCAAAGAGAGATGTTTTGTTCACATTTCAGATAAGTCAGGCAAGGTATCCAGTTGGTTCAGGGCTATGGACACCCAGGTGTTAAAATATGTTTTAACTTTTTTTGCCACACTTTGCAGTGTCTCCTCTATGAAATTTCTGATGAAATTCAAGACCCCAAGGACAGCATGTGCTGGGGCTGAAAGGCTCACCAGGTGAAATGGGAAATGAAGTTCCTCCAGCTGAATTCACCCTTCTTTCCTTATGCTTGCCTGCAGTGGAAATTCACCAAACATTTCTGAACATTTTCAGAAAATGAAAACCTAGTGATAAGTAACACAGTGACAGGTGCAGGTATTCTCAGGAAGCAATTTTTTCAACTCATCTGTCAGTATTCATGCTGGGAGCACTCACACCTGGATTCAGCTAGGAAACAAGCACAGCGCAAATCGGGTGACTTGGCTGGCAAATTACAGCTGACCAACATGGCTCAAAAAGAAAATGCCGAATGTTTAGAGAACTAAGGCGTATCCACTCACTTTTTTTTTTTCTCTTTTAAAAAGAAGAATGTAACACTTTGGGAGAAAATAGGAAATAAGAAAGATGAAGAGTCCTGATCATTAGAAGTATTTATTGTGAAAAGGGCAGACACTAAAAACCACCGATGATATTTGTTACTTTACTTCACTTACCAAAAGCCTTCTTTCTCTCCATACACCTGCTCTTGTTGTCTATTGCTGACCAGCACATACCTGACAGGTATGCCATATGCCAGGCAAGAAAACAGAAAATCACTATTCCAAGGAAATTATTCACAAATCTTGGTTTCTTTTTTCAGTGGAGGTTTTGGTAGTAATTGTGGGAATCATGTTTACAGTACATGCCTTCCTGTCTGGGCCAATGTAATATGGTGTTTACTGGGTCTGAGGAAACTGACTCCTTTGGAGGAGGATTGTCTCTTGAGATATTTTTTCATGCTGTAGTCATCCAGTAATGCATACACTTTCTACTCCGCCACTGGTTTTGAGCAACAAGCTTTTCATATCTGCCCTCAGAGAAATCGGAATTGCTCTGTATGGGAAAAATCCAATCTCATTCCTATATTGGCACAGCCTTTGAATCCTCTGCTTTACTTCTAAAGATCATAGAGAATGCTCCAGCAGATTTTGTGTAACAGATAAAAAGGTACACAGAGCCTGAAAGCCTGGTATTGCTGTGGAAGAGAGCTAAGGTTAGAACTACACCTGAAGATCATTTCCACTTTCAAGCATTCTCAGTTTAGTCTTACAATGTGTTCCCTAACTTTGTAATGGCTCTCTTAGAGAATTAAAGTGCTCTTATATTTTACTTCTCTGATTCTGACAGGCACTCTCACACTGTACACAAGCTTGTATCTGGAAGTACATCACTTCTTTTTCTTTGCTGCTGTGTAGAGCTAAATTCAGAAAGTGAATTCTGTATTTGATCAAGCCATTTCAAACTTGGCAATTCCACCTTTTTTGATCATGAACGATGATGCGCCACAAAAGTACAGAAGTTGCTATAGCACAAAACTGAACTATGGCCAGGCAGTAAGGCAGAATATAAATTATACTTATATTGCCTAGACCTTACTGCAAAAAAGATGTAACCTAGTCCTGGCAGTAGCATAGTGATACCATTTGCATCACTGAAATTCATTAATAAGGTCACCATTTCTCTAAGGAACTATTGCTTCAGGTGTTAGTAATCTGAGTGTAAATATTTGTTTTGGCAGGACTTGCATCAGTTCGCATATATTTAAGTAAATTATTTAAAGGGGAAAACTTTAAAAAATAATTGCAAGTGTTCATGCAATTAAAGCAGCTTATTAAACCTCTGAACACTTTACTTGAATATATTTTTACAGGGTGTATCATACAGGAGTATTTGGTAACAAGCATCTGTTGACAGCCTAGTAGCTCAAGTTCTTGGCTGATGCAGTAGGTCAGTCATACAGAAAGGGTAAGTCTCAACAGCACTCAGCAGTCGTTTGCATGACCTGCTCATAATACCCGGGGCCTGACTTTTTTAAGTGTATGATTTTATTGAAATTAGTGAGTTCAAGCCATAGGTCTAGTATACAGCTCCAGCTATGCCTGCAGATCTGGCCCCAGGAATGCACTTTACACATTCTGTATGTGTGGAACATGCACATAGTGATCACCTTTTAACATTTTAGTCTAAATGCGCTGCCCAAAACCAGATAGGACCTCTTTGGCAGGGACAAGGGAATACTCTGTGCTACTGAAATAACAACAGATTTAAGAAACTTGTTTTCTTTTTAAAAAACATTAGAGTTTGCCTCTCTGGATCAAAATGGAGTATTTTATTTTGGGACCTTAAATCAGGATAGACTGCATATTGACACATGTAGGTACAAATCACAATGAGAGTTGTCCTGGTGTATCCTTTCAACTATTGAATAGTTCCTGAATTAACTATTCATATGCTTGAAGCTAATCATGAAGATTTAAGTCTTCAGCAGCAAGCTTATATGTCAACGCTGGAGTTTTTTCAGTATATTGTGGTGGGCTCAGATTAGGCAGACTTCAAAAAATACAGTACCTTAAATTTTACATTTTAGCAAACCTCATACTGAAGTCATCAGGAATTTTCCTGAATAAAGAATATAAGATTTTCCCCACTATTTGTGCTAAGGCAAATAAGCTTGTAACTGGCATCAAAGAATACACCTCTAAAATGCCCTCCTGGCAGAAGCACATAATCAGCTCTCAGCATGAAAATGAAATAACGAAACGCAGAGAAAGTGAAGAACAATACTTCCACAAGTAAAACTTGGGGTTGACGTTAGGACAGAAAGAAGGCGGGCACTTACCATATCTGGAAAACATTTCAACTTACTTATGAGAAGCTTCTGGATATAAGCATTGCATTTCCTATGGAATAATAAAAACTAAAACAACTTCGGGAAATGAATTTCCCAGCCTAAATATTCTAAGAGGCAGTAGTCAGAGTTTCTTATAGGGAAACCTTCTGTAATACATCATCGCCAAACACTGAAGTGGTCCAGAGACCACTGTGAAACAGTATGTAAAATGAGACTGGAATTTTTCAGTGTGGTAACTTTTATTGTGCTATGAAGTCAACTAAATGTGAGGGAAATAGGCTGATTTTAAAATAAAATACACTATAAACATTTTTTGCCAACATTAATGACATCAAAGGGACTCGAGTGACATCGAATATGATAATATCCTGATACTTTCTCCAGATTGGATTTGTTAATTTTCTGTGTACTGACATCTGTTTCGAGATAACAGTTGTCAAATCTAAGAGCTCATCAAATAATGGGAAAAGGAGAAGGAAGGACAAGACTGCATGGGAGGACACGTAAGACCTAGGATACTGTTTAGTGCTGTGTGCTTTTAGAGCTGGGTGGACAGAAGGACTACCAGGGTGGAGACTCAACTATTCCAGGGCCTGACAGGATGCCTGAGGATTTGAGGGAAGCTTCAATAATGTGATAATTGGGGAACGATTGACCTTCTAGACAAACGTCTTCCTTTGCTTCATCAGCATTTGGCTCATCAGCTCTGCACAAAGATTGAGATTAGAAGACACCTATCCTCTTTAATGCAGGACTGGTGTTTCCCCTCCAGGCTGCTTTAGGAAAATGCTACTTCTCTCCTTGAAGTGTGACACCTCTGGGTGTCAGGGATGTTGACACCAGTATCTTCTAGAAAGACATTTTAATGGAAGAGCTGACAGCTGGGAAGTGTCACTGGCAAATGCCAGCACAGGCCCCTTGTTTTGAGGCTGAGCTAGGGCTGGAACACATCAGCAGGACTCCAGACATGGTCCTTCAAAGCTGGGCAGCGGCTCCTCCACTGGCCCCCCTGGCCTGCCCCACACCATCATCCCATACGTGATGCCACCCACTACGAGGCACTCTGTTCCATCCACCACTCAGTGTCAAACTGATTGAGAGACAAGTGTTTCTGCAGCTTTTATTCTCTTTGACCAGAAAGGAAGGCTGTGGGCAATGAGAACATTTCAGAAATATATCCCTTCCCTGCCTGGAACAAAAAGACAACCTTGCAAGGAGACGGGGAGGACAAAAATCCTTGTGTACAGAGGTGCAAAAGAGGTGGAATGTGAAACTATGTGCCCACTGAGGTCAGAGGCAAATTTCCCAGGAAATCCCATGAGGCCAGTCCTTCTGCACCAAGAAAGAGAGGCAGAGAGCCAGAAGCTTGAAAGTGTTCACAAGGAAGTTGGCTTTTTGTTTTCTTAGTTGCACTGCAAATTAAACCTGGGAAATATCAAATATTTTATGCCTCGGCAGAAGCTTTTTTTTTCCCATGGGAAAGAAAAGAGAGGATTCCTTAGAAAACTTTTAAAATGGAGAGGATGTTTTTTGCTTTTGTAAGCTAAAGATGAAGTGTCTTGAAGGCTGAAAGGGAATATTTTTGGATTTGGTTATTTTGTCAGCAGCAAACCTGTGTTTTACTAGAAAACAAGCCTTCACAGCTATTCTGTGCACCTTCGTTTTCTAGCAAAATGTTTTCACCCATTTCTTTTCTGATCCTTGCAACAATCTCCATTAAACTCTGCTTTATTTTGCCATTTCCTGCTGTCATTATTTTGGTCCACACATAACTTTGCAAAATGGACCTACAGAAATGGTTTTTTTGGCAGACAACCTCTGTCAGGTTTATAAAGAGTAGGTGGCTCTAGTAGTTTCCCTCTAAAGTATGAGAGAATCAGCAGCTAAGTGGCTAAATGGTTGTGTCTCTCTCACTGCTGGTCTTCTGCTTATACCTGTGATTTTGGATTCACATCCAGTTTTCAGAGTAGACAAGATTTCTGGTTGCTATCTTATTTTGCTATAGTGTTTCTCCAGCAGTGGCATAATCTCTGGCTGTCTGGCTGTGATACCACTTAGCAGTTCATACTTTTTAAAGCAATCCCTTAAATTTTAATCCAATAAATGGCTTCTCTAAAACACCCAGTGGAATTTTACTGTTTCTTAGCTTTGTTTGAAAAAACCTCTAGCTGTAAATCTGTAAAGTAAGCCTAATTTTCACCTTAATTCCAGACTCAACAGAATAAAGAGAAGACTGTATACCTGTTTTACTGATATATGGGAGAGACTTAAAGAAGGTAACCATTGCATAGAGTGATTCTGCAGCCTCAGCGACTTTGAAAGTAAGTAGGAGGTTTAAAATCACCAGCTTCAGCATTTTCAGAATCTAAAAAATTGTTGTGAAAGTGAAAAACATCTTTCAGTCTGGAACTACAGGGAACAGCATCTGCTACATTATGACTTATGAATGATGATAAGAGAAGAAAGAACAAGCAAAGAGGTTTATAAATTTAGGAAGGCCTTATTTTGAATCTGAGGAACTATTTCTCATATGAAAGAAGGGAAAATTACTGTATATTGTCCAAGAAATATGTTTGTTGTAATATGCCCAGTTATTTTCATAACAGAATAGTCAGTATCTTTTTTTCTTAAGCCAAAAAGGATACACTCTTTGGAGAACCTAGTGTTAGACGTACTCACTGTGTACACAATCACAGCCTGGTTTTGGATGCTTAAGTGGCAACGGAGTTTGAATTGGTGCCTTGTGAGAGAGAGAGAATAGTGTTCCAGTGGTTTCTGAAAGCTCCATCAGCAGGAATCTCGATCTTTAGATTCTATCTTCCTTTTCTGTAAGGTGCCACATGCCAGTTTTGCTGCATAAACAAAAAAAACCTGCCTTCACTGATCAGGGCAGTGAGAGGTAAAAATGCATGTTGATAACATTGAAATGTTAGAATGATTTTTCTTTTGCATTACCAGCATTAGCCTGTCTGAGGAGTGGTCTGAGGCAAAGCATCAAGAGGCAAAAGCTTCTACTGATTAGTTCTACTTTGTGTAAGGAATTTGCATCTTGCTTCTTGATAGCAATTCAATCTTTTTGTACAAAATTATGCTACTGATGGATTTGCCAACAGGTCTGTGGAAGCCACTGAGGATTGCCTGGATAACTCTCTAGGGCAGCTCTGGTAATCACACTTGTGGAGTTATGGGATTGTTAGGGAAATATCATTAGAAAAATTAGATTATTCTGTGTAGAAAAAGAAGACAACCTTGTTCAGTGAGTCCAGACCTCTACTTCATCTTGCTTTTCCTTTTCCTACATTTCTGAGTTTTCCATTCAAGCTACACTGTTTATTGCCACCATTACTTTTATTATTTGCTTAGGTTTTATCCTGGAAACTGAAAAGTGGGTCAGAGGGTGTCTCATTGTCCCACTAAAATGTTGCCTTTATGTCAGCTTGTCTGGAGTTTGGTGGGTCCGGGGAAGGTTGATCATCACACATTTGCACTTCTTGTTAGCAGTTCTGTGAGAGCCTCACAGGAGAGAGAAATGGTTTTAAAGTATTTCTCATGTGAAAATTAACAGATCACTGCGACTATAGTCACAGCTAAGGCACTCCAAAGACAGTTCACTCCTCAGACCAGCATGTGGTCCATGCTGGCTTTGCAGGACAACCCTTTGATGCCTGTAATTAATAGCTCTCTTTTCCAGCAAAATGTTGGAGCCACATTCACCCATCAACACTGGAGTGAGGATAGGTGAAAACTACTCATACACAGCACCTTTTCTTTTCAGCAACTTTTTTTTTTTTTTTTTTTCATTCAAAACTACCAGCTGAAATACAGCCATACACTTTGGAGCCTGTTGGATTGCTTTGCCAAGGGACACTCTTGTTTGCATAATGGGACCAGCTGGTCATGGCAGGTTATGTGATGCCGGCAGCTGCCTCTTTTCAAACAGCTTTCGTGGCTCCTGGCCCCTGCCAATTGCAAGGTTGAGACACAGGGTCCTTTGGGAGCTGAGTCTTTATTAAGCAACATGGAGAAACCCTGTTGTTTTAAAAATTTGAAGCAAATTAGAAGGGTGATTGACTACTTCATGGCTAGCTTTACCAGCGTTTCTGTTAATCCAGAGGAAGATCAGTGAACAAAAGGGAGTAAGTGGGGTCTACTTTTCATAGGTTTTTAATAGTTAAGAATTTTTTCCCAAAATCTTTTCTGCATTGGACTAGTTCACAAAGAAGTGTCACAAACATTTACTACTTTCCAGCCTGGTGTTAATTATGTAAGTCACATGCATTGTTTCTGCTCTCTGATTGAGTGATTTACGTAATCAACTATGTCAATGAAAATTATAACAATCAAACTTACATGCGTTTCTTTTTTCCTGAATACCTCAGAATTCAAAGGTGAAAATCAATGTTTTGAACATCGGTGGAAATGAAGCTTGACTGCATGAATATTTACTGACAGCAAAGATGTCAGACTGGCAAATCATATGAATCAAATTTGGGTTTGCTTGTTCTTATTGTTAATAATAACTGGTTGTGTGACAGTATTACTTAATACACTTTCAGTGTTCAAAATATAGTGGAAGCATACAACTAAGTGATAGCCTGAACTTCAAAGAAGTTACAATATAGGCATAAAACACAGGGGCTTTACTGGCTTTGGAACAAATGTTTGCAGAATTTCCCTCTTTTGTCCCCAACTCCTGCCTCTCGCACACAAAAATACACTCTTTTCCCAATTATAAGAACTACTATGAAAAAAATTGATTTAATGTTACCACTTTATATTCCCCAAGATAGTGCTGCATAAAGCTTTTAGTTTCTCTAGCTTCTACAAGTGCTTTGTTTTAGATAGAAGAGAGGAATCAAATCACACTGATCACATTATTGTGATGTCAAAAGATTCAGTTATAATTCTGATATGCTTCTGTAATTCATTCTGCAGAGGGATCTGCTGAAAAAAAAATGTCCTTTCTCTTACAGTCAGTATGGAAATCTATCATCTCTAGTAGTAGTTTTGGTACTTTATATAGCTAAAAGGGTTGGGTAAATATCCTTAAAACTTTTCTATGTATATTAACAACCATACAGTTCCACTCTTTAGATGGTTTAAAATCTTCCAGCCAGAATCATCGTTCAAAATTGAAACTTTGGCCACTAAACTTTCTGGCAAGATTGCTTATTGAAAGCTCATATTTTAAGCCAATTTTGATAAACTGACCAATAAGTTAATAAGTAAAAAAAATACTGGATTTAAAAATGGGAGCCTTTAAAGTAGAAATGCTAATCTAAAAGTTGTAATATGTAATCAGGGCATAAAAACATGCCAACAAAGCTATATGCTCAATTCAAAGAGTTAGAACATGACATTTCAAACAGTGAATCCCTTCCGTGGGTTACTCAAGCATAAACTGCAGACATGGAGTTATTTTTGAGGAAGTATTGAATATAGTGTTTGAAATGATGCACACATTCAATAAATCCATAGTCAATTAATGACAAGGGAAAAAAATGCATATATCTTCTCCACTTGCAAGAATTGTTTGGCACTCAAAGGTGGGATCAACCTCAGAATTACCAGCAAAGTGAAAGCAAGCTTCAACAGCCTTCTCTAGCAGTGGCTAGCAAAACGCATGCTCCTACATTACCTGATGTGGTTGCAGTACTCTCCATTTAAGCCAGGGTTGTTTCTATCCATGCAAGGATCAGCTTACATTTTTTCAAATTCTTTTTTTTTTCTTTTTTTTTTTTTCCCTAGCTCATAGTTGAAGACTCTCATAACACAGACATGCACTAACTGCAGTGTTAGAAAAGAGTGAAGTTCATAATCCCCAGCAAGATTACAGTAGTGAACCGTATGAATCAGTGAGAAGAGACAGATGATCCAGAGCCTGGTCAAAAGCCAAAGGAAATCAATGGCAGATCATCTGCAGGCTTCAGTGTGGTGGGATTGAAACCAGGGCATCTAATCTCAAGTCTGGGCAAGTTATTTCTACTTTATAGCCTTCGTTTCTTTCTGGAATGGTTGTGAGGCTTCAGCTAGTGTTTCAGAAGAGTGTCAAAACCTTAAATGAAAATATGAGCAATTCCAGAAATATGAACCAATACCAACAACACAAAAATATGGGCTTTTTATCTTAATTGAAAGCAAGTAGCAGCAAGATGATGATATGTATAAAAAGTACTATAAATGCACTTCTGCTTCTGACTTACAGATTAAATTAGAAAGAGGGATATTGCAGGAGAATTGATGAAATATGTAAGAGTACTGAAGAAAAGCAATAAAACATCCAAACCACCCAAATGCCTGCCATATGAAAACTTTCCCCCACATACGCAGAAAACCCACAGGTACTGAATATATTGGCAAAACAAAGGGAGAAGCATATTTCAAAGCAAGCAGGTCCTTGCAAAAATAAAGCCATTCAAGGAATCTCAATGAATAATAATATGACTACTTATCACTTACATAATGAAGGAAACATTTTTGCCAAGGGCTCAGTACTAGTGCAACTTAGCAAAATTGTGACTGAAGAAAAAGGAGCATTGTCAACATGCATATCAAAAGGTTATTGGATTTCATATTAGGATATTAAAAATTTCCCTTTCTGAGTCTGAAACATCCATATTTCTGGCTCCACAAGAGTGCTCTACTAACAGCTAATTAATACTTCTGGTTGTTCAAATATATATATCTAACTGCACCTTTTTGCATAATTTTAACCCTACTGTTTTTGCAAATGAGAATCATTTACTCAGATGGATTAAGCCAAAAGGACATTTTCATTGAATTGGGATGATTCTTAAAACTGTATTTTCCAGTCGTACTGATATTGGGCAAAACATTGCTCTGCACTTAGAGAAAATTCTGTGTTACTCAGTACTAATCTCATATCCTGAAATAACAATTTTCTTTAAGTTTTTCTGTGTTCCTGAACCATCTCTTTTTAGCCATGTTCTTAGGTGTTCTCACTGTCTTTTGTTTGCTGCACACAAAATATTCTTGGGTCAGTAGGCACATTTTTCACAAGAGTATTTTTGCCAAGTATTTCCATGGAGGCGAAAGTACACGTCCTTTTGTCCACTAACTGCAGTACTGTAAAAATTCAAAGCTTTTTAAATACAGATCAATTTGCCCTATATATTAATGATTGATATTTAAAAATTAATTTAAATTTAATTTTAAAATTAAAATTTTTATATAGATATAAAAGGTAATGGGAGATAGGTCTATAAGGCTATACTGATGAGAGAAAAAGCCCCTGTGGTACTTTATTAACATTTTCTGACAGCTACACAATGAAAAGTATATACAACAATAACACTGAATTTTTTAAATGGGCTGAATTCTCTATATGTTAATGAACTCCTGAAAAATGTGACTGATTTATTTGAATTTCACATGAAGGAAGGCTGGTTTATCCATGATAACGTTGTATAACCCAAAAGGATCCCATCTGACAGCTGTTGAATAGCATACGTAAAAGGTGGGATGTGGGAGCAGTCAAGTCCATTATAACCTATATTGATGCCACCCTTTGGCAATTTTACTATAGAAATCAAGACTTAGTGTGCCTGAAAATAATTACCTTCTCCTCACTAGAGATAGTCCTTCTGTATCAGGATAATGCCATGTGGACAATGGCTATGGGACTGCTTTTGTCATGCTCCTCATGCAATCTGTATTTGACTGACAAACAAAGAATTTCAAGGGCAAAAGTTCAGGTTTTTACAAGTGCTAGATGTAAACCCACAAGGTAAAATCCTCTTCTCATACATGTCAAGACACTCTGTTCTCCCTCATGTATGAGCCATCTCAGAAGGTTGGTAGCAGCGAATAATGACTATGAGAGCTGTGATGTGGCTTTGAGATGAGACTTTTGCTGTGAGAACACTCAGTTCATTTAAACAGAAAAGGACTCATTATCCCGCCGTCTGTGACAAAACTTTAAAGGCTAATTTCATTTCAGTCCTTTTGTCTGCCTGTGGAAAACTAACCGTTCTAATTCCTGTTTGCTCTCATTTGCCTGAACAGGGTAATTTCAGGCTCTCCATTTCCTGATTTTAACAATAATTAGACCTTTAGGCATTGCTGAAGCGGCTTGGATTTTTAGCTAAACCGTCATACTCGAAGAGTTGCAGAAGTCTACAAAAATAAAAATTATCCAGCATCTTCCCCCGCGTAGGGAATTGCTTATCTCACTGCTGTTACAACACTCCCTGCCCTCATACACCTGCTCTAGATCTGCGGTTTCTCCTTCTGAAAGAACAGGGTGCGAGAGGGAGTTTGTCAGCAAAACACAGGACTCAAAAGCCCAGTATGGGGTCGGAAGTCGCCCGCAGGCACACACAGGCCAGGCTCTTTGCCTCCCCTGCGCTCCACAAACCTTCTCCAATAGTCTAGAGCAAACTTCAGTTGAAAGAACAGAAGCCTCAGAAGGTACTCTTTGCCCCAGGAAAGGAGTGGGTGCATCAGGACTTCCTTGGATTTTTCCAAAACCAAGGAGTTTATCAGGCGAGAATGTCTCAGTGGTCCTGAAAGAGGTCTGTCCCCTGCGGTACCAAGGGCAGTAAAAAATAAAATATGTCATGTTTTATCTCTGCACCACTTTGTCTCACCCTGATTTGAGATTGACGGATCTTTTCAAATGCTGAATATTTTGGTAATCTCATCTGGCTCCCCATAGACACAACAGCTGCATGTCTTAGCAGGCAGACTCGGGACTGAGCAACCGAAGATGGTGAATGGAGCTCTCACTGGGGAGAGGTGTGGGCGTTGGAGCTGCTACCGTGTTCTTGCTGGGGTGTGGGAGTGAGATCAGGTACAAGTTATGCCAGCTTAGACTCTCTCTGGCCTCAAGTCATATTCACGAGGGTCATATTTTTGGAAATGCTTAGCACCTGTCACTGGGAACCAGTGCTCCAACTGAGCACTGAAAAAGCAGGTAGATTTCAAAAAACTTCAAACTCTTGAGCTGAATTCTTCTGAAATTCTGGCCGCATTTGTGGGTGGTGAGCATTTGCAGATCTTGCTCTGAGAGCTTTTGAAAAATGACTCTGACTCTTGCTGTAGAATAAGAATTACAGCTGAATTTCATTTTTGCACATCTAAGGAACAGTACAGGCAGGTGCTGCCTGAAATCTTTCCTTTCTCATCCTATCGATGTCTTGACTCAAAAGTAATATGAAAGTTGGTCTACCTGTGGCTTATTTCATCCATTAAAGCAAGCCAGATCTAAGATGGTCTGCTCAGATAGGATCTGAGCTGTTAGCTTAAAGCCTCATGGGAACTTATATGCCATTTTTATTCTGTTCTGTAAACACATGCATAAGAAAGCTCCTGGAGGACTAACTTGTTAGCTACACATGAATTGTCATTTTGGTCTTGTCTGGGTCAATAAAAAACTTCTGAGAGAGCTGCTAATACGCTGCAAAACCTGTTAGTTGAAGATAGTAATTCTGGAGTGTCCCCTCTGGGTACTCTTCTGGTTCCTGGAAAGAAGGGAATCATTCACACAGGAAGATATTAACAAAAATGAGAGACCAATAAATGCACCTGTCATTGTTCAGCAACAGCTAAAATTAATTCACAAATCCAAACAATCTGCAGAAAACTGAACACAATTACATAAGAAATTAAGTTATACAGTTGCCATGACCTTTAATCAATCATTCCAGCTGTTAATGTTAATTTTGTGATCTGAAAATCATAGTTCTATTTGCATTTTAATGGCTGTTAAATGAGAGTCATCAGGAAGAAATAGTAGCAGCTTGGCCTTTTGATACCAAGTTCTTCCTTCCTAATGTGATTTGGAAGATTTGGAATTTCTGTTCAGAAGGGGTTTTGTTTCAAACTGCAGCAGGCATAGGGAGCCAATTTTGCACAGGGAAAACAGGCATTTCAAAGCAAATCCCTTTTTAATCCAGCTGTAGCTACAAACAGATCATAAAAAAAACAGGTAAAAGCTATAAGGCAACTTCATTACCTTCGCACCAGCAAAAGACTCTGGTGTCTTTTAAAACTCTTTTCACAGATATATACTATTTTAATATTTTTTCCATCAGTAGGGTCTTTGTACTTAACTAACAGAAATTTTTGTCAAATGGAAATGAAATAAAACCCAGCAAATGCAATAAACACGCTAAATAACTGGGGATTTTAGGTTTAGTCCAATTAGTTTATTTTGTATTTACTTGGACAAAGTGTTGCATACAGGACTGTCGTATAACATAAATACTACTCATTGGATTATTTTGCAGATAATGACGTTAGTGGTATCGCATTAGATCAAAACTCTATTTAAATCAGATTCTCACTCTGGAATAACTATGAACTTGTTGATTGCTTTAATTTTTAATAAGATTTAAATGTCTGCCAGCCTCTTATGCTAGTATTTTCTGGTTTTAACATTTTCTTATTAATAGAAAGACCTTCATTGTTACATGAGAATTTATTTGTATGTGAAATGCATAAATCTGATTAAAATGTGATGTTCTGCTTAAATCTTCATCTAAATCTCCTAGGAGACAGTCCCCAGGTGAATCTTCTTTGGTTAAAAAAGGAGGTCTTGGAACTACACGTTCAGAAAGGAAAGCAGTGAGCTGCAGACAGGTTTCAGCAATTGGAAAGCAAAGTCAGTATTAACAATGAAAGAAGAAAATGGCTTAGCTCTATCCAAAGTCCTTTTTATTTAGAACAGGTAAATTGTGAGAGGAAGAAAGTTTCAGCAGATGTTTTCAGGCTGAGTTTCATAAAGGATTGAATAGCAATAGGAAAGAGGAACATTGATAAATGCCCTGCCTTTTATCACACAAGTAGGACTTCTGTCCATAAAGGCAGTCTAATTTGAATGCATTGAACAGCACACCCTCTTCTTTCCCCAAGCAGAGAACCTATGCATTTTCTGCTTCTACATTACTTCTACAAATAAACCCTGTACAGGTGGTATGCATGCTAATGGGGCTGGTCTCTGAAGTCAGAGCACTGACTGATGCGGGAAACTGTCGCAGGGCAGGACTCCCATCCTTACTGTGACAAGCCCTGCCCTGGGTTCTTATGCAGACATGCTATTGCCCTTCAAGCTTCTTATTTAAAAAGCTAACGAGGAAACAAGGCAGCTACTTCTTTGGCTGGAACACAAATTAAAAGGAACACTTTCAGGATGCCAACGTTTTGTTTTTGCTGGACTTCAGGAAATTTGTTGCCTTAGAAACCCAAGGATTTTTCTGTCTGACCAGTAACGTTCCAATTTGTAGTAGGGCTTTGTACAAAGTCAGTGCAGTTGTGTGTCCATGTGTGTGTACATGTGTGATTGTGTGTGAATGTAAGTTATTAGCGGTATGTTGAGCATAAATGGTGATAGAGATCCCCAGTCTGAAATTCTGGCTCCACAGAAGTCAGTGAGAGCTTTGCCACCAGTTCTGGTGGAATCTTCTCCACACTGGACAGACTTGTTTGGTGTGAAAAGTTAATTTATTCTCCAAGATTAGTCAGATTCTAATAAATCTGCTTAGATAACTAAATGTGATGTTTATTAGTATTAATTGTGGCCTTGTTTTTGGTTTGTTTTTTTTTTTTTTTTTCCTTAATACATGTCTTTTCTTTGCAGGTCTTGTCATATTTAAATAGGAATAGACAAATCTCCAAAGGTTTGGAGGTTGATTTGGCCAGGTGTTGAGAAGGTCTGTGGCTAATACTAATTCTTTTCTCTGGACCTCTTCAGTTAAGACATCAGTCCACAGACCTCCTGAGTACAAGCTCTCTCATAGCATTCCTAGTAATTCCAATTCCAATCAGGTTAGAAATAAGAACCTTTTTTTTTTTTTTCCCTGGTCCTTTAGGATTTCTGTGCACATCAAATAAATGGATATTAAATGTTCTTCAAGGAGAATAGCATGTGGAAAGGATTCACCTAGATTTTTTGTTAAAGAACCAGGCTTCTTTTTTACGTATCCATACATATATGTCCTGAATTTTCATTGCTGGATTAAAGGCATTAAAGAAATCCAAACAGAGTGATATCTTAACTTGTTATTTTCCACCTGTTGATAATCCTTGGCATTTAAAATGTCACTATTTTATTTTTGAGACAGAGCTTTCTCAGGAAACCCTCTATGTGGTGTTTATCATGCAATACATATCATGTTCCTCAACGAACTCCAGGAATCAAGCCAGCAGATTAGCTCCAGGAGAACAGACAAATCTCAGAGGTACCTTTATAGCTATATTGCAGGTCAGAAGCTCAATGCAAATGGGACCTATTTTGTTGCTTACAAATTGCTGAATTGCAGGAAATGTCTACATTAATATCCTACACAAATATATTCTTCCTGTTATTCTTGATCGTATCTTATTTGTATTGCCTTTTCAAAATCTAGATAATTTAGCGTTAAAACGAAATGGTTTTAACAAATCAGACCCTGGGGTACTGTAGGGGTGGTTTTCAGGTAGTCAGGGCTTTAATTCACTTTTGTTCTCTGATTTCATCATTTTTTCTGTGCCTGCTGCCTGCCCCTTTCAGACAGGAAAAAGCTTAGGAAAACTAAATATTTTTCACAATACTTTTGTCCTAATTTAAGACATTTATAGTGCTTGAGAGTCAGGCTTTTTGATGGTGATATAGCCTGGGAACTAATGCATGATGTGGGCTGAAAAATCTTTATGCAAAAGCAAAGCCATTTTCAATTTCCTTTCTGAAAGCATACCAGATGCAATGATAGATGATGCGCAGTTTGGGTGACATGTACCTTTCTCCTCTTCATGAATATGCTCTTTTTTTCTTCAGAAAACTCCGGCCAGCCTTGTTCCATCTGATCATAGATATTTTTTAGAAGCTTTACATCATTAAAATGCACTGGTAGTAGTTGTGAAACAGAGTTTTGTTTCTGTCCAGTTCCCCAGATTGTTGTCAGTAGTGCTAAAATACACACAAAGGCCATCTGGCCCATGGAAGATAGTTTCCATACAAATAGATTTATGCCAAAAGATTTACATATACAAAGATAAGTAAGAAGACTGTTGAGACTGAAGGAGAAGACTCTTGGTAAAATATTGACTACTAGAGGCTTTATTGTGACAGCAGAACTGAGTTTCCTCACATTCCCTTTGGGAATACAGGCTGGTTGTAGTCTTGATTCATTGGTGTTGTTCTAAAGGGAAAAGAGGAGAGATTTGGGGCTGGGTATCTTCCTGGTCAGGCAGGATTTAGAGAATGGTGAGGGGAGAGATTGAACAGAGCCTCCCACTTGCACTCTTGCAGCGAAGAGTGGAATCATGGTCATCCCCTGAGGGCAGCATTGCTGAGACAGCTGACCCTGCAACCAGAAATGAAAGACAAGAACTGGCCTTTTGGCTGATGGGCAGCTGCCTCCAAAACTGGTATGGGAAAGTTCTGTTGCAGAATCCTTGCTGGATTCATTAGCCCTCAGCCTCTCACTCTCCTTTCTTTGCCCAAGAAGTCCTCTTGGGCTCCCAGCAGAGATTATTTAAAAAGTTAATAACCTCACCTGTTATGGTAATTGCAAGAAATAGGTAAATGGTAGATGTTTAACCTGGACCATGCTACCAGATCCACCAAAATGGAGGTAAATATTTCCTTAGTCATTTGGTGGAAGAGTTTATCACATCTTGTTCAAGTGCTAAGTTTGGAATGGCTTGTGGTATCCTGATCAAATGACTTTCCAGACCATAAGATTTCTTATTTGCCTCAGGAATGAGTCTTTGAAGATGGTTTTGGAGTGCTGGGCTTTTCAGACCTAATGTTGGTAGAAAAAAATGGAAAACAGTGTAATAAAGTGAATGAACAACAAAGTAAATGACAGTCAAATAAGTGAAATAAATCTCTGAAGAGAAATGATGTCTCAGAAGAGAAACAGATTTAATGGAGAAAATAAATTTATTGGGAACTTAAACAGAATCTGGAGGAAGGAAGGTTAAAGTGAACTAATCAATAAACATTTAGAAAGTTGCCATTTCCCCAGGTCTCCTAACACTCACAAAGTCCTAATCCCAGCTTCTTAAACTGTATAGCACAGCTGAGGTTGCAGGACAAGATAGTATATCTGGTCTTGTGCTGGCTTAAACAAAGTTCTCTACATTTTCTTCATCCCTGGGACCTACAGGTAGGCTAAGCTGATTTATCAGAGCTGAACTTCTGACAGAATAGCCCCAGAGGCTATAAAACAAGCTTGGATTTAGCATTGTTATTCGGAAAACTGCATTTAATAATTCAGGATGCAGATGATTTCAGCTAGAGATGTATTTTAAATAGCTTTCCTGATTTTATTTTTAGACTAATAGGTAGAAGCATATCACAAAATTATAATAAATATAACTTTACATTACATGATGCACTATTTATAAGTTGCTTCTAGTGACAATGTTATTGCTCCTTGTATGTGAGAACATACTGCAGGTGTCATAGGTAATTTCTGAAAAAAATTTTCAGAATATTTACTGATAAATCTGATAGGATTATTGGTTTGGATGAAAAAAATCGGGAATAGTCTATCTTCCGAATCTTATGTGACTGATCATAAAGTGGTTAACAGAAATTCTCCATCACTGCAGAAATATTTACAGTGAGCTGCAGTTTTTTCAGCACAAGAATAAGTAAAATTCATTTTAAACTAGGCTAACATACAGCACTGTGTATGTGAGTATTCCTGATTCAGAAACTTTGCAATATGATTACTCTCCTGTTACACAATCTGGAACATAAATTGACAGCATTAGGAGGAGCTTTTCATTCATTGGCATAATGGTTCAACATGTTATGGAAATAACTTAGATTCATTTATATTCAAGGGCTTTGGAAGGACTTTTATGTAGAATGGTGCTCAAATGCAAATTTCCAACATATCCAAATTCACTTGACATATTTTTCTCTTAAAATGAATTATCAAACACTGGGATAATATTATGGGGAAAAATGCATGTTTTAACCAGCAGCAGTCATCTTATTGTGGTGTGATATTCACATACATCCTATTACTGTGAAAATGTCAGATATTTTCTGTATTTATTTTGCATATACCCAAAGATATGTGTGTGTTTTGTTGTACATTGATTATTTAAAGCTTTAGTCCTGCAGCAGGGCAGTAACAAACAGCTCCATACTTAAGTCTGAGAGTAGCCTGTTAGCAGCCAACTTCTGAAAGCAATGTGAAATCCAAATGCTTATGTGGACCATCCTGAGAGCTGCTGCATCTCATGAAGATGTGGGGCAGAATTTGACATCCAAAACAGAAATCATAAGATGCTACTTTGCTGAAAGATGTGTTGGTCCTAATTAACATGTCCTCTGAATTTTCTTGATTATTGCCATTATCTGATACCCAGAAAGGGAAGGTGACCAGCTACAAAGTCACTCAGATTAACAGATCCAGACTGTTGTCAGATGTCAAAATAAAGCGTAATGTTGATTCCCAGTTCGACCCCTATCCTTTACCTCCATCAGGAAGCAGTGGACCTCAGGAGTCCCAGCTCTCAGTCTCTGTTGATGCAAAGCCATGCTTTCATCCATTCAGAAATCTTAGGAGTCGTTAACTGCTGAAGCCCTCTCAGCTCTTCCAAGGCAGAGACCACAGAAAACAACAGCTGAATAAATAAAACTGCCTATAGAGAAGGCTGGGACCTTCATTTGCTTCACTGGGAAGCTTTCAAGAAGCATTGACACCTGCACCAAATGAAGATATCTCATAATAACAAGCTTCTGGTCACCTAGAATGTCAGAAACTAAAACCATCATAGGATACAAAACAATTTGATGGTAGGCTGGAGGATTTACTATACTGCCAAGTGCGTTCATTCATCATGGCCTTAAATCCAGTCTGGATTATCCAAATTGGCCTCTTTGCTCATTTCTCTTGGAGATTTCTGAGGGGTTACTGGATATCATTGCTTGTGTACATTCACAGAAGGTTCCAGTGTTTCCGTGAAGCTAACTAAAGGCAAATAGAGGTCTATTTAAAGAAATGAAAAATGTAAATGTGAAGTTGGGGACCTGCTTCAGTCAAGTGACCACAGAGAAGAGGGGACTGAAATGTAATAAGGCTCTAAAAATCCCACTGCAGAAGAGCTGACTTACAGCCAGGACAGGGAAAATGAATGAATTCTGAATTTCTTTTTCATGGAATCACAGAATACTCATGATTGGAAGGGAGCTTTGAGATCATCGAGTCCAACCACAAAAAAAAAAACCAAACACCCAAAACCCCCCTCCCCCATCACATCCACACACAGACAGACAGAAACCAACAATCGCAGGCAGTAGAGAATGTCCTGAAGTCTACATGTTTCTTAAATACCTCCAGGGATGGCTACTCCACCACCTCCCTGGGCAGGCTGTTCCAGTGCCTGACCACCCTCTCAGTAAAGTAATTAATCCTAATCTAAACCTCCCCTGCTGCAA
>JAOXNO010000001.1:50456456-50472549 GCA_028565335.1 Limnodromus scolopaceus | reverse complement strand
CAGCCTCTCCTCATATGACTTGTTCTCTAGACCCCTCACCAGCTTGGTGGCTCTCCTCTGGACATGCTCCAGCAGCTGCATGCTGAAATTTCCTGCCTGGAGGCTCCCTGCAAGGTCCCCCATCTCCTGCTTATGCAGGATATAAGGCATTACACACTTTCCACAGTTTCTCAGGGGACCCCTTTAACCACAGGCGGTTTATAGTTGAATGTATATTTGCAAATTGATAATTTTGCATCGTGTTGCAAGAAGCTGCCTAGCCCTGGGCAGTGTTGTATTAGGAATGGCATTAATTCCCCCATGGTCTCCTGAGCAGAAACTGCAAAGCCTGGAAGTAGAGCAGAGAGCTGGTGTCGGCGGTCTCAGAGGGAGCTCCTGAGAGCCCGGAGTGGCAGAGCAGGACTCAGGGTCCTGGGGCACGACGCTGCAGCTGACTGAGACATTCCCTTTCTTCCCGTGCACTGCCTAACGAAAGGAACGAGCCTGACCTCTGGGACTGCAGCCTCTCCTGAGGCTACAGACAGCCACACTGCACGCTGCTTTACTCTCAGTGGAGTGGCCCAGGGTACCATGTGTGCCATGCACAGCACTCAGCCTCAGCAGGAAAACACAGCTATCAGCTTCACCCTGCGCTGACGAACAGGGTCTTCACTAGCTGTGCTGTCGGGTAACCTCCCAAAATCTGCAAGTGGGGATATGGGCAACTCTTCCCTGCCAGCTATAGATCTGCTCTCCCTCAGCAGCTATCATGCCTCCGGGCTGCAGTGCTACTTTCCCCCCAGACAAGAAAATATAGCAAGAAAGGGGAAAGGGATAGTTTAATCAGGGAAGCAACGAGGAGGGTGTGAAAGATGAAGAATACTAGGAAGGAAAATGTAGTTCAGACTCAGGAAGTCACGTTTGTATTGAACAGTGCGGGAGCTGGCTGGGAAGGGAAGAAATTGAATAGCTCCTGCATTAATGCGAGCTGGATAGTTATTGTGCAAAGGACTTGGAAATTCTCGTTGATGAGAGGAGGTCTGATGTAACTGTCATTGCAGATCATTAACAGGGTGATCCACGTGAGTGAAATCTTCTAATCTCAGGGTATAGTTCTTGTAGGTAGGACTGAGGGGGAGGGATGGCACCCTGCACTACCCCCTTTAAAGTGATCAGTAGCTGTAGGAGTGTGAAAACATGCAAACTATAAACTCCAGAAGGGATGCTGGCGGAGTGAGGGGGAATGAAGAGATGATGTCTGCTACAAAACACTGAATCAAACCAGAAACTAGGATGAACTACACCTGAAGTGTCTGCACTGTAGAGTGAAAATTGCATTATTATAGGGAACTTAAGTTTGGAAGATCTCATGCAGCTGGTAGCAAAACGTTATGAGTTTCAGAGATTTAAATCTTTTTTTTTCCTTTTTTTTTTTTTTCTCTCTGCAAAAGGAGATTGCACTTGGCAGCTATCTATTTGAAGACTCATTCTAACTGATAATAATAGGTTAATTTTAGGACTACAAGTTGTTGATTGCCTAAGGCTTATAGGGTCTGGTTACATTCATTATGAACAAACAAAGGACATTCCTAACTAGTAATATTTATATTTGGATCTTCACAGAACTGAACTTCTCATCATTAAGGAACATTAAGAGAATTTGACCAAACGGTAGATAGAAGACAGGAAAAAGTGTCTGAAAATCAGGAGCTGTTTAAGAAGTTTGCTAGATGGGCAAAAAGCCATGGCCTAGAGTCAAGAACAAGGACAACTTTGGCAGAAAGCTCAGGACTGTTGAGAAAGGAAGCCCCTGACAACAGGTTTCTTAAGCACAAAGGGCTATAAAGGGGCAGCGAACTGTTGCATGGAGACAATCACAGCATATGGCTTCTAACATAGCACATGGATGTCCTTGGATATTGGCAATTTTTCTACAGCCCATCAGGCCTTTCAGAGGGATCTGCCGCAGAAGTCCATCCTCTAGGAGGATGACCTGGCTGAATGACAAGGGTAACCCATGCAGCAGCAGTGGTGGGCTAGCCTCAAAAAGTTAAAATTTTCCTTCAGCCTCACATCCAAATTCTGACACTGGGAACAAGAAGTATCTTCTTTGGTGTCCCTTGAGAAACTACGCTTCCCCCTTTGCGAATGATGAGCCTGTGTTTGAAACAAAAACAATTTTAACAGGAGGAGGAAAGAAACATTAATTTTTGGGGAAAAAACCAACAGCAGCAGCAAATCAATGGTTCAGCTGTACAAATAACGTGAAACATCTGCCTACTCAGTAACCTCCAGCAGTCTTTCGTCTCCCTCTTCTCAGCTGCCTGCTTGACCAACAAATGACTGCCCTTTCACAGGCTGCTTTCCTTCCACTCTTTGCTTTTTGATGCCCCACTCTCGGTCTAGCATCATTAGCTGACAAAGTCCAGCATCTGGACTTGGGCAGGCTCATCTCCAGCTCTGAGGAGAAATAGTGTTATGTTTCTGTGACAGGGCTCCTACGCCTGAATGGTGATTTTCCAGGTGACTGTCACTGCAGAAGCCACCCTCTGACAGTCTGGTCCACATCAAGTGCTGCCTGTAGCAATGGGGATTACAATACTCTGCATAGAGGGTAAAAAAGGGTAAAAAACCACCAACCGTTCTGCAGGGTGGTGCTGCCTTCTGCAGCTTCACAGCCCTCATCAGCCCTGAATCTCCAGTGCCTGAGAGGAGCCTACAGGAGAGATGGGGAGGGACTCTTTATCAGGGAGTGTAGTGATAGGACAAAGGGCAATGGTTTTAAATTGAAAGAGGGGAGATTTAGGTTAGATACTAGAAAGAAATTCTTTACAGTGAGGGTGGTGAGGCACTTCCAGAAAAGTTGCCCAGAGAAGTTGTGGATGTCCCATTCCTGGAAGTGTTCAAGACCAGGCTGGATGGGCATCATTTGAGTAACCTGGTCTAGTGGGAGGTGTCTGTGCCCATGGCAGGGGAATTGGAACTTGATGATCTTTAAGGTCCCTTCCAAATCTAACCGTTCCATGATTCTATGAATCTGTTTCCATCCCAGCTCCAGAGGTGGGATGAGCTGCTCAGGACTCAATAGGATCAGGTTATTAGGTTGCATGATGGGACCACAGTTTCCCCAAACCATCTCCACTCTGTTTGTAAAGACTCTGTGTATTTAAAAGTGCCTTCTGGTCCGGCAAACACGCAAACCGGGTTAGTTATTAAATCACCTTTTGGAGGCAAGTTTATGGTGGCCATATGAGGCTCACATTGAGAAGAGATCGATGTGGGACTGAGCACAGCTGGCAGTTGAAACCCCATTCGTTACCAGAAAGCAGGAGCAGCAACGCAAGCAAAACTACGAAGCCTAAAAAAAATCCGAGACAATTTGTTCCTGTGCAGCAGAAGAAAAGCCCAGAGGAGCCGAGAAACCTCGGCTGACGCTGTGGGAGCTCAACCCTCCTCACCTGCCTGCGAGGAAGGGGCGTTTGTAAGGAAAAAGGGAACCGGCTGCGCTGTGTCCCCGAGCCCTACGGGCGCCGTGAGCACCGGAGCCGGCGGCGGCCGGGAGGGAGCGCGGTGGAGCCGCTCGGGCGCCAGGGGGCGCTGCACGCCCGGCCCGGTCCCGCGGTACCGCCGGGAAGTGGGGGGGGAGAATCCCAATAAAGTAAAACCCCCCACGTAAATGAGACATCCTGCCAATATAACGCGGCAGCCCTCATCCCCGTGAAACCCAGCTGCCTTCCCAATCCTGGCCGGGGAAGCTAGCGCGTCCGTGGTCTCCCTCCGGCGCTGGGGAGAGGCTGGGGAGAAGAGGCTCAGGTGGGATCTGAGTGGGATTTAGGAAGCGGGTTTGGTTTTTTTTTCACAGGGCTGGTTTGCAAGACGTTTCACTTCGCATCAGCTTGCACTCGCATCAGCATCTCTCATGCGATTAGTGCCAGGCTGGACTAGAACTTCGCAAACGCCCTCGTTCTACTGGTATTTCAGCTATGTCCAGACCAGAGCCAGAATTCCCTCCCCCTTCCAGTTTAGGGTTTGATCAGGGATTTAAAATACAGGGACTCTTCACACCCAACCCTCTGCCCTCTTGGGTGAAATCTAGTAGGTCTGGTTTATATGAACTTTATGCTTTTGAATAACTCCCATTATAAATACTCCTTTCCTAAAGAGTTAAAAAGGAAATTGTTCTTCTCCATGTAGGCATTTTTTGAGACTTATTAAATCCAGAATTTTGAAACTTTATGAGTGTGTACAATGATGTGAATAAACTGTTGTTTTTGTTAGTAGAGGTGAAAAATTAATCGAATTCCATCAGCATACATTTCTTTCGGATGTGCCTTCTCCCTTTTTATTTTCCTTGTTTGAACACTCTGTGATATATATTAGCTAGTGAGAATGATAGGTGAAACAAGTGACATTTTGAATGATTACAAGAGAATTCTCATCGAAAGTAATTTTGGAATTAAAAAACATTAGAGTTGGCATTGGAAAACTCTTACTATAGAATGTCATCTAATCAGGGAACAGAAAACTATCATCTGATATGTGCTATCAATCAATATTAACCAACGGCTCAACAAAGAATGTTGAATGCTGCTGTAAATTTCTCTTGAAAAAACTATAAATCAAGAATGTATGTTTAAATTATATGACAAATTCCAGCACTGAATTACATTGAGGTGAAAAACTTCTATATTATTTGCCAGCAATTCACAAAACAAGAGCTAAAGTCATGTAGTCATTGTGAAAAATAAACCCAGTTCTAATTTTTTGTAAATAGTTTTGCAATTGCAATTACATTTTCTGAAACATAGTGTCTATTTTTGCAGATAAGTAATTTTGATTCAATGAGATTCAAGCGAAAAGCCCTCTATTCTTTTAAAAATGATTGCTGTGTGAATGGTAATGTTGCAGCGCTCAGATAACTGCTTCATTGAATGGGTATTGCATGAATATTAATCTAACAATATATACTGATGGTCATGTGGACCTAGAAATTATCACCTTCTCATATAGACAGGAAAAATGAAATATAATAATGTCATCCAGCAGTTACTGAAGTTGAGAAAACTGTGAAAATGGACTTAACATTGACAAGCTTTCAAAACACTGGAAGTACTTCTGGTGCCAAAAAGCGTGCTTGGGGATCAAAGCCTTGTTCCAAGTCACCTTGTAGCACCCTCAACATCTGCGTTAGACTCCCTGTACAACACATGCAGAGAAGTACTTGCCTCGAGAGGGAGTCCAAGGAGCTGCTCTGCTGTGAGAAGATGAAGATAGGCAACAGCACACAGTAGCAAATAGCGCACTTGTCTAAATCCTGTTCCTCCCTTGGACCTGAGCATTCAGGAAGGCTCTTCCTTTCAGGAGATAGGCTGTTGAGTCTCCCTTCTTCATGAAAGCCACATTCAAGCTTCTGAATAGCAGGATGCTCTAGTTAGCTTGTTCCCAAGCTCTTCTTGGATAACAACTATTAAATACTCCACAAATAACTGGGACCTCAGACTACATCTTTTCTGCTTTCAAAGCAGAGCTGAAGCACACCAAGAGAGCATCAAGTGCTGCCTTTCTCTCTCCCATTTCCAACAAGTAGTTGATGATTCTGTGCAGAGAAAAATTTGCCCAGAGCAGAGTTAGTCCAAACTCAGCCTGGGAGACCGTCCAAGCCACCTGTGGTTGGGGCAGCCTGAGGGCTGTCAGGCAGTGTGATGGGTTAATCCCTGCTGGTACAGGTGAGTGAAGACAACATCCCAGCTGAATCCCTGAAAAGGGGCGCTGGTGCTGGTAGAAAAAGCACCCCTGGGAACCTCTGTTATGGCAAGCCCTGCAGAAAAGCGCAGCCCCTAGTGTGGGTGTCCCCACTGCCCCCCTGTCTGAGATGGAGGTGAGCCACTCACCAGGGCTGGAAGAGAAGCTTCTCTGGGAAGAGGCAGAGTCAGATACTGAACTAGAAAAAGACACTCTTCAAACCACAGAGGCTACAGCCTTCAGGTGCTTCTGGTGTAAAAGGAATGGTGCTTACGAAGACCTGAGTTTTGGAAGCAGCATTTCAATGCTTGTGTGGAACTAGACCTCTGTTTTCTGGAAAACAAAAGGATTTTTTTGTTCAGATGCAGAGGTAATTTATTAATGGAAAATATCCTCTATCTTACAACTAAAAACAAAGAGAAGAAGAAAGGGTTTGGTGGTCAGGAGTCTCGTACCCAGCCCGCTCCCACTCTGAGCAGAAGTTCCCACCCTCAGGCAAGATGAGAAGAGAGCACAGAGAACAGCCTAAACTCTTCTTACTGCCACTGAGCAGGTGAAAAGGTTTAACAGAGGGAGCTAATCTGAATGCATAAAGGTCCTTGTGCAGTCAAGGCGTCCTAGTTTTATTCCCACAGAAGAAGTCGCCATATCAGTCAGAGATGACATGTCCTCCCCCATGTCACTTTGGCTGAACTAAATTGCTTTAGGGTGCATCGATGCTGTTCATGATAGTTCTGTTGTGGTTATGGGTGCTCGCTATTAACAAATACATTAATAAATACATGAAGCTCTCAGGTTTCCTTAGCTGAAATGAAACAAACTTTTCACAGAAAAAAGCTTCTTCAAAGGTTTTTATCTTCATGACACTAAAACAGAGCCTATTTAAAAGTGTTTCAAAAACAGAACCAATAATTGAAAGGTGTTTTTGAGACATCACGTTAAATGTTTTTCCTGCCCAGGTACTTTAATGGGCATACAAATAATGATGGCACAGGCCCTTAATATTTGTCCTGAGTGGTCTGAGGAAAAAAAAATACTCAAGAAATTTTAGCTTATACCGAGAAAAAAACAAAAAAAAGGGTATCTCTTCCTCTGTAGATTCCTCATACCACTGGCTGGAGGATGGAGGTAGGGCAGCTCACTCATCAGGGCTCTGCACGGGGCCCAGAAAGAGAAGGGAATTTGCTCGGGATTGCTGGTACATGGTGGCTATCCCTGCTGGTCTGACACAAGCTTCAGGCTTCCAGGACTGCCCCAAGGTCTCTCTGCTTGAAGCAAAAGACAAAGAAGGAACTGAACTGAGGTTATCCAAGTCAAGATATGACACCATGACTATTCCACATACCCAAGTTAGGACTTCAGTGCCCTCTAAAGTGGGTAAATCATCACCCTCCAGGTTCCAGAGAATTTGGAGATATCCAAAATTGCACAAATTATCTAAAATACAAATATAGCAGATAAAATAGAACCACAGAAGTCTGGCTGGACCAATCTGTTTTTTCTGTACACACACATGGCAAATGCAGAGTTTTGAAACATACGTGTGGTTAAAATGAGTGTTTTCAATGTATTTTAACTAAAATTGTACAAGAAGACATTTGCTGTTAAGACAACACAGGAAAGTTCAGTTGCTAGACACTGCTCTTTGCTTAACAAAGCTATTATGACTGCTTCATTTCTAAAATGAAATACTACCAATTTTAAAAGAGCTTTTAAAAAAGAAATGAAAGCCCTAACAGAAAGCAGCTATTAGCTCCTGAGACGAGGGCTTCAACACTGGCAATGTTTTATCTTTGCAACTGAAAACAACATCAACAAGTGCCGAAGGTGTGTTGGTGTGCACACCCTCTTTCTCCTTGGCTTTCTCCATACTTACTAAGAGAAGGAGCAGTGAAGTTTTCAAGAGCCTGGCAGTGTCCACCACAATGTCTGAGTGAATCCGGGCAGGGCTGCTTATTTTAGGCACAGCAGTTTTCCATCCAGGAGTCACTGCTGCGGTCACTCGTGGCTCTTCTGCCATTAGACACATCACCAGGATGGGAAGGTTTCCTGCACCACTGCTGGTGGTTTTGCGTTAAACTCGTTAAACATACAGGTCCCCTGTGTGATTATTCAGATGAGCAATCAGGTGATTCATTTCTTGTTTTAAGCATCTAGATATGGAGCAGAGCATCCAGACTATGGCTGTTATTTGCATTTGCAGCTGCTTGTAACGGGCTCACTCATAACTGTCCATGCAGTGCCATTAGTGGGCAGACTGTGTTACTGACACAAAGACACGCTTGCCCTGAGCAGCCTACAGTCAAAAGCAGACACCAGGATAGTGAAGGCTACAAATATTCAAGAAGTGCAGGAATGAGAGAATGAGGCCTGTAACACTGAAAGATTATGAGATATGCTTGTTATGTTCACCTTTTGCCAGCGCCTTGTTTTTTTCAGTCTATGCTGACACCTAACCTGGATGATCTTACGAAAGAATCATGTTCTGAATTCGTATAGCTTCTTGTGATAAGCTGTTCATGTGCTAGTGGTATTTTTAAGACACAGAGGAGGCATGTCAGAGAATCAGGAGCCCGATTGCACTGCAGATAGAATATTCTAATCAGCGAACAGTTTATCAGCACACTTATGGGCAGCAAATGCTTCACAAATCCCAGGGAACGCCGGCTGAAAATCCCCATCATTACTGACATAACTTTCTCGATAAGCCTCCTCAACAATATGAGCTATTGTTTATACCAAGAAGCACTGCTGAGGTTCAGTGGAAAGGTGTGTGGAGCTTTTTCCCCCAAACAAATGAAGCGCTGGATTCATGGGTGAGAAGCAGACCTGCTGGCATTCACAGCTCTTATTCTATTCAACGGTCACAGCAAATGACACCCTTTCATTTTCCTTTCCTGCACTCCATAGTACAAAAGGAAAACTTAAACCTAAACCGGCTATTTTTATTTTTGATTAAATCTTTCTTTCCCTTCTCCAGATGGTACATGCAGGGGCACGACATTAACCCGAAACAAAAATGAGCAACCAGAAGCAAGTGTGCCATTAGCTCAGCTCAGTGTCTGATGTGTTTATTTTCATTGGATCTGTGAAGCAGGCTGACAAGCAGAATCTTTTGCTTCACATATCACTTACAGAGCTCCACTGAGCAGGCACCACATGAAACAGCCAGTGAAAAAAGCTTCAGCAAGGCATGGCTGCGTTTTTTTTCTCTTTTTAGGCACAGATATAGTCACTCAAACCCTTGATCAATGAAACAGACTCATCAGAGACAAAATTAAGATAATTGCATCGTAACTACAAACTGTCCTAAGAGATGTTTTATGACACAATTTAGCTGAATTTGATACTATTGACCTCCGAGTGGTTTATCAAGGCAGGACAAATAAATTACGAGAGATATGAGTACTCTGAATGCAAATAGGAAACTGTGCTTTTCACCGTTTTTTCAACTTCTTGAAGATCAGGTGGGATGCTTTAAATTATAGTAACCAAATTGAAAGGTCCAGCTTTTCAAACTACTGTCATGCATGAGAACAGCAGAGCCAGAAGGTTCACAAAGTGACATTATATGGTATTGTCAGGCCAGGGCATGGGTCTGTGTCTTGGCCTGAGATCATCTGTACTGGAAGTTGCATAGCAAGGTTCCTGACATGGTTTGGGGCAGCTAGTCCATCCCCCCCCCCCCAGCCCAAGTGTCAGACACAGCCCAAGGATGAGCACAGGCTAAGGACCTGCCTGACTGCAGGCCAGATGTGGCCCGCTGTTTTGCAAAGGAGTTTAGCCATATGGATGAGAGCAGTGCTATGCCAGGGGACCTCACGGCCAGAGTACGATTCTTTTTTACTAATGTGAATGTTCCTTGCAATATCAGACAAAGAAGGGGCAACAAACTCTTCTGCACCATAAGCAATGTTCCAGTAAATAGTGCTGATACTTAGACTTTCTGGCTATTTCATAGTGACTATGTTAGAGTGCTCCACTCTGGTAAAGCACCTCAGGAGGCATGGCTTATTTGGAAATACTGGCTTCCTTTGAGCTAGTTCCACCACTGGACATGCAGAAGAATGTCATGTACAGAGGGGTGCATGCTCATCAGCTGCGAGCCAGCTTACACCCAGAGGTGATGTAGGTACACCATGGTTCTGCAGCTCATAGGAAGAACCTTAGCTGGTTAATACCTACAGCATCCCTACAGCGTGGAGATTTTGACTTGGGTCTCTGCTAGCTGGGGGAAATGGCCATGTGGTGCGGTGCCCCACCAGCACGTCCTTTCCCAGGCTTTCTTTGTCAGCTTAGGCTTTTGCACACTGCAGAGCACTGGGGTAAGAGGGGGTTCACCAAAGGGTTTAGCTGTTATTGAAGCACAAGTAATAGATAACAGGAGTCGCTAACAATGAAAATCAACTAATTAATTAATCAATTAATTAATGAGCATCAGTCAACGTAAAAGTCCAACTCACCTTGAGAAACAATTAGTGCCTCAAATGCAGGCAAAACGGAGATGTCCTCTGCCGCCTATAACTTCATTAAACCTGTGACTTTTTCCGCTGAATGCACTTGGCAAACACACCATAAACCCGTACTGAGTTCTCTGCTGCTTTCAAAAAGTGGCACCTCTTGGGACCTGGAATCTGCTGACACAGATGTTACAAAAGACTTTTTGTAGGATTGACGGCAAATAAAATATTCTGCTGCTTATTGCAAGCCTTTTGACGGCATAATTATGGGTATCCTTGCTCCAGGCTTCCTGACTGATTCCCACCTGACAGACAGCCTCACAGCATTTATGCATTCAACAAATGCATAGGCACTCTCCCCCATATTTCAGCATAAATTCAGGAATGGAACAGGCGTCAGGTGACTGTCTATTTTGAATCTGTTGTACAGCTTTTAACATTCCTGTCTTTTCTGTGTTGTTACAGAAAGTCTCGGTCTTGCCTCCAAGCTTTCTGAAACAGAAGCAAAGGGCTGTGTCACAAATGTCAGAAACAAAAGATGGTTCATGGCTGAAGCAGGGTGCTGTATGTGTACATTAGTGTGAACAATTCAACATTATGTTTTCATTAAAGATAGCTTAAAGGGGAGTTGAGAGAAACTAGAAAACCACAGCCTTCTCTTCCCAGGTGTTGAGCACCTGAAACTTCCATTAGCTTTCTAAAGGCCTTCATTTCTTTTAGGTTCAAGGTGCTCTGGGAACAAAAAGCACTTAAGAGAGACACGCTGCTTTTTAAATGGCAATGGCCAATGACAGACAATAACAGTTTGAAGAAGGACAAGGAGCACTTTTCTGTAAAAAGACAAGAGCACCTCTGAAAAAAACAGGACAATCTGATTTTTCTGTGCTTATTTTAGCAGAATGCTCCAGAGCAGACCTATTAAAAAACTCTACTAAATCTTATTTCCATTGAGGAGTTATATCATTTGTGATTAGGGACACCAGCTTTAGATTTAGTTTGACGCACACTAAGGAACTTGTGCCTTATCCTTTGTAACTTTAATTGTGCAGTAAAGTATTCTTAGCCTCCTCATGTGGTACTATGCTAAGAGCCAGCTTTCTAGTGTACATCTATCTTCTTTTATCACATCTTCAGTTTTTCTTTATCTTTCTATAGCTGTTGCATCTCAATGCCACTCTTGTTTGTCATAACCTCTAGCCTAGCTTTCAAAAATCTCTCTCTTTTCAAAATAAGCTTTATACCTTTTTTAACTGTCACTTCCCAGAGATTCCTTTCGGAGTAAGAAATTTCAGTGCTAATCTGCCAAGTGCAACACTCAGCTTCCAGTTACACTTGTGTAACCTGTTGAGATCCAAGGCAGTTGTGCTGGTGTAACAAAGGTGAGCTCGGCTCATTATATTTGTGGTCCAAAACCCCTTCTTGCTCTTTCTCTGAAGTGTGTGTCCTCAGATATCTTTCTTGCTCCCACAGTCCGTGGAGCGTCATGGAGTGATCCCTTAGTGTGGGTGCTGCTTAAAGTCAGCAGCTGAGAATGCAATGGGGAGTGGAGGCTTTTCTTCTTCCAATCTTGTCCCTAATACAACTCGTACCTCTGCATTTGTACTTACTTTCTCCTGGGCAATGTAAAAGCCTGATAACTGAGTCTGTAGTCCTGAGACCTTCTAGTAGAAGGTTTCAAAAATAGTGCAGCTACACCAATGTTACTTTTAATGTAATTGGCATATAAAAGACAAAATATTGTAATTTTTCATCCTAAGCCTGCAGAGAGCAGGTCTAGATCCCCTTAAATAACAGCAAAGTTTGTAATATTACTTTAAAAGGGGTGGAAACATCCAGCTTAATTTTGACCTTTCAGAAACCAATAGATCAGGTGAAGAGCTAAGATGAGCTGAAGAACTACATGGCATGGAGGTGACAAGTGACATATAATTCACAGTTCCCAGTTTATTTCTTTCCACTGTACTCTGTGGTACTTGGTAACGCAGCTGACAACTCACTTCCCATAAAGAAACCATAAACCATATTGTTTAATCATAGTTCAGAAAGCCCTGAACTCATGGCTGTGGAAAAGGACTCTACCCATGCTATTTCACCCATGTTCATGCAAATGAGGGCATTAACAATTCCTCACCCTCATCATGAGGGAACACATCACTCCATGAGGATGAAAAGGGATAAACTACTATTTGAGATCACTTCTGTTATCCTTCATCTTCCACATTCTGATTTTTGTTCACCTTCCTAATTGTTAGAAAAGCTTTCTGTTTTTTGAAGAAAGGAAGTGCACTGGTACAGTAGGGGGATATTTAAGAGAATTAAAGTGTTCCACTTGGCATTGTGCTTCCATAATTTTAATTTCCTATTCAGGACCTGGGTATAACAGGTTAGAGCTCTTGATACCCGGGACTGAAGCTGGACTAATGACAGTCCTCCCTGTGCCTTGCACTCCCTGTGGGAACTCTGCTTTCCCAGGAGCATGTTCCTGACTATGAAAGGTCTGAAAGGAAACTTACGTTTCTGTATTTTACAGAACACTGCAATTCCCCCATGAAAATAGCATTGCCATGCAATAAGCAAAAGGTGGGGTGAAAGAATAATCTCTCTGCCTCAAGGCAGATTTCTTTCAAGAGATGCAGCACATAGAACACTTTGTCCTATGTAAGCATGTTAAGATGAGGAGGACAACTGAGCATTCACTATGGAACATGCTAGACTTTACAGTGAATGAAGGAAGGACCAAAAGACCAAAAGAAAAGTTAGTCACTGAGGACTAAGGTGCTTTACCAGGCTGTAGTTACCACCAGTATGACACTGAGTGGTAGTCCAGTAGGTAGAGCAAACAATAGCAATTTTGCCAGCTATCACTGCCTGTTATGATGCAATGAGGAATGACCACAAACTGTCGTTTGAGAAGTGATACTGCTTAAGACCAGCAGTGCATGTGTTTTTTAGGGCATCAAAGTACATTTGCACAGCAGGGCTACAATGCAACATCTAGCAAGAAAGTGCCACCACAGGGATTGTCAGAAGCTGCAGTGGGAAAACCCAAAACTAGTGACATGATTGTCTCCATGGGAGTCCTAAGCCTGGAAAGACTCCACAGCACAGGACCTCTGATGTGATGCCCCAGTGATGCTGGCTGCCAGGCCCAGCAGGTGTCTGCCATGAACTGGGGGCTGTCTTGGGTGGAGAGTCAGAATTAAAAGGCAAAACAAATGCGTGCCCAGCCTACCAGAAACTTCGGCACTTCTCAAAACCCATGACACAAGGAGGTAGCCGGGAAAAAACCTGTCAACGAAGTTCATTTTGCAGCGAAACAGCAATGGCCAGAACACAGTGGCTAGCCCTGAACTCTTTCTTCAAAAGCGGAAAGACCTGCTGAAGAGCAAAATCACGAATGTTCAATCCCGTTAAGTGAGCTCACAGCAGGAGTAATTTTTAAAATGAAAAGCATGCCCACTGTTCAGAGATACAAGGGGGAGAATGGCAGGGAAATCTACAAAAGGAGAGAGGTGATGAAGAGAGACAGCAGGAAATCAAACTCCGCTCAGAACAGCAACCCGCAAAGTTCCAGTGCAGTTCAGCCTTCAAAATAACAAATAAACTCTCCCCAAGATGAATAAACTGCTAAATGCACTGGTAGAAAAAGAATGAGGTGTACCAACAGGTACCTCATGGCCCTTTTAAATGGTAACAGTTAGAAGTCCGGATGTGAATACAACCCTCCTTTTCTTTCCCTAATTCACATTATACACGCTTTTGTAATAGCAACATATGGAATAAGGAGTTTGGCAACTCAGAAAAATCATTGTATATCAAATAACCTACATCACCAACAGAGTCCTTTCATTTTTTTCTGATATATTAATCCTTCACTGGAGGGGGTACCAATAATAGACCCAAAAAACTGCAAATCAGATGCCTTCACATTACATTTATACTTAGGTATAGTAAGTGAAGGCAGAAACTAGTATAATCTCTACCTTAATCAGAAGATGTCTGCTTAAGAAAATATTCTTGATTTGTGGATGTTCTCACTGCCCACTTTCATTCCTCAGGTGTAAAAATTCCTCTATTGCTTTAGCGCGGAGGATTAACTTTCTGATATGGAGTCTTCAATGAGTTGTCTATATTCTACCTTTGAAAAACCTGTGACATTCATGTTAGGAATATCAAGAATTGTTTCAGGCAGATAAGTAAGCAGATTTATTTTAGATTTTTTTCAATTTTATTGCCTTCACCAAGTTCAGAGGTAGCTACTGCACCCTTTTTCAAAGTTTGAGATGGTCTAAACTCATTAGAGATGGGAGCTTTGACTGGTCAGGCATGGTACATGGCCATAAGGACTCCATTAGGAATTTAAAGCCACTGCTCAAAACTGGAAAGATGGCTTGATTTCATTAGTATTGACAGGCAGGTCATTGAGAAGTTCACCACAGGAAGAACTAATTTAGGTAATAAATCCTCACTGGTGTTTACAGGGTAAGCTTTAATTCCTATCCAAAAGAAAAATGAAGGATTTCTTCTTTTTCCAATAATGAAGGTGGCTTTAGGATTTAATGCAAACATATTTGGATTATGGGATGGTCAGAAGTTTCACTGGGAAACTTCAGACAAACCTACCTAGGCAGTAATTTTCAGTAAGTGCAGCACTGCCGTGTTACTTCTGCTTCAAGTGCTAGATATTTCAGTACTGGAGAGAACATCAGGATTGCAAGGCAGGTATGTACTTGCTACAGGTATTTGTGAATTCTTCCTGACCAAAAGGCTTGGCTTGATTTAATAGTAGAAAACTGCATTTAACTTACTGTCTCCAATTAACTTGTGCAAATTGCTTAGTAATCCTAAATCATTGAAATGTTCAAAATAATGACTTTGAATTTTTATTCTTTATTATATTTTTATATTTTCATTAATACCATTTCATTTATGGCTAGCTGGAGAATTCTGGTGAGGAAAAAATTGTGTTGGGATAGTATTTTCTCAGTTCCCACAGGTGTGGTACGTTAGGTTAGTGTATGTCTGTAGGTGTCCTCTTCCATGAATACATTGTGGGCAGCAGATCAAGGATGTCCCCATAGTGTTTGGGGTGGTCACTAACGAGATGTTTAGCAGCACGCTAACCAGGATTCTGCAGAGTTGGCAGAAGTGGAGTCAAGTCAAGAATAAATCCCTCCTCTGCAACTTGTGAAACCCAGCAAAGCCACTGTGGCAGTGACTGTGAATAGTGAATGCTTTACTGATTTTTAGTCAGTGGATCTACATATTTCAGGATCCCTGCAGGCACACTTAGACTCTTCCTTCAGACTGTCCCGTGTCGTGTTAATGCTGCCTTAGCTGCAATGGCTGGCAATTTTCTGGTGCAGATGGCTAATCTGCCACTGCTGCCTTGCAGCAAAACCCAGAAAAGAGCTGAATTTCTCCCAAGTAGCTAAAACAAGCACCCCAAATTGGGGATTTTTCAGGAGGGTTGCAAACATGATCTATTGGGATTGTTTCAGTTGCACAGAATGAACTGTCTCTACAGCTGAAAGTGACTGTCCCCGTCGTATTCAGTGTACTGAAATTAGAGATCTGCTGAACTTGAAATTACTGGCATAAGCAATGGTGCATCCAAGGATATTCATGACAGTTGCACCAATTTAGTGTGTGATCAAGATTTTGAGATTGCTATGATAATCAGATAAGTAAGTATATGCCCAGGCACGTAATATGTCTGGCTTTGGAAGTAGGCTGAACATGCAAATAAGCACTCTTGTTAATCCCTTACTTTGTTTAAAGCACTGGAGATCACTAGCTGTACTGTTCACTTTAATAGGTTGAGTAGTACCTTCTACCTCCTTCCTTCCTTCCTTCCTTCCTTCCTTCCTTCCTTCCTTCCTTCCTTCCTTCCTTCCTTCCTTCCTTCCTTC
>JAOXNO010000001.1:50408041-50456356 GCA_028565335.1 Limnodromus scolopaceus | reverse complement strand
TCCTTCCTTCCTTCCTTCCTTCCTTCCTTCCTTCCTTCCTTCCTTCCTTCCTTCCTTCCTTCCTTCCTCCCTTCCTCTTTCTTTCTCTCTGCCTGTCTGTTTGTCTCTCATAGGAATAACTTGTAGGCAATATTTTTTGCCAGAATGAAGTGAAAGCCAAAGCAGGTAAGTAAGCATGCATACATACCAGTACTTGTACAAACCACAAAACCTATACATATATCATGCTCAAAAATACATGTTGAAAGGGTATGATTTATGATTGTTTACAAAATCACGCTCTTAAAACTTAGGAAATGCCAGAATCAAGTTTTCCTCTGCACATTAATTGAGGTCTGTTCTGTTTTTGCATTACGATGAGTGCTTGATTGTATGGCTACACGTTTTTTACCCACAGGTGCCAGGGATGGATTAGGATCACTTGCTGGGCAGCTTTTCAATATTCTGTTTTATCTTCATAGTTCAGCACGTGGCCCCATGTCTCGGGTATTGCACTCTATTCAAGCTGTGCTCTGGATACATAATTATTAATTTCATCAGCAGCTTTTGGGTGGCAGTCACTGCTATTGTTTTCAAGTGGCTTGCGAATAGCCGTGAATGCTGTTTTGCCTGTCTGAGATGAGAGGACATTGTTATCTTCATTTTTCAGGTGGAATGAAAAGACACAGGAAGATTAAAGTCCAGAGCTTCCACTAATTTCAGCCACCAAAGATCTCTGCTAATTACCCTTGTGGAAAGCTGATAGCGTTAGCAATAGCCTTTATGTGGCCCAGTTCTAACAAAGCCTCGCCAGTGGCCGTCGCTGATGGGGGAGGCACCGGAGCCCCAAGCACCTCCCAAACTCTTTGAGGCAAATGTGCTGTAGACAGACACAGTCTTGTCTGCTCATCCCCTCCACAGCACATGATCCACAGGCAGCAGGTTCCCCCCCTCCCTGCCCTTGCCCCCAGCTGCAGAGGACAGTTTTGTCCCTGTGCCACTGAGAGCAAGCCAACTGGGGGTCTGCTGCCAGCCCTGGTGACTGTCCCCAGCTGAGTGGCGCAAGCTTGGGGAGCAGCTGCTGGGTGGACGCCGAGGCACCCCAGCAGGGACTATGCCCGGAAAGCATAGGCAATTTGAGGAATTTAACTGCTTTCCTGTGCTAAGTGTGCTCAGACTGTGATCTTAGGTAGGCATGTAACGTGGTCAAATTTGGGTTGATTTGCACAGGAGTAGTAAATGACCTTTCAAGAAAATGAGACCAGGGTATATATTTTTCCTTAAACTTGCTCTTAGAAAAAAATGAACAGCCTGGAGTTGGATATTTCCCTAAGCATATAGTATACAGGGAAATCTGCCCCGAAGACTTTAGCCCAACGGGCTAACGTCTAGCAAAATTGTTAGCAGATGAAGCAGGGAAATCCTGGATGACTTTACTGTTGAGTAGTTCTTGTAGTGGCCTTGCTGCTAATAAGGAGGCGTCTACACGCACGTATGCACACACACACAGACTACGTGCGCATACACAAGCGCAATAATTAGCAGGATGTTGGATGCCCTCTCATTTATTTTACTTGTTCTTTTCTGTAGAGCTTAATCTTGCAGACAGTTCGCTTTAATCCTGAGTGGATGGAAACGGCAGGAGTTTGTATAAAATTGGTGTAAGTTTTCAGCCACTGAGAGCAGAACCCATCGAAAGGCAATGCTGAATAAATCCAGAAGAATACCATGGCATTAATTGTGCACCGTGCTGAGCATACCTACTGCGGCAGAAGGTGACTCCCACCCCATTGATGGATGGGATCCTGAATGAGCTAGGACCTCCTCATGTTTCACCAATGCAGAATTGCTTAAAGCTTCATGTCGTGGCCTAATTCAAATTAATTGAATTTAAATGGTAAACGCAGAATCATACAAATAACTGAAGCAAAGGAACCTACTGCCATCATTCCTCTTTTGGAAATGCGGTAACAGCTTCAGAGGAAAAATCATGAGACATGGAGGAAAAAAATATTATTTGCCTGTGGAAAAAAAAAAGGCGTTAGGCCTTTTAAAATAGTGACCTGCCAGAAGTTTTGTATATTAATTATATCTTTATACATAATCTAAGGGTTTGTGTGTGTGTAATGCACGTACCAGTAAGGGCTCAAATTTACAAGGAGTGTGAAACAATAATTTAATCCTCCTGAGATATGTTGTCAATGCCAGACCCATGTTTTTTATACACATGAAAAATTCAGTGGAAACCATCCTAACTGTTTTGCTTCTTATTAAACAGTCTTCCAAAATCTATAATTCAGTGAGACATTAAGCAGTTGGCATTTGTTGCTATACAATCCCATTCCACAAGCCCCACTGTGAATTCAGCGGGGCATTCGGTACTAGCCAGCTTTTGTTATCAGTAACTCTACATGAAAGAACTTGCATTTTCCTGCTAATGAAACAAACCAAAGAATAATAAGGTTGTTCAGTATTTTAAAACCTTAGTTCGTATTGCGGCTCTGAGATTTCAATGCAGAGAACTGTTGAGATGCTCTCAAATCCAAGTGTCTCTCACTGCTAGGTGCCTGTATGCTTTTATCTCCTGCAGATGAACATATACAAGTTATAGCAACGTTTAGACATCAGTAGGATAACATCACTAAATTCTGGTAGGAGATCTCAAATATTCAATGAGCTGTATGTAGATTAGGGAATTACAAGTAAAAAAGGCAGAATAGACCCTTTGGTCTGAAGATGGGGAGAAACACAGGATGCAAACACAAGATAGAAAGATCAGATCCTGACACAATACATCCCCTTATCTTCCTAGTGTGATCATTGCTTTTTAGGAGCTTTATTTTTGCAGAATGATTAACAGTTTTTGCCATCATGCAGTGTATTGACTGATAAACGTGACAGTGGCACTTGGTCACAAACACTGACCTCAAAAACCTCTTTGGACTTAGAGTGCTCTGGGGTCCCAACAGCTCCTTTATGGCCACCTGTGCTTGCACAGTGTCTGCCATCACGTCCCCTATGTGAGCCCAGCTGGGCTCAAGGAGCTGGGTTTCGTTCAGCCAA
Organism: Limnodromus scolopaceus; assembly: GCA_028565335.1. Taxonomy (NCBI): domain Eukaryota; kingdom Metazoa; phylum Chordata; class Aves; order Charadriiformes; family Scolopacidae; genus Limnodromus; species Limnodromus scolopaceus. The sequence continues at coordinate 50,453,314 of JAOXNO010000001.1, read as the reverse complement.
GTGGCTGACATTGCTCTTGAGGTGACCAAAGCCTGACGGACGTGGCTGGCACCAGCTTGCTCGAGGGTGAAGTGTCTGGTCTGGATGTGGTGGTGTGGGGCTGCAGCACTCAGGGCATCATGCTGGGGTGTCACCAGAGCATCCCAGGCAAGTCCCCCTGGCTTCTGGAAAGGTCAAAATGGGGATGATGAGAAGATGAGTCAAAGATATTTTTAGCTCTTGCCTCTGGCCTGTGTTTAACTCTGTTCCGTGCTTCTCTGTACTGTCACTGTGCCCAAGGGGGGATCTCTCCATCCTCTTTTTTACTTTTTGGTTACTTGCCTGAAGAACAGGGAATTTATCCTGTGCTATGACATGTAACACCTATCTTGTTTCTCAGATTATCATGAAGCAAAATGGTACAACATAGGTTTTGGAAAACCTCAGCCCTACCCTGCTTCCTTGGATTTCATTGTCCATCTGCCTCCATCCTGCTCCACAGAGGAAGGGAATTAACTGGTTTTATCAGCATTGTGGGAGTAACACGCGATGTCACATTAAGTTGGAGAAATTCTCTCAAATGGGAGGAATTTCAATTTAGCAGATAAAACACAGTTTTGGGAAAGCAAGTGCTCTGAGTTTGGACTCGGTCAGTGGAGGAGAGGCTGTATCCCGCAATCAGTAATATTAGGGTGAGTTTGCAACGCTGAAACCAGGACGAGTTTTGCCACTTATCTACAGATGGGCAGGCCAGAGACTTTTGCTTTTCTGTGCTTGTATTTTTCAGCTTTTTTTGACTGGATGAATTATTGCCAGAAATATATTGCTGAAATAATTGTCAAAAACCAACTGCAAATATCTACCTTTTACAGAAAATGCTCCATTTTCCTCCCTTCTGCATCCACAAATACAAGATATCTTGTCTGCTCTTCTTGCCGAGGGACATGGCATTGAAGCTAGGAGGACAATTTTGCAGAGGGAGGGAAGGGCCAGTCAGCAAAGTTACAGAAGCTGTTGCACAAGGTTTGTTTCACCCAGCACAACACTGTGCCAGCAGAAGGTTTCCAGGCTGTGCAAAAATATCTAGTGCATTAATGATCCTGATTTTTAATGAATTTTAAAATGAATTTGTGCTGGTGCAATCAGTTTTGTTAACTGCTGAGCAACAGTATTTGTGTTCAAAATTAGTTGGGGAAGTACAATGGCAGGCATGCAGCTAGAAGCTGGATTTAAACCAGCATGTTCCAATTAAATACATGGCTGATAACTACACAACTGGAGACTTGTAACAGCGGCATTGTCAGGAAAGATCAGACAGGTGTTTGAAGACACGGTGTGAAGGCAACTTGAGGGCTGAAATTCTGCACTCTGTGATGTCTCTGAGGAGAGCTGGATCTTTTTGCTCCAACAACATAAAGTGTGGGGGTGGTTGGAAAGTGATAAAAAGGCCATGGACTTCTCATGGTGGAGGGTTGCAAGGGCTCTAAATATGCCAGGACAGCAAGGTCTCAGGGTCTCAGCTTTGTCCCTTGATTTAGAAAAAGAGGGTTTATTCCCATTATGGAATACTGTGGAGACACAGCATCAGCCCCTGTCTGCAATAATTACAACTTTAAACTATCCTGTCTGGATAAGATTTCTTAGGAAGCAAGTTGTTAAGTATATAAATTGCTCTGGCTGAGGACTAAGAAGAGCACTGTATTTTAGGAGATGTTCCTAATTGTTTGGATATCGGAAGGTAGCATCTGTTGCCTCAGAGAACAACTCAGGATCACTATGGCATTATTTGAATTACCTTCATTATTTTGTTTTTCACTTTGGGACATATGAGGATGAGGAGTAGTTGCCTATTTTCGGCTTCTTCAGGGAATGACGAATCTTCTTGCGCTTTGAAATTGCGCTGTTGTGTGGCAATTTCTGAGAGGAAAAAATATGCAGTATAATTGCTCATTTGCCAAAACTTTTTTGCCCATCTCTTTTTGTAGATGATTTGGCAATGCATGGTTTAGATATGTGTCACACATCCCACCAGTCTGCTTGTCATGGTGTAGGCTAACATGCAGTTGTCCAACAGGAGACTCATCTCTGTGGTATCCTTCAGGACAGTGCAGTGGCTTTGAATAACCTTCACCAGTGCCATTGTCACTGTGAGTGTTGAAGAAGAGTTCCTGAGCTTCCTGCATTTGTAGGTGTGGGACAAGCAAAGTGTCTTTCTCTGTAAATTGTAGGCACCCCACAGAGATCTTCCTTTCCTTCCTGCTCTTGGCCACCAGCAGTTGTGCAAGGGGATGGAAGAGGACCCCCAAGTCACATCCTGAGTCACTTCCTGAGCGACTTCCCAAGTTTCTGCCATTGCAGAAGGGAACTCAGAAACCCTTTTTGAGTATCTGCTGTTGAAAACCAATCCTGACTTCTCTGGGTTGCTGAGTTTGAAGACCTTGTGGCAGGTCATTTCCATGAGAATGATCTTATTTCCTAGCAATGAGGTAGAAAGGGTTTCTTAAGTCTATTATAAATCTCGGGGGAAAAATGGGGAGAGAGCCATAGAGATCCAGAAAGAGGAAGGAGTCCTTCTGCTTATCCATCCAGCCCCGGAGCCCTTGCAGCCAGCATGGATGTCTCAGGACACTAGGAGATATATCCAAGATAGAGAAAACATTGGACAATTTTTTTCTTGCCTACATTTTCATCTACAGGTAGCCAGCTGAAGACATAGAAAGCAGCCAGTTCATTATTTCTTCAAATAAGTGCCTGTTTCTTGGCAGGGAAAATGCAGGCTGATGCACAGTAAGATACACTCCACACATGCCAGCAGCAGTGAGGAGATGGGCTTGGAGCAATGTCCATGTCCAGCATCAAACATCTGTTCTAGCTGCTGGTACTGCAGAGACAGGAGGTAAGTGGAGGGGCTGCCTGTAGGCTCGGTGCTGGGCAGGACATGTGCCGTGATCCCGGCAGCCCAGTCCCTCTCCAGGGGTGCACAGACCTCCCAGTGCCAGGATGAGAGACCACAAAGGGGTCTTGTCCTCTATTATCCTTTGGAGCAGGGATGCTCAGTGCTGAAGATGCACAGCTATTCATCTGGGCAGCTTCACTATTCCTGCTTGATTGCCTCTCTGCAGAGGAGGCTGACCAGCCCTGACAAGGGCTAAAGGGTGGTTGATTAGGAAGAGTTAAGTCACTGAGCTGATGATACAGACTGGATGGCATGAAAATGGCATGACATGAATAGAACAGAGCAGAACAGGACACAGTATATTTTTAAAGCTGATAGCTGCTTCACCATCCTATTCCCTGGCCTCCTGATCTTAAGGCCACCTTCTCTGCTGTGGCAGAAAGAGCAAGAGAGGTTAACTGTGGAATTAACCACTCCTCATACAACCAGTACAATTTCTACACTGGAGAGACATAAACAGCAAAATGAGTGATTTTCAAGGAAAAGTGCTAGTGTGGATTGCTGGCAGGGCAGGGGAAATAAAGTGATTTTAGTCCTTTGGACTTTGGGCTACAGCTAAGTGGCTTTGGGGCTCTTGGTCTGTGGAAAAAGAAAGACTGTTCACATAAACAGGCAGTTCAGGAAGTATTATTTAAATGTCAGGATTACATGACAGCTAAACAGTTAATTCATTATTTAAAAAAACCCCACCCTGATTTTAAGAGCGTCCCCTGCCTCAGGTGGTCAGTCAAAGGGCCCTCTTCTTATGAAGCCTGTCACAGCATCATGGGGATTATTTGTCAAATCATCACACAGCTGACAATGGTATCACAATAGCCAGACTTCTGCAGCCCTTTGAGGTCCTCCCCGAGGAGCCTCCTGCAGGGCAGAGGGGAAGTGGCTTGGGGAAAGTCGCCCACTCTTGCAAAATTTTCCATGGTTTAAAAATTTTGCTGCTGAAGAAAAATGGACCAAGACAGAACTAAATCTATTCTATACGTACAAGGCTGTAAAAATCAGCTCTGTACTCGCTTTGCATTCCCTGTCCTTCCCCACACACTTCTTTGTCATTCAAAGTATGCTCATAGGAAACTTCAAGCAAAGCTGCCAACAACATTATCAACATCAAGAGAGACAGACACACCAATGACACAGGATGTAAGTGAAAGGATACCACTGAGAAAAGCTACACAGATGGTTTTATAGATTAAAAAAGCTGGCATTTCTAAAGCTCAGGATTGTTGAAAATAGAGACAGATAGAGGGGGAGAGGGTGAGAGAGCGAAGTAACTTACTTATTCAATCCTTCTGGTTTGATATTTCTGTAGGCCCCATCTGTACTTTGCAAGAATGGGTTTGTGCTTTTGGTTGCACTCCCAGCTTGTTCTTCTTGGTGTTTATAGACTATCCCAGATGTCAAGTTCTTCTTTGCAAAGCAAGTTGATAGCTCCTCACAGCAAGAATTGTTCTGTTCTGGGACTGTGCCAAGGCATTTTGCATTTATAAAGTGATTTACAGTCCAGAGAAGTCCTGTGAGGAATGATTTTGCTGTTCCTATGGCAGAGGAGCACTAGGTCTCTCTCTCAGCCTGCCTTTTTTAACTGGAACAACTAGTTCTTAGTTATAGCCATTGTTCATTCATTCTCTCTTTGCCTAAAATTAAATCACATATTCTAGTAGTTCCCAAACCACAGTCTCTTGTACTACATCAAACATTGCTTTCTAGGGTGCTTTCCACTGAAGGCTTCAGGAAGGAAATGCATTCTGGGAATTTTTTGTACTGCTATATTTGAACAAAAGTTTTGGAACAATAAACTGACTTTGTCTCTTCCACAAGATTTTTGGTATTACCAGCAGTGAGACTCCGACAAGCAGATAAAAATGGTAAGAGGGACCTCACGAACCTTGTAGAATATTTGTCCAAAGTTGCAAGGTTTCAGGAAGTCTGATTTCCGAAGAGACTACCCCAAGAGAGACATCTCCTTCTTGCGAAGTAATTTACTTTAAATGGTTACTACTTCTAGGCACCCAGTCCACACCTCCTGGCACCATCCTTCCTCCTGGCTCCCCTGCCAGGTGCTGCACCCAAGCATTCCCCAGTTTTGCTGCACATACCTATTGTCTTGCCTGTGGTCCCAGCCAAAAAGAAGGCAATAAAGAGATCCAAGAATATTTTCATCTGTCCCAGTCCCCTAGCTAACTCAGGTTGTGCTGAAGCTTCACTTTTCTGTCTATACAACATCCATGAAAGTAATAAAATTGCTGCTGACTCTGGAGGTCTCAGAGAGTCATTGCAGGCAAAAATTGTCCTTGGGTCACCTGCAGCATCTTGCATGAAAGAGGGGCTATTCCAGGCAGCCGATCATGGCACTCTGTCTCTCCATTTCATAACCCGAGCTAAGGTAATCCTACAGCTCTGTTTAAATGTTTGGTATCATGGCAAGTGTTTGATGCAAATGGTTTTTTTGATGCAAAAAAAACATTTCTAAGTGAACAAATACTATTTTCTTTCTGGGGACTAGAATGAAATGAGCCTCTGAGAAGTAAACAGACAGAAAGAAAGGTATAGACAGACAAACTGGCTGATGACAAAATTGGTCTTTTACTCTGATCTGTTTCTAACATATTTCAAAATAGCAGCTTTAGAAGATGGCACTTCCTTTTAAAGTCCTTTTCAGAAATAATAAGTGTAGTTTGCTAGAATTTTGGTCTAACTATTTAATCACCATATTACCTTTTAGCAAAGGTTTGCCTCCCATCATTAAGTAATTCATTCAAGGTAACAAGTGAGATAAAGCCTGAGGGATACAGTAGTCTCAGACATAAGCCTTATTGTAAAATAAAGAACAGTGTGGTTACGCTTTCTCCAGAAGGTATTTTTTTGTGTGTGTTTTCTTCCTTTGTTACAGCTTGCAGAAAGCAGGGATTACAATATGTATCTGCTGATCAATATTAAACTAGTAGAGTAAAATGTCAAGGAGAAAAAAAAATTGAAATCATACTACATTTCAACACCAGCAGAGAAAATCCCAGCATTGTTAAATGGCAGCAATAAAACTAGCAATTGTTATTTAGTTTTAAGTAATGAACCAAATAAAAAATACAGAACTTGCTACATTGCCTCCCAAATGGAGCTTATTACACTGCTGCTTGAATGTTTGTACAATCTTTAATTTAAACATTTTCTCTTCAGGTCTTAATAATAGGCATGGGTAGTTGCAATTTACTCCCTCTTCAAAGGCAAAAAATGAAAGAGGAAAACAAAATGCTTTAACAACTCACATGTGAACAGAAGTGGCTCATCCAGCCAGAGGAGGTTGGTAGGGTTGAAAGTCAGAGAATTTCACCCCACGATTTATCTTTCAGCCAGGTAAGGGCAGGATTAGCATGTGGGCTCTCCAAAGCTGCTCCCCCAGTGAGAAGGAAGAGGCATTCATCACTGTTTCCTGGGCCTTTGTTCTGCTGCAAACCCTCGCAGAGAAGAAATATAAAGAGTAATTTGTGTTTCTCAAAAGGAGACGAACACACAATCTCATAGATGCTTCAAGGATTTTTTTTTATTATTATATTTTTAATATATAAACAACTGAGGAAAGCATTTAGAGGTGAATGTTAATATATTCCACTCCTCATGGCCCACAGGATTCTCAATTCTCAGCTCAGTTTTTTCATTATGCATCCTTTGTTTCTGGAATTACTGTGATAGTTTACTTGTTTGAAGGATTTTAGAGTTGCAGTCATAAATAGGAGCAAATCTTAACCTTGAAACTTGAATGACAAAATAATCCTATTTGAAACAACTCCTGAGTGGCACATGGAGGAGAAAGAAAGAAATTAATTCCCTTTTTTCCTGTACATGACTACCTCGAGCTCAAGCTGCTGTTTAAAATTGACCATCAGATAAAATCCCAAATTTTAAAGTGCCTGGCTCTGATTTTTTTGTGTGTGAAAGAACAGAGGTGGGCTGGGGTATTTATTCCTGGCCTTGGGAACTGTGGATGCATGACCCTCTGCTTCCCACCTCTCTCTGGGGCACTGATGCTTACAGCTCCACATGCAGGCAGAAATAATTTTCAAAAGCTTGGGTTCAGATGCACACCTGCAGGGTAAATAAGGAAATTTTCCTCTTGGGCTACATTTGATTTCTTTAAATATTTTTGTTCTTTGATTTCTGATGTGCTTTTGCAGTGAAGCTTGGCTCGTTATTCACCCTGCCGCACTGGAGACAGGACTCAAATGGAGGGTTGCACACCTTCCCTCTGGACACCCACCTATTTGTCTGGTGGCTGCAATGGCCAGATGATGCCCGGGAAAGAGTTTTCTCTGAATCCATCCTTGCTCTTGTTGGTCCTGGGTAGCTGGGAGATCTCAACCACTTCTCTCTGCGACCCACAGCGTGGCTTTCTGTGGGATACGTAAAGCTAGAGTCTATGAGCTTTTTACAAGCTACTAGAGTTACATTTAATAGGTCACAACATACAGAAGGACGGATCAGAGAGCCTTGTGCATCATTTGGTGTTAATTTTTATTGAATCTATAACTTTTATCCTTCCATAAAGGAAAATCTCCCTATTGATGGTCATACTGGTTCTAAAAATATAGAGAAATAATAATGTCCTAAGCACAGTAAAGTAAATTGGACAGCAAACAGGATGCCATGAAAGAAGATGTTCCAGATAATCGGGCCCTGACTGGCTGCTCCTCAGCAGCGTGCAGAGAAGCCAAAACCTGGCTCACCCTTCTGCCAGGCATCTGAGGATGCCCCACACAAATGTGATGCCTCTTGGGCTGAGGTCCTGATACACCATCCCGAGTACTTATGTCTGTGTTAAGTGGTCCTCGGGAATGTACTGGGACAGTCTCCATGCTTCAGACTAGTCATATGTACCACTATAAGCTAGAGGGCCACTGATATCCTTTTCCAGGTGTGCAGAAACCTTCAGGACAAGAAAGACTTCCCTCTTATCTGTGACAGCTGATGGAAGAAACCAGGAGCATGTGACAATGACATCTAGAAAATGAATCCTGAAATGATGTCTAGAAGAATTTGCATTTGGCTTGCTTTTGCAAGGAAACTGATAGAGAATATATGTTTAGTAAGAAGATATTATGGCAAGGATTGTATTAGAGGTCTAGAACAGCTATATAGTACCTCAGGTAAGACAATTTTGCTGAACTGTTATTGGTACTTGCACCTACATAATGCTTTTCATCCTCTAGGATCTGTTTCAGATAGACTCATATGACTGTAAAACATACTGAAATTACACTTTTATTTTTCCAGATTAATCTAGAAAACAGCTGAGAACACAGTATTCATTTCTGTCTCATTTGTTGAATTGAGAATTTCCAAGACATTCAACCTATTGGTCAACCACTATTCTGTAACCGCAAGGGGCTGGCTGTAAGAAATTAGAACAGGAAATTATTTTCCAAATAATGCTACAGACTTTTTCCTCAATCAAAGTTAAGTTGAAGGAAAAAAGCAATTAGAAAGGTATTATTTAAGCCTGAGTATATACAAGGCAAAGAGACAGCTCTTGCTGCCAGCAACAGGACTCTTGGGATCTATCAAATATCCAATGTTGAAGATAGGCTCTTTAAAATCTAGGACCAATTAAATATCCAGACAGACTACAATTTAAAAGAGAGTAGAATTTTCAATTATGTCTAAAAGGCTACCTATAGTTAAGAGGACATCTTTCTTTGCTACTTATGCTGAGGGATGGAAATGTTGAAGAAACAATGCCAGGTCTGTATGGCAGACTGAGAAAAGTGAATCTTAAGTCTAACTGGTTACCTAATGAAGTTCAGAGGCATTATGTGATTGCAGGTAGTCAGAAGAGAGTGAAAAAGAACACACACACACACACAGACGTGCATGTATAAATATATACACAAAACATAGGAAGATTTAAACATAATCCAGCATGAACATTAATGTGGGAAACTTGCAGCCACACTAAGTAACCAGGAGTGGATGGGACACAGCTGGAGGTGCTAAACCAGGCTTCAGCCTTCATAATTTTTCTGGTAATTCATTGCTTCTTTCTCATTCAGGACTGTTGTGTACCTGCATAAACCTGGAGACCAGCTTAGTGTTTTTTGGGTCACCCAGGCCAACAGCATTACATAAACCAGGGAATTTCAGGCAGTACTTCCTAGATTTTAGGATCCTTTATCCTTAACTTAGAGCAGGGGATATCCTTAGAGCCTCCAGCAAACTAAATAGGCACTCAGCTATGCAATGATTTCACAATGATTTCAGATGTTAGCACTTTCCCCTAGAGGGAAACAAAATTAATGTATTTTATTGGTAACTATATCGGAAAAAAAAATATTAAGGGAGTTTCAGTATAGCTGATAAAATTGAAGAGTCTTCTATCTTTTGGGAAGAGTTTTTGAGTCTGGCTCAGATTAACAATGATCAAAATAAATTTTTATCCTCACAAGGCAAGAGAATGCTTTTGTCTCAGGCCTTTCCTCGATGACAAAGGTTAGGTTTTTGCATTTACAGATCTGACCTGAGGCTGCAGAAGTGCTCAAACAGGAGAATGAGGAAAGCAAGGTGGAATTATCTGCAGCTAAAAGGCAAGCTTCTCAATACAGGTTAAAGCTCTTTTGCTTTCAGCTGCTGTCTCTCATCTCTGTTGTCTGATCGGCATCTAGCTGACAGTCAGAGACACTCTGCAAAATGAGGCATAACAAAGCCAGGAGACAGAGGGGAACCGCTTCCCTCTACATTGGTGGCTCATGCCAGGGAGGAGAGGAAGGCATGGGCATGTGGTCTGAAGGCTTTGTCCCTTGCTAGGAGAAAGAGGAAGAGCCTGAAGGTGGGAGCCTTGAGAAAAAGTCCAATATTTATAGGTGCCACAGAACAGGAAGCGAAATTAGACACGGCGAAGGAAGGAACCCCCTGTTTGAGACAGGAGAAAGGCACAAACAAATCTTGAATGAAGGATTTCCTTGGAAGGAAAAAGCAGAAAAGGGTGGTATCCCTGCTTAGAAGATAAGACCAAAACGAAAGACGGACCAAAAAAAGTTGCTCAGTTAGAGAGGGAAAAATAATGATAGTGGGAGAAATGATGTAGTTTGCACCAAAACAGCAAGCTCTAAATATAGAAGGTGAACGAAATCTTTTAAGAAAGACAGTGGGACTCAGTGCTTGCTACAGCTAATGCCAAGCAATATTAATTTACCCCACCAGGTATTAGTGAATATTAATATTATGTCATTAGCAAGCTTTCAGTACCACTGGCAGTATGTTACGTCTTTTCTGGGGTGAAATAAAAGAGCTCAGTTTCTAGCCCTACTAATTTTATATCTTTTATGAGCAACACATTCACTTTTAAAAATAAAATACAGCGTGTAAAAGTGGTAATTTACAGCTAAAGCAACTATTTTGTGGTGTTCTCATTAAGCCTATTTTATGCACCTGTCTTCTATTCACTCTTTTGAAATTGTAGACCACAAATAAGTGTACTGGGAGTGTGTAATTAGCTGTAATTATTGTTTCTTTGTAATATTTTGGGATGTTGAGAAGATTTCTTACATGAGGGTGCCCTTTGTGAGGAGGGAAATATTCATAGTGATGCTGAAGCTTATGACTCCAACCTGCACATTGACAGCAGCCTGCAGTGAGGAGAGCATGAAAGAATTACAGGGAGGTGCTTGCGACAGCAGGTTTCACCAAGGACAAATCCCAATATGGTTTAATCACCGCTCAGTTCTAAATAACGTTCATGAAATATTTGCATTTTTATGTCTGCTAAAGGCTCCGATAGTTACAAGCTTTTTGATTTCCCAAATTTGCTATAATGGTGTGTATGTTTAAATACACCTGTATGTATAATGATCTTTAGCGTCGCTGATCCTCTGTGTAATGAATTAGACTTTTCACTGTTGTAAATAAGACTGATGTGAGATTAATAAACCAAGCCAAAGGGTATTGATACATGGAATTGATGTAAAGCAGGTTAGAGGAGAAGCTAATTAACATGCTTGAATGATTTACAGTCTAATCCTATATAAAGCATTGGAAACCAAACTTGTGAGTACTGAAACAAAGGATCCCAGCTGAAGTATTAAAAGCAATGTTTCAAATTCTGTCATAGTTTCTCCCCTCAACACTCCTTAATATTACACCAGGTATGACTTTGCAGACTAAATATAAGCATCGGTATTTATTTTAAAATTGGATTTAATGTGAAATCTGTTCTTCACAAGGATTTTTTTAAGAAATGAGTGGATTTCTCCATCAATTTGCAAATCTAAACTATTCAATTCAAACAGTAACTGCGACAGTGTGAAAAGCTATTTACAGGTCTGCAGCCATCTCTGGTTTCATCAATTTGTTTTTCAGTCTTTGTTGTTATTTCTTGTTTCTTATGGATCTCCTGGGACAGCTTCTTGCTTGAGGAGAGAATGTCAATAGCTCATTCGTCCTCCAGGATGTTTCCTTGCAACAACGAGAATACTCCCCAAATTTAATATAGTTCTTTTGCCTCTTTTCTGTAAAATCAAGGAAAATAAAAAAAGTTATTTCAAGAAACATGAACATGGTCTGAATAAGGCTGCTGTGTAATAACAACCTGGTTTTGCTTGGTTTGTATAAAGGGATATTAAAATAGACTATAACTTTCAAAAATCCATTAGTGAAATTTCATACCATTTTAGGCACTAAGTGCAGAGTAGTGCAGACAAAGTTCATCTGAGAAGGGCTTTTTGCCTTTTTTTTTTAAATTCACCATCGTATTCATCAAACTTGCAATTAAACCTTGTGTACCTGTAGGCTAGTCAGCTGGAATATGTATTTAAGAACTAGTTTCTATTTTCCTGGGACCATAAGATATTTCTTAGCCCATGCAATATGAGGATGTGCTGTGATGTTTGTAGTATTGTTTTAAAAACAAAGGTAAGAAAGTATAAGCATGAATGCAGACAAGTATTTGTATTCTAGATGGCTTCTAGAGAGAAATAAACTTGAATTAGGTGGAGGGCTTAAGTTTTCTAAGATAAAATATATCTTAAAAGCACCTGTTCTTTATCTCTTTACCTGGAATTTACAAGAAAAGATAATTTCTTTTGTTTGGAGCACGTCTACCAGGGGAAATTAACTATGATAGCTATTCTGGATTAATTCTCTACACAGATGCTGGGTTAATATCAAACAGGAAAAGGGCATTCTCATTCCAGAATCAGAGTGTATACATAAGGGAGATAGTCTTGCAAGCTTGTTCCACTTTATGTTCATGTTTGAATTTTATCCGGATTAATTTCCTTACAGGCATCCTGGAAAAAAAAAACCATTCTTTTTAGTTTTAGGAAAAAGACTTCATAGCAGTTCCTCTAAACTTGGGTCTGAACTGTGAGAAAAGGAGATTTACCTGGGTAATGATTTACACTTATTTCCTTGTATTTACTACCTTGTATTTACTTCTATCTGGTTATACTTCTGGAGTTATTGAGTATCAGGATGCTTGGAGCTGCATATAACAGATATAAGCTCTGTGCTGAATCCATCTGAAAAAAAAACAACAAACAAACTGAAAACAATAAAATTATGCTCCCTGGAACTGATCTATAACAAAAAATATTAAAATCATAGCTGAAGTTTAGTGTGATAGCAATGCATAGCAGCTGAGTCTGTGACTTCCCTGTCCACATTTGTACGTATCTGTAAAATCTGTGAAATTGCTGAACCTTTTTTCTTCTGAGACTCTGACAGGTTCTTTCGCTCTTTGTTAACATAAATGACTACTTGGTAAGGGGACCAGATTCTCATATTAGTTACATAATTATTGTCTAGCATATTGTAGCTTAACCCAACTTTCTCTCCCCCTTTCCCCTCAAACAAAAAGCCTCTAAAAACCTACGGGAAATCAGGTGAGAAACTGTATTAGAGAAAATCAGTTCATATATATACAGACCGACAACCTTTTGACCTTTCTTGCTAGAATGCACACAATAAGGGTAATTGCCAGCACTGTTATTTGTTCTCATTTTATTAAGTCTGTTTTTACAATAGGTGTTAGAGATAAGTACTCTGATGGCTATTTCTCCAGATGTCTGGTTTAAATGTACCATAAAACACACTAGATGGTGTATCCATTAACACCACATAGTGACGAGAATAGCAGATGAACATTAAACATTGTGTTAAAGGGGAAAATGTTTCTAAATTGCATTTGCTTGGGTTAGTCACAGTAACTGGAAATAATTAAAACTGAAACAATTTAAAAAAGATCTCTACCTATATGTAGTTTACTTTTTTCTTTTGTTCTTATTTTCTTTTTATTCCAGATGCTTATAGAGTCAGAATAGTCAGACTTGGTGCTTCTGATGTTGTACAATGGAGAGAATATTTTTGTGCTTCTAGAGCTGGGAAGGAATCACAGATATTCTATCTCTATGCCCTCTCTGCTCCCTCATTATGCACAGACACTCTCTGCCCTTACACATTAAGTTATTTTATATACAAGGCAGATGCACAGTGCTACGATGGGTGCACACAGTTGTTAAAAAGATCAAGTGTTTTTCTGTGTTTTCGGTATTGTTGCTCCAAATTTTCGCCTTTGAAAGACTCTTATGTACCCCAGATCTAACTGTTGGACCTACACTGCAGAAAAACAGCTCAACTTTTTAGCCCCTGTAAAGGGTCAGTAGTCTTTAACCCTAAGAATGCATGATACTTTTTATGAATCACATTTTTAAATGTTCTTCCAAACTTTCTCTCTCCTCTTTTGCTCCCCCAACAAAACTCTGAACATTTTATACTTTCTGTGTGCATCGCCTTGTTGCCAGCACCGCCATTCTGGTTATGTCTTTCAGCTTTGGTGTTCTGCTCTGCCTTTTTCTATAATTCCTAAACAATAGTCTCCAGCTACTTACTCCTTTCCTTTTTTTTTCTTACCCCTTTCTTGGATCATTTCTCCTTTCTATCTCTTCCATCAAGTATTTTGCAACAACAACAGTATCTGATTAGTCCTTGTGATTTCCTTTCCTAGTAACTTGTATAGAGAAAACATAGTTTGACAGATACTTCAGGCAGATAATGAGGATTTTGGAGATGGGTGGTCATGTGGTGCTTGAAATCCCTGCTGTAATGAATAACAGCCTTTCCCCAACTGGATGTGTTCCATTTCACTTTGTTTAAATGTCTGTCTCAGCTCCACAGACTATAGAGTAGGATTGAGTTCCTCTGAAAGGTTTTCAATTAGCACTGTGTTCCCAAACTATCAAAGCAAAAATGTATCAGAAAAAAAAAAGCAAATAATTAACAATTTTAATTCAAAAGCCTTAAACCACTTTGGTTGCTTAGCATAGCAAGAAACATCATTTGAATGGAGACTAATGAACTAATTTCGAGTCCTGTGCTTGTCAAGTGTTGGGTTTTTTCCCTTTAAATCGATACAATACATTGCTTTTATTTCTAAGCAGTGAGCAGGAATAAGTGAAATATTTTAATTGACAAGAGAGCTTGTATATTCAGCACACAAAAAAAAAAAAAAAAAGAAAAAGACAGAGCAGGAGATGTTTCCTTTGCATTAGCAGATGATGAAAAGTTATCTCCTCTTCTGTGGGAACGTGACTTGATTTTCATTCCTTGGTGTCAGTGTATTACATCCAGTCACAATGATCCAGAAATAATTTTTTTTTTCAACTTTGGATATTTACCTTCGTTTTAAAGAGACCCACAGGGCATGGCATGGCAGCACAAAACCTGCAACGCAGGAGATTGGCCCCTGGATTTAAACTACTTGATGCAGTGGGAGCTCCTAGCATGAGAAGGGTAATTATATTGATTGAAACACAGCCATGTGAGACTGGGTGACTAACGACTGTCCAAGCGTGGCTTTAGGAGATGGCCGTCTGCAGTGTCCCGTCAGGTGGGAGGGAGAGCAGCCATTGCTTTACTGAGAGGAAACACTCCCAGAGATCAACTTCCTGGTACCTACATGAAAATATTTGGTAAAAAGCTATTGTCTTCTGAAATGGTAGATGTTTCCAGCTGTGTTGTATTACTTCTCACTAGGAATGAAAACCCATGGGGCTTTGATGCTCAAAGTACCATTTTGTAGGCATGCTCTTCAGCAGGACTGCAGGCCTTTGATAGGTAAAAGAGGGCTTTTGAACTTTATGGAGGTGATCTCTTTCCTGTCTTCTTGTGCCTGGTCCCAGACCCAGGTCTGGGATAGTTTTTCTGTGCAGACTGGCCATTTGTCATTGTCTTGAAAAGCTTCCTGGCAGACAGGAATTTGGAGAAATGATCCGAATTTGACGCTGTTTCCTTCTTCTTGACAGCTCATCAGCCTACCTCATAATGTTTATAAGAGATTTTCAACACAGCAAAAAGCTATGGGATAAGATTTTCTTTTATGGATTTCACTGCTGTGATGAGTGGGGCTTATTTTCACTTGTAACAGCACAGGCATCTTCTGAAACTCCAGTGTTTTCTTGTTGGCTCAGACATTAAGGTAGGTAACATCGATGTCTTTTCCTCCTGAGCAACTGTCTTGGACGCAGCTAACCTTTTCAGCAAAATTAGCTGCTCAAACCCCAGATTTATCATAGCTGACACTTGGATCTGAGATTTGGGGAAGGGAAGCAGGGGTTACTATCAGCTGACTCTTAAGATCAATGTCATGAAGTTAATTCGTGTGTTTATGTACCTCAGCTTCCCATAACGTGTGGTGACTATTTGTCCCCTCAATGTTGCATGGACACATGCCGAGAGACTGGAGAAGCCACAGAGGGCATGAGAAGAGCTTGAACACTCCAGGGCCCATGGGTTTACGATAAAAAAATGAGAAGGTGAGTGCATGAAAGACAGGGAGCTAAAGGTGAAGAGGAACACAAGGAAGGGAAAAGAAAAAGAGAGTGAAGGAATAGTTACAGCAAAACAACGGGGAGTGGATGAAATTATCATGCAACAAAGTGGGAACTGGAGACATAAAACCAGAGTAGATGGGAAAAGGTGGAAATCCTTCCATCCTCTGCTGTGGCTGCCAAGAACACTGCAGTGTCTACAGTGACAGAAAAAGCTGCAGCTACTCATCCAAACTATATTGTAGGGACTAGAGGAAGAAGGTTGTTTCTTGCCCTAATTACCCATTTAATGTAGAAGGAAAATTTGTGCAGGATTTTAGAGGATGATACTGTTTCATTCAACAACGTTTCTTTGAAGTGATCTTTTTAAGTGGTGCAACATTTTACCTGGTCACAGGAATATAAAAATTTAGTTTGAAAAAATAGGTGTTTGATGCACAGAAAAATTAGAGGAGCAAATTGCTTCATGCAGAGTGATGAATATAATGCACTCTGTTTATAGCAGTTATGTTTATAATAGATATGTTTTCCGAATAATAAAACAGATTTATTAGATAAAGTTATATGCTTTCTGTTTTTTGCTGGTGATAAAAATTGTTAAGGATTTCCTGGTCTTTTTTAGTATTTCTTTGTGACTGGTACTTTGCACAAAATTCTTGCTACTGTGCAAATGCAACTAAGATAAGCATTCTGAAACAGGTATGTTCCATCTTCTGGACCGAAAACAGTATCAGGGACCAGTGCTGGTGAATAAATTTAGAAAACAGGCCAGCCTTTGAATTTCCTAACACATAACTGAATAAATCTTTTCTATGTAAACAAATTTTGTAGAAGAAAGATTTCATGGTGTTGCTGGCACAGCAGTAATAGTTACCTCTTTCCTCTCTGTCTTGAAGTCTCAACATCTGGCAGGTTTACCTTGACTTTCAGCAATAAGCTTCTTGCAAATAAATATCCCGTTCCCTGGGTACAAATGGACGTTCAGCAAACACAGACACAAAGTCAAAAACCAAATGCACAAACAAACAGTAGTTGTATGTTTCACAAATGCTGTGAGTGTGTTTTAAAAGTATGTGACAACATAGAAAATTTCGTCCTGGTTTGATAGTATTGAAAGTTTATAACAGGAGCAGGGGAAGTTTTGAAGTACTGCCTCTAGATACAACTTCTTTTTTTGAAGTAACATATTGCTGCTCAACAAGAAATTCATCTATTGAACTCCTCTGCTATTAGTTCCCCAGACCAATAAGTAGCATCTGGACCTAATGTGGGCCTTTTACATGCTGGAGAATATACCCAGCCAGGGAGGGAGCATTAATACTCTGCTGCAGCCAGGAAAACACGTGTGTGCTACCAATTAGGAAACCTTTCAAAGTGTGGCTTTGCAGCCCATCTGCGATCTGCAGACCTCAGCTTGGGAACCATTATTCTCTACTAATGGCACCTGGGGAGCAGGAGGGATGGAAAACTGTGGGGTTCGAGGGAGCAGAGTCTATTAAATGCTATGGCAACAGGTAGCAAAACAGTGTTCTCCCTTTCTCCCTTACTAATTAGTAGCTGTTAGCATCTGGAGTTGACTGTCTGTTGGTGGATGTAATTTGCTGCACTCCATCTTGCGATAGTGCAAGGAAACTGAAGGACAATGCAAGGAGCAGTCAAGCCAAGAAGCAAAAGAAACATTAGGGATGAGGTCCTGTACACTTATTTTGCAATAGCATGCCTAAAATAAAATCATGCTCCTGGAGGGCTTAGAGTAATGTGCCTAACATAGCAATATTGTCTACCCTGTCTGAATTGTTTTACTTACATCCTCTGCATTCTTTTGGCAGAAAATAATCCAATACTGATCTTTTCACCTGTTCGAAATTTCCAGAAAATGAAATTGCCAGTTGAAAAGAAAACTCCCACGGTAGGTCTGAGGATAATCTTTCTCCTTAACTATTGGTGATCCAAGACCATTGGAAGGAAGAAGTTTCCAGACAAGCTCTGGTCCAGCGGCAAGCTAGTAGAGGGCCAGGTTAGGAGCCACAAGCATTGGAATGTGCCTCTCCACGGGAAGAAGGAGGTTCACTGCAGGTTTACTGCAGTCCTTCCCCAGAGTCCATAGTGGAGTCTTCTTATCAAAGCTGAATGTTTTGAGACCACCGTCTTTCTATTAATTATGATTATTATTAAATAATAATATTTATTTAACAATAAATGGTTCAACATTAGTTGAGAAGGAGGAGGGGTTCAACATCATTGATAAAGAGGAAGAAATGTGTCTGAAAATGTAGCGTATTCTCAGAAGCTTCATTTATTGAGAAACCCAAGCTAAAAAGAAGAATTTCAGATTTAAATACTGCATATACTGGGTATGTTTGAAATTAGACCACTCTGTTTGATTGCATTGATATTTTGTGCTTAATTGTACTAATCTCTTTCCTTCAGTGCTCAATTACTACCAAGATCAACAGAGTTTCCTCACTGATGGGCTGGAGAGGAAAAGGGAACTGGCACAGAGAAATGTCAAAGGAAAAACTTGTCAGGTGAAACTGTGTCCAGGACCTAATGCAACGTTTCAAGGATTCTATACTAAATTAAATGGGGTGGTTGCTATTAGTTAAATACTAGGGTTTGCCAGGTACCACCCTGACACACTACAAAAAGATACTTCTTGCAAAGGTCTGGTGGTCTAAAGCATGTTCAACCTTCTGCTGAGAGACTGTGGTACATGGTAGAGTTGTGTCCCTTTGTAAGATTTAACAAAAACCTGTGCATTTATATGATCCTAATTTGCAAAAATTATTCATAGATTCGTTTTTATTGTTGTAAGAAGTTCCAGTTACGGATATAGGCGTTTGGAGAACGTAGGCTGTCATCCCAGCTTCTCATAATATATATGCCAAAGTGCAGACCTCCAAGTTGTATCAGCTGTTTGTCATCTGCAGATGGACAATTTTTAGTGATTTAATAAACATAGTTCTGATTAGTCATGTACTTATATTTTCTTTCATTGTTTTATGTGGGTTTTGAGTTTGGAATAAAACTGCATCAGCTCTGCAGGAACTCAGAAACCATAAGAAAATTGGAACTTCTTCTAAAACCGGAAGTTGCAGATCATTTATTAGGTAAACAATATGGCTTAATAGAATTAGGGCCTTTCCATTTTTAGCTGTGCCTAAACAGAAGCTCCAAAGTTCAGCTTTGCAGAAATGGATTTTAATTTCCCCCTGTGTTTTTAATTTTGTAGCAGCTTGACCTAGAAGGCCTGCCAAAGAGATAAAACTACCTTCTGAAAATGCAGAAGAAATAAAAACTATGGGAGCTAGGTGATGATGGGCATTTGAAAAATCCCACTAGATACCCTTCTACATTTTTAGGTACCTAAAATAAAAATCTATCTTCAAAATCTGTAAAGCAATCAGTTACTTGTTGGGCCTCTGTGATGGCAGATTTAAAGATCTGCAGGTGCACTAATAAGAAATCAGCAGGATTTGAAGCAACAAGAATAGCTGTGTTAGAAGAAAGAACTGAAACCGTAAACTGGGGTAGGATGCAGGAATGACTCAAAGAAAAAGTATCTGGTGAAGTTTGAGGAGCAGATGCTCCATAGGGACCATAGGGAAATATTTGATTTGGGGTTTTTTTTTGATCCTCTTTTGTTGTTATCATTACTATTTGGTTCATATGTTTTAGACCAGATAATCTTATAATTTTTTTTTTTCCAAGCCCAAATTCCACAGTTCAATGGATGGAAGTGGGTTAAACCCTATTAACATATATGATAAAGCAATACTGAAATTGTTCTGGTTTTGGTTTTTTTAAGTTAAACTGTTGAGAGGAAAGACTTGGGATTTGGGCATTGTCTGTGAGACATGCAGATTACAGAGGGGAGAAAAGAAATCTATACAAACTACACCAAAATAGTGTTAATTACTATACTGTCTTGTAGTGCCCAAGTAATTGAGAAGGAAAAGGATGGCAGAGAAAGTGCAAACGAAATGAATGTGAAAGAACACAAAATTAATTCTAATGTTTTCCCTTATCTCCAAGTCCTGCTGGTGGTTTCTCTACAGTAAAAATATATTTTTGAAGCACCATTTCATTCAACAGACATGATACTTTTATCAAAGGTAGCCTAATACCTTACAGGACTAAGTTAGGTATTTCCAGCTGCAGGATTTTTCTGACTGTGATTATGGAAATCCATTTGTACTGCATTTCTACTTAGCTCAGTGGCCCATTGTGCTTGCTCTAGTTTTTTAGCCTACAAGAACAATGACAATCATTTTATGAGAATGAGGTTGCAAATCACTTTTTCAGTTCAGTGTTTTCCCTCATTGTTCTTCTCCGAGAGCATCCAAGAGAGCCGGACCTGGAGGACACTAAGGAACCATTCAGTCCCTACAAGTGCCACTGGCGTCTTGTTGGTTCTTCATATGTGTGTTTAAGATGACAGTTTTTTTGAACTTCCATTGACTGTCACTGCAGTGATTTGTAAAATATGTGTAGAAAGCAATTATCTCTTTCCAAGAATGGCATACAAGTTTGAGAAGCAGTTTTGGATTTCTGTCATTAAAACCCACATCAGAATGTATTAAAAATATGATTTAAAAGAAACCAAATTAGTGAAAACCAAGTAAAAGATCTCAAAATATGGCATGCGTTTACTTTATCTATCAGGAGATAGTGTTCTATCAATATGCAATGTGTCAGTCATGGCAAACAATGAAAGACAGTTGGAGAAAGTCCTGAGGTGGAGGATAGTTGTAAGGAATAGCTAAGCTGCCCTGCAGAACCAGGGCCTGAAAATGCCATCAGCCTCTGCTGCAAACATCAGCACATGGCATCAGCCAAAAGAAAAGCATGTGCTTTGTGTGTATGTTGACAGGTATTTGCAGCCTTCTGTGCTGCAACAGTCTCTACATGAGAAGCAGAGGAAGAAAAGAGAAGCAGTGACAGTTGGAGAAGGATGAAGGAGAGAGAAGCATCACCAAACTCTTGAGTGCACAGTCCCAACAGAGGCTATCAGGGAGCACTTCTGGGCTGAATGAGAACAGAGGTGGCTTCTAATATTGTCCAAAGAGCATCTCTCCAGGGGAGCAGCGCACAGCCCGGGCTCTTGCCTGGGAGCATTCCCATGCTCTGGATGGGGAATTGCCCAGCACCAACCACTATGTCAAAGGTGAACACAGCTGTCAGTTTAATTGAACTCATCACACTCCAAGTGAACCAAGAGTGCTCACACCACAGCTAACATGCTGGGGCCCTCTTGAGGAGTAAGGCTGAGCTATTTCAGAAGTGCAGTGGACCTGAAACGGAGGTTTATTTCTCTTGACACATGAAGTTTTTTAGTACATTTGAAAGTCTTAGGCACTCTGATAACTGACTTAAAATGGAGGCACTGGTAGATTTTCAGCACACTTGGGTAGGTGGTGATTTTTTCAGGCAGGCAGTTTGCATTGCTCTTTGGTGTGTGGGTACCAAGGCACCTGTGAAATTGCTTTTGATGGCCAACAGAGCATACTGGAGATGATCATTCATGTTCTTCCTGCAAGCACATTGTATTCCTGCTGTAAGTCATCTGGGCTGCCAACAAGCCTGGTATCTGTCTAGAAGCACTTACACCACTGCTAGCAAGGACATTCTGTAAATGGTCTGCAACATGCTCACCTCTAACAGTCTCATGCAGCCTTTAATGAATGGCTGCGGCGCTGAATGAGGTTGCCAGTGTCCACACTGAACCTCTCTGCATCTGTGCAGATAAATAGGCTGAGGCTTGCAAGACCAAAGGCGGATGGATGACGAGAAGCAGGACAATCCATAGAGCTCACAGCAAGGGAGTCAATGTCCTGTTGCCAGAGTCAAGCAATTAGTTGATTCCATGAATTTTCAACTGGTGTGAGCCGTATCTTGCAGCTAGCTGCTTGAAGAGCCTTTAACGGGACCAAGTCATCATCCAGACTTGGGATGATGGACTCTGAGGTGCTAGTTGCAGACTGCAAAATGAAGCCAGATGGTTCAGGAGATACGTTGCCTTAATTTCTGGTTTCCATCAAGGTTTGGAACTGGGCATATATGATCTCTGCAAGGTAGCCACATTAGACAATTAAGGCACAACAGTCTGGCATCAGCTATGACCAGCATCATAACAGAGGTCTGCAAGCCCATATGCCATCTGGCCTGCCCTCTTCAAAGTTTTTGGCTTTGTTATAGTTTTGGCAGCCAACCCAAACAAGAAATGGTCATTGAAATTCTAGCTTAAATTTCTTGCCAGCAGGCTACATCTTGCTTAACCTTGAAATGCATGATGAAAGGTTTCTACTCTATTCTTAAGCAGTGTAGGTGCAATGGGGGGAAAGCAGCTTTGTGGTTTAACACAGAGTGAGAGGACATTCTATTCTATCTGTGGCACCCCTGTGACAGGACTGAGCACACTCATGCAGCCCTCAAACTGGAGGAGATGGTTAGTAGTAAGGAAAGGACATTGCCAAGTCAAGAGGACAGAAAAGCAGTAGAGGTAGAAAAATGTCAATAATACAGACCCTATATCAGGGGTCTGTATATATGCTAACGTGAGCTACAGTCATCCTCAGACCCATGTCACAGGTTTCTCCTTTTGGCTGTTAGCTTTTTTAACCTGAGCTGAAATTCCCCTCTAGGGTTTTCTTTAAAATAGAAGAGACAACGAATTATCAACTTTTAAAAAACCCAACACCATCCCTTCTCCCTCCAAATCCCAGTGCCACATTTAGAGTTTACAAATTGCTTACATATATAAATAAAAGCAGTTTGGTTTATAACAGAGAACCGTTCTCACTTCTTTAAGACAAAACAATTTTTCATGTGTGCCTGCAATGAGACACTTACATTGTCATCTTGCGAATTGTCTCAGGGACTGTTTTCATTGACTCAACTCTATTTTGCTTATATTTAGCTCAAGATACAAACATGCTCAGAAGTGATTTTCCAGGTATTTTAAAATTTTTCAATCTTATTACTTAATTTGTAGGACTTTTGCTGTGCCAAATCAAGCCTTACGTATAGTGGCATGAATATCATTTTAGAAGTGAAACTAGAATATGTTTTAAACACCTTCACAAGTCACTGAGATTCAAAATGTAAAACTTATGCATAAACATAAGGGAAAGAAAACTGCAAGGGCAAATAAAAAGGGTCCCAGCAGACTTTTCAGAACCAACCTGCCTAAGTAAGAGACCTTAGCATAGTTGTCTCTCCCACATCAATTTTTTAAAGTTTTATAGAAGACGTTTTCCAAGTTAGGATGTCTTAACTGGAAAATATTCTCCTGGAGAGAATCACTTTTGGCTTCTTAGTTGACGGTCAGTTCTGTGCTGCACATTTTTATAGAAAGAGGGTTTATTTTAGTAGACATAATTAATAGTATTTTGATGAAAGTAAATTGAAAAGAAAATAATATAATTTTTTTCTTGTTTGATGCCTGGGGTTGTCAGATTTAGAAGCCAAAAGAAAGATTTCTTTTGAAAACAAGTCCCCTCCAATATTTTATCTCTTGACTCTAGCCTTTTTTTTCTACATTTGCATGCCAATCAACTGAAACTACAACAAAGGAATTTGACTTGCTCTTATAAATACTACTTATTTGTCCTGGAGGGCCACCTGGAGCTGGTTGATCTCCATGGACAACGTCCTTAGAGCACAGGAATTACCACTTAGATGTGCAGGAAGTCGAGCAAATGAAACAGGCAGCCAGAATGTATGAGTGGGGACCTCCTGACTGAGCTCAAGTGCAGCAGACTAGGGCATGGAAGGATGAAGTGGGAACAGCTACTCAGGAGTGATACGGAGATGCTGCCTGAGCCTGCAGGGATGGAGTTAAGAAAGTTCAATTGAAATGAAACAAGCAAGGGATGTGAAGGGCAGCAATACGTATACTGGTGGCAAAAAAAAAAAAAAGCAAAGGAAAATGTGGGCCTCATGGCTCAGTGGGATAGGAAACGTAGTGACTGAAGACATGGTAAAGACTGAAGTGTTAAATTCTTTTCTTGACCCATTTTTTATCAGAAAGATTTGCCCTCCCAAGTTCCTGAGTTTACTAATGGAGTCTTTGTGGACAAACCATTACTCACAGTAGAAGAAGATTGAGTCAGGGATCACTTCAGCCAACTGGACACACAAACTCATGTGGCCAGATGGGATGCATGTGAAGGTGCCAAGAGGTTTGTCTGATATAATTCCAAAGCCTCCACCACCCTTAAAAGACTGTGATCAAAGGAGATTCTTAATGACTGGAAAAAAGCCAATGTCACACCTGTGTTCAAGAAGACCAAGGAGGATCCATGTAACTAAAGGCCATGCAGCCTTATTTCAGTCCCTGGGAAGATTATGAAGCTAATTCTTCTGGAAGAATTGTGTAATTTCTGAGCATGGGCAAGATGAGAAGGTGACCAACAACAGCATAGATTGACCAAAGGAAAACTGCACCTAACCAACCTGATTCTTTTCTATGAGGATATGAATAGATCTGTGGCTGAGCTGAAAGCATTGGAGGTTGTTTATATTGTCCTTACAGCCAAACTGGTGAAAGACAAATGGGATAAGTGCACAATAAGGTGAATAAAAGTTTGACTGGATTGCTGGACTTAGAGTTGTAATCAACAATACAAAATCCAAATGATGGTGTCTTACTGGCGGAACCCCACAGAGATTGACACCAATGCCAAGACTGTTTAAAGTCTTCAGTAACAACCTGATCACTAGGATGGAGTGCACCCTCAGAAAGTATATATGTGACACTAAATGGGGAGCAGGTGGGTGGTTGGTCTGCCAGAAAGCAGGGCTTGTCTATTAGAGACCTTGAAAAGCTGGAGAAATGGACTGAGGGGAACCTCATGATATTCAAAATAGGTAAATGTCAAGTCCTGCATCTGGGAGTGAATAATCCCTTGCGCAAGTGCAGTACAGGCTGGGGACCAAATGGTCAGAAAGCAGCTTTGCAGGAAAGGACTCGTGGGCTTTGGTGAACCAGAAGTTGAACATGAGTCAGCAGTGAGCCTTCAAAGACCAACCACATACAGGCTGTACTAGCAAGGGTGTAGCTTGCAAGACTAGAAAGGGAAGCTATTGTCTCCCCATACTTAGCACAAGTGAGGCCATATCTGCATTACTGGATCCAGTTTAGGAGTCTCCAGTATGAGAAAGACACTGCCAGAGAAGGAATGCCAAGATGATTGGGTACTGGAGCACACGATGTATGAGGGGCTAAGAGAAATGCATTTGTCAAGTCTGAAGACAAGAAGACTACCTGGTGATCTCGATGCAGCCTTCATCTGCCTAGGGAAAGTGTACAGAGAAGACGGATTAGATTTCTCAGAGTTGCTAGGTGGCAGGAGAGAAGCAATAGACAGAAGTTGCAATGATGCAAATTCTGACTGGATATTAAGGAAAAAAGATCTACAGTGAGAGTAATAAAACATGGAACAGGTAGTTCAGGGAGTTGTGGAAAATAGAGAAAATTGGAGACATTTAAAACAAGAGGACAAGGCCTTTAGGTAACCTGAGTTAGATCTGCTTTGAGTAATTGGTTGGAATAGATGACCTCAATAAATCCCCCAACCTAAATTATGCCATGATTCTGTAATTTTATTACTCTTGCCCTGCACATGACTAAAGGAGAGGAGACACAAATAAAGGAACAGATTGGAACAACTATTCAAATCCATTCCACTATGTTCTTTGAGACAGAGGAAGAGGATTGTAGAGAGAAGTAATACATTTTACTAGTTCAACTGATAAAGCTGGAAGAGAAAAACAGATATATCTTTTATTAGGTTTGAAAAAGAAGCAGTGGTCTTCAAAGCTGAAAACAAGTAGAGAACAATTACTCTAAATTTTATGTTTATATTTAGCAGTGAAAAAAAGGTAGCAGGTACTTTCAGACCAATGAAGAATCACAGACTAGAAAAGAGAAGCATCTCTAGGATAGAAAGAGCACCTCGACACCAAGACCAGCTCATGTATTTTACCCTTAGTCCTCCAAACTTTGCCTTCAATAACAAATACGTTCTTCAGACAGTTTGACAGCTAGAAGACCAATGTGCCCCCATAATATGCTGTAGGAGTCACTATGAAAAAGAGATTCTAGATAACTACCATCAAACCTAAGAAAGCTTCATTGTCTCAACTGAAAACCTAGAATCCCTATTGATTTCTACCACAGCTTCATTAATCACTTTCTGTACAAACACTAATTTCTTAGTCACAACCAGCAACATAAAGAATACATAAAATACATCCAGAATCAAGACCAGTGCACCTACCTCTGGAATCATTTAATCACCAATCAATCATTTAAAATAAAACAAAAAGATTGGGGTATACACTCAAATCCTGAAACACCAGTGTATTAGCTTTGAGGAAATCTTACAACATCTGCCCAAATGTTCCCCAGGGCTACCAAAAAAGGATTGTCAACTGTGAGGCAATTCTGGGAAAATAGACCCTATCTTTAACCAAACCACCACACCACCATATAAAAAGTCTCCTCATTCAAAAAGTCACATCAGTTGTATGCAGCTGCCTGGGTAACACCCCAGCCTTGAAAATAGTACAGAATTATCATCCATACTTGAAGAAAGTTGGAATTTATTTCCTTCTTTGGAAAACAAATTGACAGCGCATTCCCTCCCACCACCACCCTCATCCCCCTCCAGTCTCACCAAGTTCATTGCCCAAAGCAAGTTTCCTGGAGATCAACATGCAGCACTTGTTCAGGCCATTGTTCAGGAAGACTGAGACTTTTGGCAGGAGGCCGATTTGGCTAAGCAAGGAGCTTCTTAATGAACTGAAATGCAAAGCACATAAGAAGTGGAAACAAGGGCAGACAGCAAAGGAAAAGTATAAAAGTACTGCTCAGACTTGTTGGGACAAAACCAGAAAGACCAAAGCCCCCTTGGAGCTAAAACTGGAGAGGAATATAAAAGCTAACAAGATGTGATTTTACAGGCATGACAGAAGTGAAAAGAAACTCAGAGAAAATGTGCATCCATTTCTGAATGGGAGAAAATCTGGTGATGGGCAGTACAGAAAAGGCTGACATACTCAATGTCTTTTTGTGTCAGGAAAAACCTGCTTCCAGTTCTCTGAGCACACCGGTGCTCTATGGGAAGGAGGACAGCCAACAGTGTATTGAAATCAATAGGGCTGGATGGGTCTCCTCAGCAGGTGCTGAAAGATATGGCTGATACGCTTGTGAGGCTGAAAAATCACATGAAAAATAAAATCATGATGTTTGGGGGAGGTCCCTGATAACTGGGCTGATGTTACACCCAACTTTAAGAAAGGCCAGGAGGATTTAGGGAACTGTAAGCTGATCTGTCCCACTTCAGTCCTTAGAAAAATAGCAGAGCACATCCATTTCTGAACATGTGAAGGACAGGTATTAATCCGAAGCAGTCAACAGATTTATCAAAGGAAATCGTGTTTATGGAGATGAAGTTGGACTGAGTCCTGGGCTGCATTACAAGATGACAGCCAGCAAGTTGAGGTGGGCTGGTGATTGTTTCCCTCTTATTGACACTTGTGAGGTCACATCTGGAACACCAGTTTGACCATACCATTTCTCCCATATAGAGAAAATACTAACATATTAAAGTGAGTCTTCGGGAGAGTCACCAGGATGACTGTGGGGAGCTACTGCCTAACGGGAAAGTATAAAGAAGGCAGAGACAGACATATAGCAAGGGCAATTTAGGTCACTGGAATGACCAGAAATATATAAGCTCAGTTGGACAAGCACCCGACCATTCTGATCTCTGTTTTGAAGTTAGCTGTGCTTTGAGCAGGAGTTTGGACAATGCGACCTTGAGTTCACTTCCAACTGAAAACCTCCAATGTTTTTATGATTCTGTGATCAGAAACCCTGATTCCTTTCTGTCGTGAAAGGACTGATGGCATGGATGCAGGGAGAATGGTGAATGTGAGGTTATAGCATTCTTGTCTAGAAACTGGAGAATTACAGGCTCTACAAATGGACTCCTGGACGAACTGAAAATTGTCTGAGCCACCACGCTGAAAAGATAGTAATCAATGGCTCAAGGTCAAGGCAGCAGCCAGCAGCAGAGTGCCCAAGGGTTTGATAACAAGCTAATACTGTGCAATATCTTCATCAGCAACACCGGTGATGACACAGAATGGACCCTCAAAAAGCTGTGGAAGGTTTGGTGAGTACACTCATGACCCCCAAGTTCTGAGCTTGGGGCATATGGCCAATTAAGAGGGATTGAAGGAACTGGGTTGGTTTAGTCTAATTAAAGAGGATTCATAAGGGGAGAATCTAAGAGCAGCCTACAAGAGCCTGAAAGGGGAGTTACAAAGTCAACAGAGCCCAAGTCTTCTGGTAGACAGCAGATAGTACAAAAACGTGCAATGACAGCAAACCACAGCTTTGGAAGTTCAGCATGAATGACTTATTCACTAGGAGAATAGGGCATCCCAAAGAAGTGGTGACTCTCTATCTTTGCAGGTTTTCAGTACTTGCTTGGCTAGACAGATCCACAAAGTCTGATTTAGTGTTTGCAACAGACCTGCTTAAGCAGGAGTGTGGACTAAGTGAGCACGCTTCCAATCAAAATTTCAATGGCTCTGCGCACCTTACTGCATCTGAACTACACATGCGAGACTTGCCAACAGGCCTCCATGACCACTATGGTAAAAGAACCACTCCAGAAGCATCAAAACCTCTGGCTCCTGCACAAGCACAGCCCAGAACACACTATGCACTGACCAGTGAGACAGATATCCACGCAGTTTCCATGGCAGTAAAATAACAATAACCACACACTGGAAAAACTCACAGAAATCAACAGTAAAGGACAGAAGCTCCCAGTTAGCAGAAGGACTTTCTTTCACAAAATAGCCACTCCATCTGCAACTGCTCAGGCCTAACCCTCCAGGGAGACATACAAAGCATCTTTAGGAGTGTGGGAACTAAAACACACAACCTTGCTGGACACTAAAAATCATAGACTAAATAGAGAAACTGGCTTTATGGCAAATTGTAATTCCCTCCCCAAGCCCCCTCATCTTTCACAGACAATGAGTTACGTGTCTTTTTACGTTTTTACCCAATAGGAGCCAATGACCTTATCAGCTTTTTCCTTGCCCACTCCGGTCTTCTGCTCCACAAGTACCAACCACTTTCTCACCCAAATAGTCTATTATTTAACGTAATCAAGTTAAACTCAGACCAACTGTTTAATTGCCTTTAACACCAAAGATGCTGCTTTTATTTCAGCCTTGAAAAATGGCTCTTATAGCTGAAAGGCTGTCTGTTTTTTTGCAACAATCTGCTAGGTCTAATAAAAGATATTATCTCCCCCTACAAACCTTGCCTCATTTATAGCCGTAGATTATCATGCTATAACAATAATGCCACTTTTCTGAATTACATAATTTCAAAGAACCATGTTTTCAAAGAAAAATGCATAATCCCCTCTTCCACTACCACCCATTTCCCTATATGGATGAGCATGCCCAGACTCTGCCTGTAAACTGAATTTTCCACTGGGACCAGATGATATGACAAAGCTTAATTTATTCTAATTTGAAATGCTGCAGGTCTTAATCCTGATATAGGTCAAAACTTACTTTTCACAGTCTGCTGAAGGCTCATGTGAGTCAGCCATTGAAAGTTATCTGTTTGTCTTTATGAACTGCATCAATCTCAGACTCGTCAGTACAAACACAAACAAGACTATGTTGTAGCAGACTTCTGTGCCCCTGGAAATTGCAAAGCTGAGCAATTTATAATAGTCAGATGGTCTTTCAAGCCTGTAGTCTTTAGGGCTAGGGATCTTGGCTGACAAGGAATCTTTTCAAGCATTTAATTTTTAATTTTTTACTGATCTTAAATCACCCCATTAGCTAGTTGCTGGGAACACAAGGGAACTTCTGGGGCAAAAAAGGAATCACAGTCCTCTCTTGATGGACTGTATCCCTTGTCATAGACATGCCATTTCAATGTAAGACTAATTTAAGGTGAAGGTTTGTGTAAAATTTAAATATTGCATTCAAGAGAATTGCACCAAGCAATAAAGAAAGTATACTAAATTCTACAACTTTTGCAGTTGTTTATAAGCCAATTATAGTCTTGCTGGAAGCCAGCACCATCATTGGAACTATTACAGATTTTGACTTTCAACAGTTTCACTATAGGTCAGAGTTCACTATAAGCTGCTCCACTGTATAATGAACTAAGCCAGAGGGGCTGGCTTAGTAGTCTAAGTATCAGCTTTGAAATATCCAGACACCCTGGAAACAAAGGTTTAAATCCCAGCAGGGTTGACTCAACCCTTCCACTTTGTGAGGTAGATAAATGGTGTGCAGTGTGCTAGACTATCTATGGACCTCTCTGGTAAGGTGAGACCTGAAAAAGAGACGTGATCTACTCTCTGCACACATTAAAGGGCTTATCGCCTTTTTCTTAAGGTTAAGTTTGTTTCAAACTCTTGGCCAAAATTTTTCAGCTCCAAGAGTTCTGCAGTTCGATCTCTATCGCTTGTCTGAGTGACTGTTGCCTCCCATTTTAGACAGAAATGCTCTAGTGACACTGCCTGCACTTCAGCCTGATCCAAAACCCATCAAAATTAAGGTCCTTCTAGTAACATTTATATTGATTTTTTTTTTTCTCAGCACCTTCCAGAGCAACCTAGCACCCTCCCATAATGTCAAATATTATTAATGACAGTCGCTATAGTACAGCATTTCAGAAGCACAAATGCCTGCGTAATACCATATATTTATGTCCTCTTAGCTATGCATCTGTGCACACACCTAATACGAAAATGAAATCAAACAAATGTGACTCAGTCCTTCTAGCTAGCTCAGCCCACTTGTCCCGGTTGTGCAGCATATTAGCATTCATCTCACAGTGATTTGCCTACAGATATTTTGCAAGATGAAAGTTTGATGCATAAGAAGAATCTCAGGACGGAGCGGTTCCCTTAGCAACCTTGCAGCCGGCTCCAGCAGCCCTGACCCAGCTACAAAGCCCTTCACAAGCCGAGGAGACACACTTAATGACAGCTGGCTGAAATTTGGGAGTACTGATAAACTGCCTTCTTATCTGGAAATCACCTTTGAGGAACATTACCTTTATTGACTTGCTTTAAAAAAAAAAACAAACCACGAACTGCTGCTACAAATTAGTACATAATAATAAGCAGCAATACCAATTTATTAGTGTGCCCTCCCTCTCTACCAGTAAAGCACCTGGGGCACTGAATAACAGAGTAAAAATAAACACGGTGTAATTAATTAACACTGATTACACTCCCTCCCCTCTGGACCATCTCAAATGGAGCTGTTTAGTCCTGTCTGGCTCACCCATGCCTCTCCCCACACCACCTCCGCAGGGAGCCCCCTTGCTGCATCCCCCAGCTCTCCGTTGCCTCTGCAAGCTCTGGCCTTGCCTTGTACCTCAGAGTCAGTGTACAACTTTGTCCTCGCTCTGTTTTTGTCAGTTATTACCCTGCCTTCCATCCCCTGACCTCATTTCATAAGAAAAGGCCAGTTTTGTCTTTTGTTGGAGAGGGCAGTAAATTATGGGTACAACTATTGTGGTAGAGAGAAAATATTTAGAGAATAACACGCAAATATTACTATGATTTCCTAGGTCTTTCTATCTGCAATGGTAAACATAAGTATTATCAAAAGTCTGGCTTTTAATGACATATTCACATGCTATCTCTGGGCCAGAACTGAGCTGCCTCGTTGGCTACCGTGTTGTCCAAGTTGAAAATCCAACATCTCTCTCCACACAGAGGTTGCTGACATGGGCACCTCTGCTTGGTTAAAAGGTGCTGCCCTCTTGCCAAGTTTCAGCCTGAGTTTTGCAAATCTTCTCCAATTCACACTAAAGCTGACTCATGGACAAAGACAATGTTTAGCTGGTGGGGATTGCAACAGAAAACATTTGGTGTCTTTGTGTGTGTGCATGTTGGACACAAGGGAGGTTCAAGAGAGCTCTGTCACAGAGTGCAAGACAAGGCATTCTCTGTAGGTTACTCATCGTGAAGACAATACTATCAAAATGAGAATACTAAATTGTTATATGTCGGGGGGGGAAATAAGTCCCTTAGCATCTTAATTTTCTCCAATGTGCTCCTTTTCATGCTCAGCCCCTGTCACAACATGTCGATCTCTGCAAGGATTAACCAGTGAAATCCCCACTGAAGACTACCATGCCAGTGCACATACTCATAGGAACTCCATATAGCCTCCTCTTAAAAATAAAAAGAGAAAATAAAAAACTATGGAAGTTTTGCTATATGTTACATTTGTTATTACATTCTGCAAACTGTTACGTGTTGCAACAAGTTTGAAGGAAACTTATAGTTACCACCATTGCATTATTCATATTACTATTAAGATGGTAATGAAAAAATCTTAGCAGAATTTATAAAATTCTGATGAGGATGGACCCCTGGTCTACCAGATAAAAGTTGCCCATGTAAACAGAAAATCTGCATGCCAAAGGCGAATATTCCCTTTCACAGCTTGTGTTAGGCAGGAAATTGTAAAAGTTGTGGCTGAAAAATGAGCATTGTGTACCCATGCAAAACTGTGGCTGGGGATGTGACAGTGTATGTGACAGCAGCTTCAACATTTGTTCATGCTGGGGTGAGCATGAACCTTCTTTCCACAGATTTGCATTTTGAAGGGGTTGTTTGTGGGGAAGATGAGGACAAATACACTCAGCCTAAACCACCACTCATTCCAAGCCCCAATTCTGCATCTGTAGCTATTCAGAAATAGATATAAATGGGTTTAGATTAAATTCTGATAAACAGGTAAAATATGCTTCCACATCTCGTGTTATTTAAAGTGATTTTCCACAGCTCACCTGCCAGTCTCCAAAGCTCAAAGATATCCCTTATTACAAGTAGATAGACACACACAGTTTATCATTTTGAATCATCCTTTCACCTTGAGATCAGGTGGGGCAAAATTGAGGCACACGCAGAGCAGGTAGCTGCCTTGGACGGATAACTGTCAGTCGCTGTAAAATTATGATTGGCCCTGGCTGCCACAGCTTTGGCTCTTTTGCCTGCCTTTGCCCGTCCTTTCTCCATGAAGGGATGGCAACTGGCTGCCCAAACCATCCGAGCTACCCTCAGAGTGGGTATCTCTCTCTCCCGACATGGCTGGATGTGCCACTGCTCTGTGGTTGGGGTCAGGGTGTGGTGCTGGGGTGGGAAATTTCTCCAGGGTGGGAAGAGCGGGACAGGCTCATTGCACTGCTGATCTCCATGTCTTTGCTTTCCCTCACTTTCCCATGCCATTTGTGCGAGGGCACAGATTCATGGGGAGAAGAGAGGATAGAGCAGAACCTATGCCATCACCCAGCACTACCAAAAGTCTTCCATAGTCTCCCCAAACCTCCCTAAACCACTGAAACTTTCCAGCCCTTTGCACCACTCAGCCCTCTTCCTTCTCTCCCTTCTCTACAGGAATTTCCCATTCCTGATCCCTGACACCTCTCTTCCCCAAGCAACACGTCTTTCTCCACAATCTCTACGCTGCACCCGGTTGTCTCTTTTCACTCTGGGTTTGCATGCCCCTACCTGTGCACTTGGCACAAACATCCCTGACCTCTGAGCAAAGTACTCCTTTTTTCTCACTCCTGATGTCTTATCTCTGCCAGTGCCCTGGCATGGCTGCTGCCAACCCCAGCTCTTGCTGGGAGGCCACGGGGAGCAAACTGGAGCCGTCAGCTGTGCGCTAGCCACCAAGCACCAAGATGCAAGCACCAAGATGCCAGCTGTACAAAGCTGACAAAAGCTCTGGCCATGAAAGCCACTAAGACAAAGAACAGGTGATGGGACCATCACTCACAGAAAGCAGGGTTACCAAGAGTCTGTGATCGGCCACGTGGTCCTCAAAAAGTTGAGTTTAACCCTCTAAACACCTAGCTCAAATGAAAAATAATTTAGGACATTACAGCCTGAATAGAACACGAAGACATATTAAATATCCACACCAATCCCCTCTGAGTTTATAAGCTGTGACTACTGAAAATTTTAGACTTTCAGAGCAAAGACAGAACGATTGACTACAGTGATGTGTCACCTCTGAAGCAGACCAAAATAATTACAGAATAGGTGGTGAAATATATAGGGCAGGAGACAGGACATTCTTGCTATTACACCGCTCTAAATTCAGCATGATTGAAAAAATTTCAGAAAGATATCCATAATTTTTCATGGAATGGAAATTGAAAGAGAAAAAAATATGTCTGCCTCAGATATCTCAGATTTGTGTTATTTTGCTGATTAGAAACAGCCCAATTTGTTTTATGATATAATTTGTTACTGTACTGCAAGGTTCCAATAAAGACTTTAATAAACATCACAACCCAAGAACTCATCATCCCTGGTTATGTCTCCATAAAAATTTATGACAGCATCATTCTGCCAGTGTTTCTGATGGAAGAATTTAACTTAGATGGTTATTTATGATTTTTGAGGGGGAGGGACATATTTGTAGAACAGTTGGATGCAGCTTGCTAATCACATCAGCCCCACACACCCATAGCGGGAGACATTTAGACTTTTTTTTGGACATTTTGTGCCTGCTGCCTCCCACAGTGACCTGATGCAAAAGAGGATGAGCAGTGGAGTGGTTACAAGCCTGAGCCTGAGCTCCAGCTCAAGCCTGTGGATGGGACACTGGCTCTACCTCGACATTGCCCTGCTGGCTGCAAGTGCTGGTACTGGGGCTGGTGAGTCACTCTCAACACTGGAAGCTGAATTCCAGTCCAGGCCCCCTCTCTATTGCTTTAGATATACCTAGAACCTGCCTGATCCTGCCCGGTTGAAACATTGATGAAAAAATGCTTGAATTGACATTACCCCACAACCCAATTCTGTTCTTTGGTTTCAGCTAATAGTTTTGCCTCAAGACATATTGAGGCAGTGAGATTATTTTCATACATATCTTAACAATACTTAATGCTATCAAATACTTAAAAAAAAATAGCTCTGGTACAAAGGTAGAGGTAGACTACAGAAGTAAAGGAGCAGAACAGCTGGGACGGAGGAGTAGCTTAGCCAAGGAGAGCAAAGGCTGGACCTGCCCGGGCTCTGGGCTTGGTGGGAACCAACAGCACTAATGGAGCAATTTATAAGGGGGGGCAGAAAACCAATGAGCAATAGAGGGAAAAAGGTCTTTTTCTTAGCTCTGATGAAGAGATCAAAGCTAGTGAGAGCCCAGTCCCGGTGATCTGGGGAGGTGTTGGATGTCCTCAGCTCCCACTCCACCTGCCGTAGTGGGTGAGATTGGGAGCCTGGACAAGCACTCAGCACCATGCAGCTCTCGTCCCTGGGAGCTGCTGCTTGGAGATCCCCCTCTTAAACTTCTATTTTTCTTCAATTTAAGTTGTAGCATAGAAAAGTAAAATAGGAGGAAGGGATGTGATGCACGCAGAGATAGTTCAGTTTAATGGTGGCAACAATCTGTCAAATTCCCAATATTAATTGGCCACGTTTGTCTTCTCAGTTGAAAAGAGACTTTATCAGGAATGTGATTTATATAAAAGATAGCTGGTTTTATACCTCTTTATACAAAGCAGACAATCTTGGCATAAATCAGCATTAAAACATTTAAACAATAAGTTGTTAACTCATAAAACAGTAAGTCAGCTTCCAGCACAAGCCAAAATCAGTCACTGTCAGGTTCTGCTCACTTGGTAGGAGTCTCCAGGCAAATTCTCTCACATCTGTGCCTTAAAAATAGATTTATCTCAATGCGTGAGGGATTTAGCTCAGATTCTCATCGCAAAGAGGTCCATTTCCAGGCCATTTTTATAGCAAAGTCATAGACACACACAGGTGTGGGGTTTTTATTTGTTTATTTGCTTGCCTTTTTTGTTTTTTAAAGGAAATGTCACTGTTTTATTTTTCATGGGTATTGCACCGCAGAGACCAAAAGTATATGGGCTTCACCACTGTGCCTTCATTTGTAAGTTCTCCTATGGCTCAGTATATGACTGTTCTTTACTATGTTGGCTTATGCAGCTTTTTCCTTTTCAATTTTCTTAGCATTACTTCCTACTGTATAGCTCAAGACTAAAAATAAAGGATAAAATGACAATAAAGGCTCCCAGGGAAAAACAAAAGGGAGGAAACATAAAAAGGACTTGTGAAGAAAAGGGTACAAAAGCACAAAGTACAAAGGAGCCTAGAGTTGAAAAGATTATAGAATTAAGGGGAAAAACGTGCTAATGTAATCTTAAAAAAAAAAAAGAGAAATAATTCAAATGAAAAGCCATCAAAAGGAAGATAAAAAGGAGGAACATTTGAAAAAACAGGGAGATATTTTTAGACAGTCTGTTTAACCTGAGGGGACAGCCCTCAGGAAAGCCAGATGTAGTTTACTGAAATTATTATCCTAATAAAATGTGTAACAGAACAGAGAGCACCATAACAACACTTTTAATGGAGAACACAAAACCATGTTCTCCCTCTCCTTTCATAACACCTCTGTTTTGAGTAGATCATGAGCACAACTTTCGCAACAGGTGCTGGCATTCCAAGCTCATTAATTCTCTGTTGAAATAATGCCTGCATGGCTCGTTCTTAGTTTCCTGTGATAAACATTGAAAACTCAGTTTTGCCTACCTATAAAATGGGGACATTATTTTTGGATCTGTCTTGCCCTGGGGGGAGAGGAGGTGGATTAGGGGCTGACGGGGAGTGGTCCCCAAGTCCTCTGCATCTGGAGAGAGCAATGGGGATGCAGCCCTGCTGGGCAGGAGCAGTGTCCCCAGCCCTGCCTCTCCATTGCCCTTTCCTCAGGCTCATCCCAACAGGTAGCTTTAATTTTTTATGCAGTGCTCTTAGCAGGGCTAAAATCAAGTGGCCACTCTGAGGGCAGAAGGGGAGAGTCAGTTCAGCTAGCTAAAACATAGTCATTAATTTTCTACATGATAATCTTTCAGTACAGTGCTATATTTAAAGCTAAGAAGTCTTTTTTCTTGCTCTTGTTCAAAGCCCTTATTTACAGCAATGTCTACATTTCCTAAAATACTACATTTTTGGCTGGGAATTGTAATATTTCTCCTAATTTCAGAAATGAACCCTTCTGAAAGATTAAGAAAAAAAGTGTTACACTTGTGTATAATGATATCAATATAAAAAAAAATAATCAGAGAGTGAGGATTCTCATTACTAAAGGCAGTCTTCATTTCCCATTTCATTTCACTGGGGCTCAAGTATAAAGCGGTTGAAAAGGCAGTTAGATAAATTAACAAAAGAAACATCCATCAAGGTCTATTAATCACAAAGGTGCAAACCCAGTTTTTGGCTTAGGAAGCCACTGAGCTAAGTCACTAAGACAAATGGAAACTGAAATATCACTTGGTTCTCACCTTGATTTAATCTTGCTTTAGACCAGACAGAGCTGGTCTAGATGCGCCATTGCAATCAGCTAATGTTATAAAACCAGAACATAAAGGCTTTTCAAGGTATTTGCCATGGGGATCTCATTGGCATGTATTGCATCAGAAGAGCCAGATTGTTGCTGCTAGACACACTGTTAAGGGCAAAGAGTATGAAGCCTATGTTTCACACTGCAGCACGCAACTCTGTCTAGGTTAGAGAAAAAGATATGCAATGGATGAACTTCTCAATTCGATCTGCACATGTGCAGGGAAAGGCTTTCACAAATGAGTTCGAAGGCCACAGAAATATTCAGAAGTGCAGTTCCCAGGCAGGCTGGGTAGTTGTTCCTGATGTTCATTAAAACTTTCTCATCATGGGTTACACACAGCCAAATCTTAACAATGGCTGACTTAATCATTGATGGGATAGGGATAAGGGAGGGGGAACAGGGCTGAAATCAGGGAAGCCTAGACAGGAGGGAAATTAAAGGTGAAAAATAGATTAGACCACTGCCAAGCTGTATTTGACATTTCCCACATGCAAACCCCCGGCAATTTAGAATGGGTCTGCACGGTCAAGAGCAGGTAGGTATAAAACCTCATTTCTGCCCATGGTCTCATGTGGAAGGTGGGTTATCTCTGCAATGAATACAAGCTAATATGCCCTGGGAATGCTATTGCCTCCTTCTAGGGACAGATGTCTAATGCCTAATGTCTAATGTCTAATTCTGTCTTGGTTCCCTTCTCGTTGCCCTTACTGAGGAAAACAGCACTTAGAATGGCATTTAGTAAGCCCAGAGGGACCTCCCAGTGGTAGGAATTCTTTCATCTGTAGCTTTTTATTACTTTTTTTTCTGTGCTTTTATATTCATAGCACATACGTTGAGGAAATGGAAGGGACAAGAAAGCAGAGCTAGCATAGGTGGAGCCCTAATCAACCCTCCACTGGCAAAACAGCTCTCATCACCATTTTGTTTGTGCACAGATCTTCCCCGGTTTATCACATTTTGGCTCAGCTTGCCAGGAAGAAAACGCTCCGTCATGTGTGGCACCACGTAACCAAGACATGCAGTCAAACTGGAGCAGTAATGAAGACGAATCGCACAACCGCACTCTGCACAGCTCGCGAGCTGATGTGTATTTGAGTAACATCGCTTATCAAATCCACTGGAGAAAATGACGGGCAGTTTGTGAAACGCTCAGGAATAGAAAAATAGTCTGCTAGAGGGACTCATTGCTGATCGCAGGTGGATCTTGGTGCACTATTTGGCAATAAGTAAAATGGGACCAAACGGTATGCAGCAGGCAATTTCTACCAGAAGGAGGCGTCTTTCAGGAGGCAAGCAGCAAGGGGTCCTGAAGTGGGTGCAATCAGAAGGTGTTGCCTGGTTTACCAATTCAGGTCCCCAAGTCTGGGACTCCACCTGGGCTTGTGAGTCTATTAATGTAGGACTGTGGCTCCCTCAGTTAAAAAACATAGTCCTGTCTACTGGCATTAGTATAATGAATCTGTGGAAATGAAAATACATGAAGCATTTCCCAAATGGTCATGCATATGGTTATGCTTGACTTCAAAGCTGAGTGCATTACTATGACCTCTCTTCCCCCACACTCTTTTTTCCCAAAGGAAGAAATTCTTGTCTTCGCTACTTTTGCACCTTCCTTTGAACACATCTTAATGTTCTTAATGTTAACTCCTTTCTTCTTTAACAACATACTCTCCTTTATATAAGAAGTCTGAAAGCAAACTCCCACGTGAAGAATGGTGTCAATATTCCCCTCCACAACCTCCTTGTCTTTAAACAGTAAAATTGTTGACACATGGCTCAGAATATGAATATTTGATCAAAATGAACCTTCAGTGATTCCAGAAATTTCATGTCCCCAAGCGTCTTTTTGGCAGATGGCCAGTAATCATCTACATTTTTTTCCATTTGGATCCACCTTGTTTCAGGTTTAATGCCCTTAGAATAGAACAACCATTATGGAAATTAGTTAGCAGCTGCTGTACATCAATGTTTAGAAAATTAATATTACCCACATTACACAGCACAGAAGCTGAATTTTAATGAAGCATGGAAACTATAAGCAAATTGACCTTTCACCTCATCAGAGAAATAGTCAAACACAACTTTATCTGAGAAAACTTATAATTTCCACCAGAATTCTCTGGACACGATAACAGAAATCTAGTATTTTCATTATAACAAAAGGAATTAAATGCTTCAGCAGATTAAAGATGGCAATAGAATCTAAACTATTACATGTTCTTACTGCTAAGCTTTAGACATATTTTCTCTTAGTTGTATGACAGTGGAAATTACAATGCTTTATAATAATAGATCTAACACATGAACAGAAACGGTGAGATATATGCTGGGAAGAAAACTGATCTAAGCAGTCAGCTGAAGTTTCCCCTGGCTTACGAACTGTTACCAGCCTGTACCAAGAAGGCAGCAGCACCAGTCCCTGGCTGGCTTTTTGGTTCCTCGGTTCTTTGCTTTGCTGTTTTTTGTCACCTTTATCTTTTCCTTTTTATTGAACTATCCAAAATGTTCAGTTCTGACCTCTTTAATTTAAATCATTTATCTTCTGTTATATTCTAAGACAGTTATAACTAGATCACAGGAAAAACAGAAGGGGTAAATTTATTATCTTCAAGCAATGTATCATGGACATTTTAATTTCAGCTAGAAGCATTTGGTTAATGTATTTTTCTCTCCTTTTTTCTAAAAAATAATTTGCAAAACCCACTTAGGAAAACTTGCAGGGTGTCTTTCTGCAGAGACTTTCTAAAATAATTTTGTAGCCTTATTAAAATACCCTCCTAGTGTGTGTTTCTGTGTATGTGCTTGTGCAGTATTGTGCATTTTGTAAACATGTGCCAGTATAAATTTACTTGAGGGCACATTCATTGTATAAAAGGCAGCTAGTACAGGAAAGTCTTCTGATGGAAAATTGTGCACACTTTCTTCCAGAATTAACTGGTGTTCAAAGTTAGAGGAACAGGTCTGAATGCTGCAGTGGCCACATTTAGTTTTTATTCACATTTAGTTGGCAGTAAAACAGCTCTGAATCTCTCAAATGTTAATAAATGTAAAAAAATAATCAGGACATTACAAGACTCAAATAACTAAAATAAACTGACTCACCTGGCTGCAGCAGGAATCCTGCTCTGTGCATAAGGATTAAAATTAACAGAACTTTAGAGGAAGGAGAAAGTCTGCTTATCATTTCCTTCAGACACAATGCTGATTAGAAGATGGCAACAGAACCATAAAGTGCTATAAAATTACTTAAAGGTCATCGCATGTTGTAATAAACTGTAACCTAATTTATTTTTTTTAATGCTGACATGAATCTGCTGAAACTAGAAAAGCAGGTAACTTTTTCAATTAATGTCAAAATGTTCCATTTTATTTTATAGGTTGCTTTACCCATTCTAAGTTAAAATGATGCTTTATTATGACATTATTTTATGAGCCCATAGAGACATTTTGACATTTAGCATAATCTTCCAGAAAGTCAAAAGAGAAATGGTTGCGAAAGATGTACTGAATAAAACACCCTGAAACAAAATGTAAGAAAGATTACGTTATAAATAGGAGTGGTGATTAAAGTATTGTTTTTTCCCCCACTTCAGATGTGGGGGCTCTATTTCCCTCCGCCTTCTTAATACTCTTCAGCACTGTCTTTGAAAAAAAAGGCAAGCATCTTGCAAGAGAGACCTTTTAAAAGCAATAAAAATCCTTCTCCAGCCTTCATTTTTGTCTCGTTATTTTACCTGTAACCATTTGATGACAGTTTAGTGCAGGGGTATTATGGATTTAAACTGCAATTTATGGGCAGTCTCCGCTCCTTACTGGGGCACTGCGGGTGAAGAGACGAGACATAAAGGCTTGAATAGTCTCACTTAAAGATCCTCTTTCTCCCGGCCCTCCCTGCAGTCGGGCACTCGAGCACCCCTGTTCGCCCCACCACAATGGGGCGGCGGGAGGACGGCAGCTGCCCCTCTCCCCCCTGCCAGCCTTTGTCCCCCACTCGCCTGCTGCTTCCCCACCCCTTTCCACAACAATTCATCACGGCAGCTCGCTGGTGGAGGGAGGTGATCTCCAAGGGGATGTTTAAAAATACCCCATAAGGGTTATTGAAGCCTGATGCTGTTGGGATCAGCAGAGAGTCAGTCCCGCCTAATTAAAATGTTTAATTTCCTTTTGAGCTGCCCCTTAGGTCCCCGGAGCAGCCCTGGTTTCCTCTGTGTGCCTTCCAAATGGCATTTCCCACTTTCCTGTCCCCATCAGAGACCTGAGGGGTGGGAAGCGACCCTGGGAAGATGCTTTCTCCTGCAGGCAGAGGTTGGAGGAGCAGATGAAGGCGGCGGCAATAGCCTGGCAAGATCCTCAGGAACCAGAGCTAAGTCCAGCAGGGTCTCAATGTCTGTGGAGCTTCATCTCTCCTCACTGGTAAGGAAAAGGGAGGTTATACTTCATTAACTATTCATTTCTAAATGCTGACATGGCATCTGGGGGTTCTCCTTTTTAACAGCCACTGCTTCCAGAGACCTGGTAGCAGCTCACAGTTGCCTAAGAGCAGATTGACTCTTGGTTGCCAGTGGACATGAAGTGTTTTAAAACACTTACATGTTTGTTTGGAGGCAGCAGTCCAGAAGGGAGAAGGGAAAGGTGGAAGGAAAGGCCAGAACCAGTCCTGCCTGAGGGATCACAGGGAGGACCTGTGCCACCTCTGGGAATGGGAAAAGGTGGGAAGAGCAAGCCACGGAGGGCTGGACACACAGGGGGACACCATGGAGACAGCATGCAACCCCTACATGGCTGGTGTGGTGTTCAGGATTCCCAAGCAATCCATGCTTTGAGAAGTGATAGAAATGGGACCAGCATGATGTACAGTTCATGTGGTGAGACGCGAAGGCCAACCACCCAGAAGGGCCATGGGCAAGGGAGTGGCACAGTGCTCATGCCTGGGACAGTGCTGCTGTTCTCTTGCAT
Source organism: Limnodromus scolopaceus (assembly GCA_028565335.1). Lineage (NCBI taxonomy): Eukaryota > Metazoa > Chordata > Aves > Charadriiformes > Scolopacidae > Limnodromus > Limnodromus scolopaceus. The sequence continues at coordinate 50,411,164 of JAOXNO010000001.1, read as the reverse complement.
GAGCAAGAAGCGAGCAGATGGAGCACCATCACACTCCTGCACATGCCTTAGAGATTCAGGGCTTGACCTCAGGTCAGTTGGGCAAGGGAAAAAGTCTGAACCAGTCTCAAGCACCACAAGAGGGGTGTTTGGCTACTGGGTGACAGGACCAGGGTAAGGTGGATCACCACCATCTCCCCCTGCTGTGTGGGGTTCAACATGGTGAGACCACCTGGTCCCTGCATGCTGTGGGGCCCAGATGGGAGGCTGGTGCAGAGCAGGTTGGCGAACTGTTGGCAGCAATTTTCTTTGGGAATTTAAACACTGGCCAGTGATAGAGAGGGCAGCGAAACCTTCCTTTTGGACAAAGAAACTTTCAGCTGCAGTGAATTGCCTGTGGCTTCCTTATAAACCTCGGGTATTTTCTGCTCTGGTGGTGCTTACTCGAAAGGCATGAAACTACACTGCTGAAACAAAAGGAATAAAAAAAATAAAAGAGAGAAAAGAGGAAAAAAGAGGAAGGTATGGGCGTTGCACAGCAAAAGGTGAATGTTAGAAGAGAGGGCATATAATTTGAGGTATAAGGCTGGAATCCCTATTGATCTCACAAGCCTCACAAGCTGCTTTCTCCCTGTGTGTTAAATCACCAGACCCCCTCCCTGGTACCACCTTGTAACACGCAGCCAGCCGGTTTTCATCCTGAATGATACACTTGCAAAATCTCCAGTAGGCCTCATTAGCAAGGAGATGCTAGCATTTGCAGACGTGTTGGATTTAGCTTGTATCTTACAGGCAGGCACGTTTTTAATGTCCTTGTTATGACAGCAACTGCAATTTTGAAAGATTGTACCAGCTCCAAATGACCGCAACTTTCTGCCTGCCGCCAGGAAGAGAACAGCAGTCACACCATTTGGGATCAGTGTGGAGATGGGGGTTTTCTGATCTTCTGTGTTAATCAGAAGGCAGAATCTGAAGTGCCAGTTTTGTAAAGAACTCTGTGTCCAGTTTTCCTCCAGCCCCAATGCTGAACTGTCTGATCAATACTAAATCTAATTCATAATGATGGCCCCTGTGAAGCTTGCAAATGTTGTGTCAACATATCTTAATAGCTTTGGCTTCCTGAGTAGCCTTGTTAGCTGCAACCTTGTCTGCTTCTGCTACTCTCTTAACTACTTCCACCTACAGAGCCCCATCTGTAACGATGTTGACCACTTCTCCTGTCCTTCTTGCTCTCTTCTACCAGCAGAGGCTTCCACACTGTCAGTTCCTGCCGTGTGAGTACTCTCCGACAAGCACATGGAAGAAAAAGAGAAGAAGAGGGAAGAAAACAAAATTAATTCCCTTGCTGATTCTCCCCCTCCCTGCAACTGATGAACCAAAGAAGGAAATAATTGCTACTCTCTTTTAATAACAGCACGTTTACAGAAATTTCCATAAAGATGATTCAGAAAGGAATGCATGGATTTCTTCTCTGTGGGGTGTCCAAAACGGTTTGTATTGTTCTGTAATGTAATGTTATTAGTGCTCCATCTAATTTATATTTGCATTTCCCTGTCTCCAGGGCAAATTTTTACAACTCACTTGCAAAGTACTAAATGAAGAAGTGCTGCAGTGCTAAAGAACTACATTTTCTAGCAAGCTTTCAAGCCGTCCATTAATTGCCAAGGGGCTGAACTTGAAAGGTGTTGAAGGACTCCAAAGAAACACAGAGTTTTCTCTATCCTTATGTGGAGTGGAGAGCACACAGCACCGTAGGAGGTCAGGAGAAGTGGTTGTTCATTACAGTTGTAGCATGGAAACTGGAAACGTACACACTCAGTGTCTGTAGCCTGTACTTGCTATGAATGGGAGTGGTTGTCTTCTTACCACTGGAACGGAGGCTGAAAGTGGAACAGAGGCAGACACATGATGGGTGACAGCTGGAGAATCACCCTCTATCTGAAGTGTCTCATTGCCAGATCATGTGCCACATCTGTGTGTGTGGCAGGATAGTTCAGACAAACAAGCTTTTGCTAGCTGGATACTTACAAACATTTAAAGAGCCCAAATTATAACAGGGTTTCTCCTGCCAGTTACTGCGTAGGCACAGAGTCTGTATCCCAATGGAACAATACAGGTGAATATAGGAAATAATATTAGTGCCATTAATGAATTATTCTGAAGTAGCAGTAGAATCTCCTTTACATGCACTGGGAAACTCATGCAAAGAGATGTAAATGACTTGCTCAAAAGTCAGATGAGAAATGAGTGGTGGTGGGAAGGAATCTGAGGGAAGGAAACTGATCCCCTGAGTCTCAGTTGCTTTCTTCACACACAAACCATTTCTCGCCTTTCAGATACCATTAGTATCAAAAAAAGTATAAATAACTGGACATAAAAAAACCCCTACATAAATTAAATGCCACCAGTGGATTCTTAATTCAGAGAAAGAGTGTATGGTATTTCAAGAGTTTGCCCACTATCTCAGGTCAAGCTAATTTGGGTAGAGCAACAGAAGCTGCAGACATGCCTGAATAGTCACCAAGGGACAATGGTTACTCTTTTCTTCCAGAAAAAAGCTCAGACTTCATAGCTTGTGGAAAAATTATATTAAAAATCATCAGGTCAGTAAGAGAAAGAAGCATAATGGGAGATTTCTGTTCTAAATACCTGATCAAAAGACAAGAAAAGAAAAGAGCAGCAGCTTTCTAGCCTTTCTGGAAAGCAGAGAGTCATTATGATTTCTGTGCCTGTGATGCCAAGGTGGTTGCTTTGTTTTCTAATGAGAGAATATTATAGTCCAATTAAAACAGGATAAACTTATTCCACCTGCTTTTTAATGTCAATAACTGTGGGCTGCAGTTTATGGCAAACTCTATCCACACAATGGAGAAGTTGCACCTGCTTAAACATCAGGTTTTAATTTGGCCAAAAATATGGATGCACTTCAGATTTTTATAAGATGACTCTGCATGTTTCACTGGGTGCTAACCTTTCAGATATATTTGCAAAGCAGAAAAGTGTAATATTTCAAGCCTTACGTTCCAATGTTTTTAAAACCTCTTAATTAATTCAAGGCAAGTCTTATGAGGAGAGGCTGAGGGAGCTGGGGTTGTTCAGTCTAGGGAAGAGGAGACTGAGGGGAGACCTTATCGCTCTGTACAA
>JAOXNO010000001.1:50362709-50407941 GCA_028565335.1 Limnodromus scolopaceus | reverse complement strand
TGGGGTGCTGTGTGGGTGGGTTTTGGTTTGGTTGTTGTTGTTGTGTGTTTAGGTGGTGGGTGGGGTGTTGTGTTGTGGTTTTTGGTTTTTTTTTGGTTTTTTCTTTTTTTTTTTTGTTGGTTGGACTCGATGATCTCTGAGGTCCCTTCCAACCACTACGATTCTGTGTGATTCTGTGAGATAGAATCATGTAAGTTTTTTTTCTCAGCAGGGATTCAAAGAATCTGTCCACCTGTTCAAAACACAGGGTGAGCCAAAATTTCATGCTGGAGTGACAGTTATCTCTGTCAAAGAAACAAAGGTTACCCCCCTCCACTGTTCCCTTTTGTTTGTCCCATTCTTTCCATTCTGGACTGAAGGTGTGATCTGAGGAACCAGTCTTCTACACCTCTGCAAAGCCAGCAAGTATTATTTGCAAACATTATGGCAAGTTAAGAACAGCACGAAGAACAAAACCTTATTTCGACTTCAGCAGCATGGAGGCTAGGTCGGAGGGAAAGCAATGCAGACACTTGTATTTATGAATATTGTATGAGCTCTAACACGTAATGAAAATTGTATTTTAAAAATGAGGTAAATGCTGGTCAAGAGAATGTCCCATCGTGTAGCTGTTTAGACTCCAAAAGTAATGTGTGGCTTTCACACTGGAAAAGAACCACATCTGTCTCGGGGCTGGCGTTTCCCTCTCCCTTTGTTTGCTCCTCCATAGATCCATCTCTCTCTGTTCCTCCGGCTTTGGTTGTCAGCAAGCAATTTTCTCTTTGGCAGGAGGGTTTCTGTGTGGCAGTGATAAACATCTCCCCACTCACATCAGTGAGATTCTTCATAAGGAAGAAAAACCTTATATATGGTCCTCACAAAGCCTGTTTCTATATACTGGGACCCTAAGGGCAATGGTAGTGGACAGAGACTATAAACATCCTCTAATGCTTAGGAACAAGTATCTGTGATAAGAATTTAATAACTAGGCTGTGTTTTCAAGAAAAAGACCAGGAACTCACAGTAAAACATGGAAACTGACCTTCAGCTCAACATTTACAGTTTCTACAAGCTGGGTACCTGCAGGCTTTGAATATGACCTTTGGGAGACCCAAAGTCTGGCTCTGTGTGAAGGGTACCTCAATGAAGCCCTGAGGACGATGCACATTGCAAGACAGAGCATCGTTTGCACTTTTTCTGAACATCCTCTCCAGCTGCACGTATGGGTCCCCATGTTCTTTGAGGACTTTCCTTCCCCACAGACTTGGTTCAGGTACAGTCCTGCCTCGGAGAAAACCCTTGCTGAGGTCTATGGATTTTGCTAGGCTAATCAAACAGCCACCCCACTAAGATCTTTTTATTTGCTGGCCGAGTCACGTGCAGTGGATGCCTGTGCTCCTCATTTGCCTCAGTGCAATATCTGCTGGCTTAGTTCAAAGAGCGTTTAGTGGTACCTTGAGCTGACACTGCACTCGGAGGGGGAGAAATCCACCAATGTGATGCTTTCGGCAGCATAGGAACAGGCAGCTGCTGAGCAGTAATGCCTGGTGCCCTCACAGCCACTGCTTCAGTGGCTCACCATGGCCACGGACATCTGGGAAGTTTTAGCTGGGTCAGATCAGTATTTGTGAAAGGCAATCTGCCTTAAAATTGCCTGAATTTTCACACAGGTTAGAAAGGGTTAGCAAACATTTGCGGTCAAACCCCCTACAGATCCTTGTCTAGACAAAGCCAGTGAGAGAGAAGGGGTGTTTAAGTAGGATCTGGAGGATTTGGCAAGCAGCCAAACCACTTCTTCCCTCTTTGTAGCAAACTGTTAAAAATAGGATAAGGTTCAGAAGGCTCAGATCTGCCCTTCAAAAAAAAAAAATAATCCAGATAATTGAAGAGTTTCTCTCACTGACATGTTCCTATTTCTGTTGTCAAAAGGAAAGAAAAACTAATAATGTTGGGGTTTAATAACAGAATATCCCCGACATAGAGAAGGTCCTTTGATTTTGATTGGGAGTTTACAAGGTAGGCTGCTGTTACCTGTGCTTAGTAAATAGTGCACAGTAAAATCATAACTGAAGGGCTGAGGTACATGTCAGGTACGCCACAAATAAAAAAAAAAAAGGGGGAGAGCTATGACATCTTTCATTTCTCTTTCACCCTGTAGGGATTTAAGAACAGTAATAAGTAAATTGGTTTACAGCTGTCCACAGGTAAGGGTTTTTTGATCACCAATACAACTATATATTACAGACCTGATATGTTCAGAACCAGGAGCTTTAACGGCCAGAATTGGTCCAAATTTCAGCCTTAGTGTCTCAACAGAAGTTCAAGTTTAACTTCTAAAACACTGACAAAAACAAAAGTGGCAAAATAGTCATTATGGGATCCAATTTGCTGCCTGGAATCCTTATTATTGGTGGCAGTCAAAAAAAAAAAAAAGCACCCATCCTAAAATGGTAGCTCAGTGTTATAAATAACCATTCCCTGTGAGACTGTTGAGAGATATGCATTCAGTTTACCGAAAAAAACATATTTTTCTTTCTGTCACCAGAGTAGAGGCAATATAGCTACACATGAACATACTGCATTCTGTCTCAAACACTTCCCCAGAGAATTTCCAGTTAAGTTCTTATTCTACAATTTTTATAGTCAGCGATGATACATAAAGTACAGAAATAACACAGTTTAACTTGAAGCTACCAGGCTGAATCTCTACTCCTGATCAAAGAATCTTGAATTGACTCTAAAACTGAGTGAATTTCATATGGAATTTATGGTGCAGAAATATGTAGGGAATGTTTGAATGTCATTTTTATAAGGATACTTCTTATGGTAACTGAAGCTGCTATAAATTGAATTATGGAATATGAGAGTCCTTAAGGTTTATGGTAGAGTTTGTGAGTGCTGAAATGAAGACAAAGAACTTGAGATAACAGGTATGTCAGCAGCACAGAGGCTAAATATGATCCATTGTGATGTAAAATTCAAATACTATATTTTTGCAAACATTTGAATTCCATTGTAGGAAAGTAAATACTGGTTTTGTATTAATTCATACTGAAGATGTTTGCCTCTTTGATGCTGAATAGACTATATTGCACTATAAAGTTTTAGTACTGTTAGTTCTTTTGCCACAAATATTTGCAGCATTTCATAGATATTACACTGACAAACCCCTTAGACTTGAAAATATGTTCCGTGCCCTTATCCCACAGAATCTATTTATGCATTTCACTCTCCTGAGTTTGTTCATTAGAGCAGTAACTACTTATAGGAGCAGATCTTGATTTTTTAGGTCCTAAACCATGCTACTCTACTCTAATTAGGTTCTTTGAAGCTAGTGCATTCTGTAAATAATTCAAACATATCTGTTCATGAAAACAGGTCCAAACGACCCCTAGAAGTATTTTCATACAAAATAGAGATTGGGATAACAGTTCCTAAATTTCTACCTCTTCTGAAGCACTGGGGCTGTGACAGGGGCTGCTGCTGCACTGGGAATTTTCAGTGGTCCAGGCACCTCCGTGCCAGCATCAAGCAGGGTGCAGCCTTGGCTTCAGCAGCAATACAGCAACTCAATATTAGTATGGTTCAGTCTTTCAGTTCTAATGTGAACTTCATACCTGTGCCTAACCATTACGGAAGGGAAAAAGATACATTTGTCAAGCAGGCAGCTTAGCTGAGGTTTTGCAAAAGGCTATGAGATGTGTAGTGGATACAAAGGAGAGGAACAAACCTTGGGTGCTTGGAGAGGTGAGGTCAAGGCAAGCGCCTGCTGAATGCTAAGTATGACAATGGGTATTGCATTTAGTTACCACAGGAACAGGTACTTTTGAAATAAAATGGAGAGATATTTAATGTTGGTGAACACAGTGCTTTTGAAAGATGCTGCAATGGAAATTCTGCCTTTTTTCTTTTTTTTTTTTTCCCTACACAGAACAAATGCACCAAAGGTTGTAGCTGAATACAGCAAAGGTAGCAGCCAGGCCAACCCAGCAGTGTGCTGCCAGCTGACTTGGAGCAACTTTGAAGGCATAAAAGTTGCTCATTTCTATGGCAACTTCTATGGCATCTAATTTTTGACTTTACTACTAAAAGGGTGCTAACTAACACAGATTGCAATAGTGGGTTAGTTTTTTTTGCAAGCCAATTCCTGCAGTGCTGTGAAGCAAGCAATCAGATTTCTGACATGGCACAAAAATACTCACAGAAAAATAAGGATTTGTTGTTGACATCAACTTAGACTACAGCTGAAAATCCAAACCCAAATACCACGTGCTTCTGAACCAGCAAAGCTTGAAACTAAGCTTTAAGTGCACACATACTCTCTTTAGTGTTAATCGGGCCATCCAGGTGCTTCCAGATATATGTGTTTAAGTGTCTCAGAGGATCAGGACTTCACTGAGATCTCTAACTTAAAGATCTTGTTTTCAAGTATGGCTTTCCCACTTTCTTCTTTTTTGCTCTACAGCACCTCCTTGAGAAGGCCAAAAAGCCCAGTCAAGGACAATATCTACTAAGTATTAAAAGTGAGTATGAAAAAGCAGCAAAAACTATATCGTAAAGCAGAAGTTTAAAAAATTCTGATATATTGTTCATAATGAAAAGAGAAATGTGATAGCTTAGGATACCTTATGAAAACATTTTAAAAGCAGGATGGAAGTACATTAAAAGTACAACTCTGATTTTAATTCCCTTGAGACATTTTCATTATTTAGACATTTCTGAACCTTTGCCTCAGAAATATTTTGTGGCCATGCCTTCTGAGACCCTTCCTATACACCACAGTAATGGTGATACCCTTTAGCTGGTGGGGATCTCAACAGTAGTACAAGTGTGTGAGTGTGTGCATATGCATATGCTTTACACAATCAAAGTTTAAGGAAGTAAGATTGTACAAAACAACAGTAGAGTTTTTGATTACAAAGATAACCCTTGCAAAACAAAAACAAACAAAACATTCTTTTACATCCTGTAAAGAACCTTCTAACTTTCTTTTGTGACCCCTTTTCAAGCTGCAGCCAAGTTGCCCTGTGCCCATCTCTATGAGCCTGTGGACAGCCACGAAAATCCCCAGTAAGAGCTATCTACCACACAGGCAAACAAATGCATACAAGCACTGCAATGCATTTATTGAAGTTGTTTTCCAACACAAAGCTAATCTACTTTGTTCAGCCTCACTGTAAAAAGGACAGCCGAGGCACTGAGTTATACAAGAAATTCTCACCACTTACCTCTTCAACAAAATCACAGGACAGATGGGGTTTACGGACCTTCTAATTATGTCGTAAAAGCCTCCTTTCACTCAGCCCAAGTTGCATGCACGTGCCCACATCTGTGACCTTGGGGATAGCCTGGTAACTTGTCACCGTGGGTGTCCTGCCACATCTGCGGTGTTGTGATGTGGGCTGAATGCTGGTGTGGGAATCAGCCCATGCTCAACACAAGGGGGGAATAAGAAAGATTTTACTAAAGAGTTATGAAGTTATTATGGGAATTGATTCTGTAATCTCAAAGGTAAAAGCTGCCTCTACTCCACTACCAGAAAGATACCGGTTTCCACAATTAGTAAAGTCATCTCCAGAAAGAAAAGGTTGCAGTAGAATTAAGCAGTATAAACATAATGTCTTAGAAACTCTGAGGTTACCTGTTTAAAATCAGCTATGGTTTAGGAGTCAATGAAATATAATATCCTTTTAAAATGAAGCTGACCTATAACTGCAGTATAACACTTTGCCATTTTCTCTTAAACAAATAAAAAACAAGTACATAATGTTGTAAAATAGTGGGATTTCAGAGTCTGTTAAATTATTAAAAACAGCTAAACACATAATAAAAAGCAGTACACGAATGATCTATATTTCAAAAGCTGAAACATAGCCCTGCTGTAATTCATACAATTGGTTTTGCTGCAAAGCTCACCCTGTGTAGAACTTAAGAGATCCACTTTAACAGTGAACTTTCCAAGTATGTACTTTACAAAAGGCCATCTCATTACGCAGCCAATTAAAACGATTTGTTTGTTCATGATGGAATCTAATGTAGAGATTTGTTTTCTTCCAATAGATACCTTCTTCTAAGAAGCCAAATTGGCACAACTTTATAATTGCACTAGTTCCACTGGGAGCTACAAAGAATTTTGTGAAGCTGATAATTCTTTAGTGCAAATGAACTAACAATAAAGACAAGCCACTTATAAAATTTTCCACTGTGAAAATTCAGAAACATTGTAACATCCAAAGAATATGTAGAAGATTAAAAACCCCAGGATTTTATTATATTGCCATCTTTATTGTATTACTTATGTTATAGTATTTATTATATTACCATATATATTACATTATCAGCTTTATAATTGATGCATTGATGAAGTCTTTGTCATGAGGATTTTAAGACCAACAACACAATCTTGCAAACCCTTGTTCTTTCCCAAGCAAGGTACCAAAGATGCTATGAAGTTGTCACAGCAACAAAGTTTTGGCTTCTGTTGCCCTAATAAACCCATTAACAATAAAAGCCAACCTAGGCATAAAATTTAGTAAATCATATGAACATGTTTTAAAATCACGAGAAAAACATATAGAGTCATATAGCCTTTGCTTGTAATGAATGTGAACAGTAATCTGCTATGAGGCATGCAGAGCAATATGCACCCTGCGCCGTGTAGCCTGTTCATCAAAACCGCAGTATGTAGAAACCCGCAGATTAAAGCACAAGATGTAGAGGGAACAGGAGGAATGCGCATGGAATTTTAAAAAAATTAAAGATAAAGCGGAACCCTAATGAATATGGGCAGTTTCTGAGGGAAAAATAAGGGTTTCTGTAGCAGACAGTGGAGCTGACTTTGGCATGGAAGCTTAAGTGGCATCATTGCTGCAATAGAAGCATTTGTGAAACACTTGGGTGCTTTTTGTTTCTGAAGTTTGATTTTTATCTGGGGCAGAAAAGGCAGCAGAATAAGGACCATCAAGATGACCAGAGACAGACTTGATCTCCCAAAGCTGGTGGAGAGATTGATGGTCCTTGTTGCAGACCACACCATCACAGAGGAAATGCGGCAAAAGCCAGACATGAAAGACTTACTTGTCATCATTCTGGGCACGGGTGACTGGAGCTGTGGCAGCAAACTACCATACAGGTGCCATGATTCTCATGCATCTCTCAAGGGGATGAAAAAAGATGGGTGCTGTTGGCAGTGCTGGGGAGAGGATGTGACTCCTAATGGTACTGACAAATTGCATTTATGGGTGACCAGAACTGCACACTCTTCTCTGCAGGACAGTTAACATTTCGGGAGAGACCAAAAATAAATATTAGTACTGAAGAGAGAGGAAACCATGTTGCCTTTCCTCCCTTCTCCTTACCCCTGGCAATCCAGCCCAAAAGTGAGGGAGGTGAAGGAGGTCTCCGAGGGCTCTGGGGAAGGACTGCCACACACCTGGAAGCTAAGCAGAGCTCCAAGGGTGAGACACAGGTTTTGTCACAAGTGATCCAGTGGCCCAGACCTGAGGGTTTTGTTCACGCTATGGCATTGAGCAGAGAATTGTGTTCCCTTTTCTTGAAGGCAAAACTTTGTTTTATACCATTTGCTTCAGAAGATTAAAATTAGCAGTTAAATGCGGTGTATGCTCAGACAGTTCCAAAGGTAGGAATTTCCCTCAGGTCATCTAAATTGCCTCAGGCACACCTCCTTTCATGGCTACGAGTGTGTGGAACTAGCATCTCCCTTACCTTGTGACTTTATCATCTTTCAAGTTAGTGCAAAGTAGCAGTCAAGTACCACCAAGCCAGCAGTGTGTATCATTGCGTTTTGGCTTGGTAACTCTCCAAGGTGCAGAAAAAAAGATGGTTTACGGTACTTTTTGAGCTATTTTCCTTAGGACAATAAATGTCAGTTTGAAACATCATTATTATTCTTATTGTGGATAAAATTAGAATTTAAACTTGTAAAAAATATGGCAGCGGCTGATGATACAATAAAATGAAGTTTTGGAGCTGCTGAATAGTTTATACTGTGAATGCTCAAACAAGATAAAGAATGGAGTTAATGCTGAAAAAATGAGCTGGATACATCTCATTAAGGGCTTACTGCTGTATTTGCATTTTTGTTTAATACTCTAATCCTGAAGCACTGCAAATGAGCTGTAACTTTGCAGTCTTTAAAAAATAAATAAAGATTAGATAAATGCAGATGCTATGCAAATAGTCGATCAGCAGCAGGCTACTGAGCAGCCATTAACGAGTGCTGGAAAGTTACACAGGTGAGCATGAAAAGACCTTTCCAATAAGACTAAAGGCCACAGTGATGTGTAGGTTCCTTCTGATTCTTCCCTTGAATTTGTCATGCAGGCTATATGAGGTAATCTGAAGTTATGCCTTGTTAGTTGGGGAAAGATGATGTATCTGTAGGTGGGGAAATGCATGTAGAATTGCAATCATGTGAAGAGACAAATAGTATAATTGCACAATGCCTGAATTATTGCAAGGGAAAAGAAATAGCCTTTTCTATTATTTCTAGTTCTTCTTCATTATCAAGTAACATATGAGTATCTCCCGCATTCAGGATTATACTTGGATCCCCTAAAAATGACTCATCCTAGATCAGACGAGACAGTTGCTCATTTATACCCCAGATTACAAAAGCATTTTAAAAATCATTCTTTCACTCTCCATTTATTTGTCTGCCCCACGCTTTCTTATTGGTTGTTCGTTATGAAAGAGATTTATAGTTTAAAACTCCATCTTATTTATCCCCTTCTTTTTAATGAGTAACTATAAAATAAGCATCATTTTCCTAATGTGCATTTTGAGTGTCAGAAATAGGCAATTTAAATGTGAAGCTTCAAAACACTATTAATGTTGCAATTTAGTGACAAAATATCTCTCAGTTTTCAGTGCGTCTTGCCACATTTCTTCATTTCAGTGATTTATTGCATTATTTCTCTGCCTGTAATAGTTAGTGCCCTAAGTAGCTGGTTTATTTTTGTATTTCTCCACAAATTAATACATTTCAGTAATGGCTGGCTCTACCTTTGTTTGACAATCAGCCGAGAGGAACATTGAGGACGTAAGCCCCCCATCATCATGCCAGGCCCTTCTCGACACCTTTTTTGAGATTGTCTCTCCATTCACCAGCTGCGTATGACTCCTGAATACTAACTTGGAAAAAGCTCAGCCGGCCATAAATGGCTCCGGTCTCGCCAGAGATCACCAACCACTGCTTTCTCCTCCTGATGACAAGGGGGAAAAGCCGTCACAATGCCTAACACCAAAACCTAAGTAATGATAGAGATTAGAGGTTTTCCCAAAGATTAGCTCAGCTTCATCTGCTCCAAAGCCTTTAGAGAGGATGAACTCTTGTCTCGAGAAAAGCGCAGTTGCTGGGTGGGTTTACCAGTCTCTCCTCTCAAACACGCTACAAGCGCAAGTAACTTCTTGGTACTCGGTGTGTGGCACGCACAGCTTCAGGGTGCTGGATTATATGCCTGCCTGCATGAGGCACAATGTAAATTATCCAGCCTCCTGCTGCTATTTGAAGATATCGAAAGGCTGTTTCAATTTTAAATATGCATTCAAAATCCAGAGACTATACCACCATGCCTGCGTTAGATATACACTCGTGCTGAAAATCGTTTTCGGACAGCTTTATACAAATGGGTCATTTGCGAAAATATACCGTGATGCTCTGAAAACTGCAAAAGGACAAATTGTGCATGACAAAAACCTCCCACCGTCTTCTCCTCCCGAACTTCAAAGCCTGTAAAAACACCATAGGTGCCCTCATCATACACATACTGTGTATGATGTAAGGATGTCTTAGCCTCAGTATTGTCATTGTGGGCTGAGGAAGTAAACCCTGGAGATGTGAGGTACCTATCCTAATGTTGTACAGCAGGTCTATAAAAAATTTCCTTGCTTTGTGCCCTAATCAAATATTCCTAAATGGCTGACACACATGCATTCCAGGGACAGTGTCTCCACAGAGAGCTAAATCAAGTTAACAGCAACGTTTGCACTGGGCAAATAGCCCTTATCACAAGTTTGATCCTGGACACAAGACCCTTGTGCCCTTGCACATCACAAGGCTTTTTTGTTGAGATTTTGTCCTGTAGTTAAAATGCTTGTGGAAATGCTTGCAGAAATACAGGACTCCAGTTCTGGGAGATAAGCACAGGGAAAGGATAGCTCCCTCCTCTCTCTGAGCATTCAAAATGCCTAGAGGGTTTTTTTCTGGAAAAGGACAAAGCCATTAACTTATAGAGGTGAAAAAAAAATAGAAAAAGATGGCCTTATTGTGAAACTGTGGGTTTTATTGTGATAAACAAATCATTTTACTGCCACAAGAGCAAAGCACTTGAAATTTCCTTACAGCTTAGTCTTTCTTTTCTATCTCTGCCAGGAGAAGGAAGTCCATTGCTTTAGCAGAAGGATCCCCAAAGCCAAACCACTCTGAGTTTCAGTGTAGATTAGCTTGATAGGGGGACTGTTAGCATACCTGCTAGACTATGGACTGGACAACCCCATGGAGCAGGCCTTGTGTCAGCCTCCTAAAAACTCAAGATCCTGTAAAAAACTTGGGGCACCCAGGAGTTAGAACATCCTTGCACTCTGGTCACTTTATAGGTGACCAGTTTTATACGACTGCCTGTGTCTGAAGTTCTGCCATTATGAGTCCAGATTATAGCCACCTGTTACTCAGTCTCACCCCGAGTTTTACCATGGGAGAACTTAAGTTTGCATAGAGCCTGAAACAATAGTTTGAAAGACATATATTCGCCACCTGCAATAAAATAAAAAATACTGAAATTTTCTAAGAGAAGTATGAAATGTCATTTTACTGAATGAGTTCACCTGAAAGAACACATCAACCAGAAAATTGTTCTCTACATGCACCTGAATGCTCTTTGATTACTGCAGTCAGTCACAGACCATCACATTAGTCTTTGAAAGAAGAAACTGCAGACTAACTGCGGAGACTTGGGGACATTAGGCCAGCAGGGCTTGGAGACACTCTGAAAGTTTCTCTCCCCACTCACATGGTGCGGCACTGCTGAGCTTTTTGCAGTTTAGCTGACCACAGAGGAGACTGTCAACTATTTCTCCAAGTGCTAATCATGACACTTTTGTGCAGAATAAAAGAGGGACATAATAACGAGCAGTGCCCTGGAACAAGAGGATGAAGCTGGCCCATCTGAGAGCACAATTTCAGGCACACGTGCAAGGTCTGTGAGCCCAGGCTGCCCAGTCCTACAGGCTGGTCCTTCAGCACAGAAGTACTGTCTCCTTTTGCTTATCATCCAAACCAGTCATTTATCTTTTACTCCTTTTAATTATTGGGTAAATTGGTCATTTTCTTATTCTGACATTTTAATTTTCTTTGAAGAGGCAGATTTATTAAAAAAAAGCTACCCAAGCCATCATCCTATATTAGTGCCCCTCAAGATGGGAGCAGGATTTTTTCCCTTTGAGTGAAGTTTGCACAATATTCTGAAAAGCGAAAGGTCTGAATAACTCACTCAGTCTATTGTATCCAAAAGGCACATGGGCTGTACAAAAAACATTTCACATTTTTACCACATTTTCTAGTAGAAAAAGAAAATCTGGAAATAAATGTGGAATGATGTAGTTCAGGTTTATTAAGTCTACTTGACCCTTATGTCATATACTGACATTTTAATTTTACTGCCTGACATTTAAGAAATCCTTAGCAGTCCTGAAAAAGCTAATGATTAAAAAACAAAAGAAATCTCTCTGCATAGTTAACTTAAATATATGCAAATAAAATAAAATAATTAGCAGCACCTTTGTTTTATCATATAAAATTATTCAGTATGGTGATTTTTAATTGCATATGCAGCATGTATTTATCCACAGCCTTTTGATTAACAGCATGCCCTATTTATTTTAGTAGTGATTGTTTCTTTAAATAGCAATATTTATAAAAGTGTTATGTAACAAGAAGGAGAGACTGCTATAATAATAATAATTTATAATATTCCTAACATTTGTCAGACTTCTCACTCCTTCACACAACTGACCTGGGGAGACACTATTACAGGAATGAAAGTACTACGATGCCTTTGCGTATATCCTACAATAGGATCATGTCCCTCCCAGCTATTTGCAAGAAGTCCTACAGGAACAATTATGAAATACTCTCATTCATTTGGCACAATGGCATATGGAAATTTCCTGCAACACTAATTACTACGGTTGCAATTTTTAGCCAAAAATGTCAGTGTCTAGGATTTAATTAGTCTGCAGCAGGATTTTAAAACTGACCTTCTAGTTTAGTTAATTAATTTGCCAGTTCTTTTCTTTTCTTTTTTTTTTTTTTCTTTTTTTTTTCTTTCAGAGAACCCTGTCACATCAGTTTTTAGGAGATTTTAATTAAAAAGATCACTACCTCCAATGCTAGCAGAATATCTAAAAGCAGTTGTTAAATATTTTTAGCAAATAAAAGCAGTGAGGTCAAGTTCCTATTGCTTCATAGTGCCCCCCTAGTCATTGCCCATGAGTGCTAAGATTGCTACCCAGGTATTTGTGAAAGGCAGTTTGCAAAATGTAAAAGTATAATGAATTTTTTCCCCAATTAACTATTCATCCCTATGCTTGCGTCAGCACTCTCTGCTGATAGTGGTTTCTTTACAGGAATATTTTTACAGTATTAATTAGAGATCTGTATGAATCAAAACACTAGAAGCCAACACACTGAAAGTCTTGGAAAGTTTGAATTGTCTCAACATTTCCAATGAGTGTCTGAGGCTGATTTCTCATTCGAACCAGAAGTCTTGATATAAATTCAGTTTCAGAGTTATAAAGACGGAACTGTGAGATTTTTTTGAGTTCAGTTTTATCTTGACATGAGCCAAAATATGCCTTTTATTCTACCTTCTTCCTTTGTGACAGTTACTCTGCTGAGAAGTTACACATTACTCTTTCCTGCAGAGAAAATTAAAAACAAGCTATCTAGCAGTCCCAGCTCTGCGGCACATTTCAGCTACTGAACTGTGTCATACTGTTTTAAAAGAAGAACTATAGTACACCTCCTGAAATGGAAGCAGCTGTGACTTTTTAGGTGCAAAGGAATCAATAAAAGGATGAAAAGTACACGGACATGCCTGAGAGTGCTCTTGACACACGCACCCAGACACAATTACGAGCTATAGTGCACTATAGTGGCAGGGGTTTTACAGCTAAGATTTAATCACCAAGAGCATGAAAGTTGCCCGCTAACCTGTGCAAATGAACCTTACACTTGTGAATGCCGGTGCACGTACATGTGCAAAATGGAAAACTTTGACCGGAGCCATTCATTTGCCTCTAAAAACCAGAGTGTATCTAGTTGGGTTAAAGACATTAATAAAACAATGCAGCTTCCAGTAATTCCCCTTGCCATTTTTCAGTGCTGACATTCCTAGGAGGAAAGAAGACTGGATCTTTATTAAACATTGAGAAGTAATTACATTTCTTCTCCATCAGTGGTGTTGCCCTGGAAGGACCATGTACCCCACTGTCAGCCCTTTCTGCTCTGCTGGCGTAGGGAGACAGGTCCTCCCAACTCCGCTTGACTGGTTTTGTATCCAGCGGCAACTTTGGTGTGTTCTTGTTTCTTTTTCCAGACTTCTACACTTTCTTTCAGAGACATTTTATTTGGAGTTTTCCGAATACTTTTCCTTACTTTTTTTTTCTTTTCTTTTCCCAGAAAAGAGAAGAAAAGCAGGTGAATTCAACTGATCCATTGAATCTGAGATATTCCCTTGGAGATAGATAGGCAATTTTCAAAGACGGTTTCTAAGGCCTACCTAGTATACTCCAAAGAAAAGGATGAGAAGCTCTGTGTGAGCTAAGGCATGTCTACCTGTGGACAGCTAAGATTGACTTGGCTTTTCCGTAGCACTTCAAAAGCTGAAGGCTCCCTGCTAGGCCTTACTGCAAGCCTTACCACCTTCGTGACATGTGACTTTGCTAGATGAGCTGTCCTTCTAGTTAAATGATGGTTGCATGGGTGACTGAGCATATTCAAGTAGGTCTCTAGAATCCAGTGATGGACTCCCAGGGAATTTCACTGCCCCTATTAGCCAGCCATCAAGTCCAGAAAACAGCTAAAACTACAGCTAACCTTAAAGACTGCCTTTTTGCAAGTCAATGATAACCTTTAGTCTCTATGGCAATACTTGTGGTGGGTCTCTAGTCATAGGTGCACCCTGTTTCCCCCATATCCTGGATGAGGCAAAGGACTTAAAGCACAAGTAGAATAATGGCATCATTGTGATAAAATCATTATCTTCCCCAAAAGCCCCACTGATATATAATGCCAGACCTATCACCTAGGATAGCTCATCAAGCCACTAGGATGAGCAACAGCTGTATCCTTGTATATCTGCAGCTCAGTCTGCCTGTATCTGTCAACTTTCCATTGCAAGGAAATGCTTCCCTTAAAAACCACAAAACGCTGCTACACCTTAGAAGCAGAAGAAATGAGACCCCATTCTTTAAAGACCAGGTTGTTGGAGAGATAATGAATGGAGAGGAAAAAGCAGAGCTAGACAAGAAAATATCAGAGAAAATAATTTCAGGAAATATGCCCATTTAAGTTCAGAAAAAGGAATCACAGCTGCACAATACCTTCTCCATAGTTAACATTGAGCATCTCTCCTGTGAAAAAAGTCTGAGAGAGTTCACCCTGGAGAAGAGAAGGCTCTGGGGAGACATTGCAGCCTTTCAATATATATAGGGGGCTAATAGAAAACATGGAGAAAGACTTTTGACCAGGACCTGTAGTGATAGGACAAGGGACAATGGTTTTAAACTAAAAAGAGGGTAGATTTAGATTGGATATAAGGAAGAAATTTTTTATGATGGGGGTGGTGAGACACTGGAACAGGTTGCCCAGGGAAGTCGTGGATGCCCCATCCCTGGAAGTCTTCAAAGCCAGGCTGGATGGGGCTTTGAGCAACCTGATCTGCTGAAAGATGTCCCTGCCCATCGCAGGTAGGTTGGACTAGATGATCTTTGAAGGTCCCTTCCAACCCAAACCATTCTGTGATTTTATGATCTGCCAGTGAGCAAGTTTGATGGTGAGCTGAGGGCCTGTCAGCTTCAGTGTGCTTGTTCAGTACAACATAGCTCATCACTTATAAGTTATGAATACAGTGTCAACTCACTTTTCATACACAATCTCTCCTGAACATCATGAAATCTCCAAAATTCAGGAACCCACACCAGGTGTTCCATAATTTCCAGGTATTTGCTTTTGATGTTGCCCCATTATTCATTCATCAAAAGGGGCCCTCTGGACCTTTACAAACTGCACACACCTGCTTTCATTTCTTGGCAGTGAGCTTGCCTGAAGACACAAATTCTCTTCAGATATATGTTTTCCCATGTTGCTGGTTTCTTCCTGCTTCCTTGCATCATGTTAAGCTCCGCTACAAGGACCACCAAAAACGAGATGAACTTTCTCTCCTTTTTTAACATGTTTTGAACACTGAACAGGTCCCCCTGACAGAGCTGGAGAGGCTTTGTTTCACACGTGACTGAAAGAGGCTGTGTGGCTGCAGTGTTTGTTGACTCTTCTTCCTCAGCAGGGGAGGGAATTTCATAGCTCACATCTTTAGCTGAATGTTTCACAAGCAGCATCACTAAGTTAAAACCAAAGAATTTCTCTCCCTTTAAAACAAGAATCATGGGGAAGTTATTGCCTGTCAGTTGCACGCTAACTGCTGACCATTTAACAGTTCAAAGCAAGTTCTGAGTAACATCAAATATAGACTTTGCTTATTATTACATGCTAAATGAATGGGTGACTATTTTTGTCTCAGATACCAGAGAGCAGACTAGCAGTAATCACTTGTGAAATGAATTAAGCTTACAGACAGCTAGACTGAACACCTCGTTTCTACACTACCATTAGCAATTTTGACTTTGCATTGTACAATGTATGTTCCAAGGGCAGAATTTCATTAACCTGAACATATTTTGGGCTCATCAAGTTAAAAATCAGGCAAGTAAAAGAAAGAAGAGTCAGTGTGTCTTTCATAATATTTCTACTGTTAGAAGTTCCAAGGCTTTCAAGAATTGCCTGAAATCATTAGCTGATTTTCTTGTTAGCTTCACAGTCTGCAAGGAAAGTTCCCTCTCTACCAGCTTTGACTTCTACAACTTTATCACAAAGGACCCAGTAGATTTCCTGTACCCATAGTTGCATTAATTTTCATGTTCCTTCAATAGCTTGAGGTACTTGCTCTGCCTTCACTAAAATCACCCCTTACCAATCAATAAAAAAAGCAGAGAATATGAATCTTTCAAAATCGATAATATGTACAATAATTACACAAGTATGTTAGTGACAGCCAGAGTGTCAAAGCAAATCCCAACACCCATGATCTCAAAACCTCCAGAAACTAGCAGAAAACAATGCAGTTTTATTCACTTGTACTTTTGTATGAGCCAGTGTCAAGATTAGATGATGAGTGGGTGTATTAACTCCTCAGCCTATTCCCTCAGCTTTCACAAAACAGGCTCCACTTAAATGCAAGGATTTTCAGTTTGATCAAAAACTTTCTATTGCTGGCTGCCCATTGAAATGGCAGAGTTCAGATGAGGTGGCAAAGAACAAAACAGTGTATGTATGTGAGTGCTAACCCCTCACACTAACCGTTTATGTGGTACAAAGAGGATTCGTGAAGCAGCCTTACAGAAGCAAAAATCACGAGGCTTGTTAGATACGATTGCAACAATGCAATGTCAAAAGAAGCTTGGAAAGTCCATGTTCAGCGAGGAGCTAGTCCCTTGGGTGAAGGGCTGGGGTATTCCTCTTCACAACATTTTTCAGTCATATTAGGAAGTTAGCTGGTGGGTGCTCTGGGGAATGCACTGCTTCCTAAATAATACATCGATGTCATGTGTTTTTAAGAAGCCTGCAGTCTTCAAATTCCAAGATATCAAATAATTTCCATGTAACTGTACAACCTTTTCAAATACAGAGGCTTTTCTGAATCAGAGATGTTTGCAGGCTATGACTGGATTTTCTAAAGTCTTTCTTAGCACTTGTTTTAAGCTTCACACTCACATCTGTTCATTTTCCTACAAAGAAACTACTAAGAGTTTGGCAGTAGGAAATGATGGGAAGTAAGGGTGGCTAGCACAAAAGTGTTTGTTTTCACATTTTCCCTCTCTGCAGCAGCAGTGCTTGTTCAAGGCTAGCCTCAGTTCCTGATGTGCTTGCTTTCTATTGGGTTGGTGCATAAAACTGAAAGACCAGGTACACAGCCTTGACCTTCTTTGCTTTTGACCATTTCCTAAGCATAGCATAATGGAGTAGACACCCTAACAACCCAGTCCTCCATGTACTCGTGAAGCATAACTTAAAATGGGCCTCTAAACTACTCTGCAGTTTCATCCCTTTAAGTATGCTCAGATCCAGGAATAAAGCAAGCACCTTACAAACTTCACCCACCCACCAAGCCTCCCTTTTATTTTCCTTGGGAATACACATTTCTACTTACGTTTTTACAGTCACAAAAATATTTTCACATGGATTACATTTATCTATTTCAAACTGAACATGCTACCCAGAAAGTATGCTAAAAAATCCTTTCTGGGGAATGTGTAAGAAGATTTACATGAACAGCAGCCACAGCTTGGTCATTTGTGTATGTTGTTGCCCAAAACTGTTATGGAATAGAGATAAGATGAGAAATGGAATAAGAGAAGAATTTAAGAATAAAATTGAATAAAATAAAAATTTAAAAGTACAGCTATATTGATGTTTCAGAGCACCACATTAAAGCTCACATTTATCGGCAAGAAACCGGATACACTGATATCAAACAACAGCTCTAGGCTGTCAGTCAAGAGTTCAGCCAAATATTGTCTATGAACGTGTGTAGTCTTAGAAATCCTTTGGTGACAAAGTGAGCTTGGCTGTAGCCTGCATTTCCTGTGTCCTTGGCCTCCAAGGAGAGCAATAAACTTGCGTGAAAGGAAACTTTCCAGAGTTATAAACATCTGCCCTTTGATCGTATTTCCAGACAATCAAAACAGAGAAGCTGTAAGTTGGATCAGACAAAGGACTAAATTTGGTTGTAATCAAAACACAAGAGAAAGAGAATCAATTTGAAGATCTAAATGATAAAAGGACATAAAAATTTAACACGATGACTACTTTATAATTTTAAATGCCTTTTAATTCATCCATGGCTTTCTCTGCTATTTTCATTGTTCTTAGGTGTTGTTTCCTACATTACCAAAGCCTCTGTGTTCATCTTCCTCATTTTTCCTTCTCATTTTGTGTTTTGCAGGTATTTTTAAGGGTTCTATCAGCCTTTACAGCCAGAAAAGACTGGAAAAGGTACACTAGAGAAGCCAGAGAATCAGCAGGAGGGAAGGTTTTCTGAAAGACTGAAAATCCAAATAGAACCTAACATTTCTTCGGGGTTGGCCATTTGCAGTTCTCTTATTATCTCAGAGCCTTATTCTCCTACTCGGGTTATTTTGCGCGGTGGTCTGCACCACAGAAAAAGCCAGGCAAGAAGAGATGAGTGTCCACAGGGCTCTTTTGACATAAGCGGGTTTCTCTCCCTGCAGTGTTGGGGCTCCTCTGTGAAAAGTTTCCCTATTCATTTCCACAGTAGGATTCAGGAACCAGAGAGTTTCCCTCGTTAAAAGTTCTCAACTTTGTGCAACCACAGTTCTTAGGATATCTATATATATGTATGTGTGTGTGTTTATACATAGATATTTAAGTATAGATTTGATGTATTTAATTTCTTCTTCAGAGCTATGCAGTTTAAAGATGTAGGCAAGTGAACTCTGAACATGAAAAATTATTAAGGGGTATCAAATATTTGAGTACAACTCCCTGTCAAAACAATGCCAGAGACCTGTTCAAGAAAGAAGAAAACAAAGAGGCATGCAAAACTTCATTTGGCTTGGTTTGGTTTTCCAGCTTACAGTAGCAGCATACTGCCATATTACCACGCAGAGAGAGAGTGTCAGATCTGTAGACTGGATAAATAAGATTTGCAATTAAGTCCTCATTGAAAAAAATGCCAAAATTCACCAGCAGGACTCTTTGCAAAGAATTCCATCTTTTTTTTAACCAGTTCTAACAAATGAGGTAACAGATGGCCCCTGATTCAATACAAGGTTGCACTGGCTCAGGGGGCTCTGCTTGTTCACGGGTAGCAGCTGAACCCCAGGACTGGGCTGCACCCTGGGAGGTGCCTTTTGTTTAATAGGTAATGCTTCACATTTTTGTTGCCCCCTCCCCTCTTTTTTTTTTGTGTCAAATCCTCAAAATGGCTTGAAAATGATCCCTCACTAGGTTTCATTTTTGTACCATTGGCAGTCGTTTTGCCCTCCTCCAGTTCTTAGGGGAAATGGCTTGCATAGCTTTTCCATAATGACCTCCTTATCTGTGCAGCCAGCAGCAACGTTGGCAGCGCTGAAAATTGGGTTTGCTAATTAAACTAGTGCTCCCTCTGTTGGCTGGATGTCAACACCCTGAAACAAGGATTTGCACAGCCAGGGATTGTATTGATTTTTTGGAAAAAAAAAAGTGGCTTTGGTAGAGTTAGAGTCCAGATGATATCCCAAAGTACAGTGTTAGAGTTGTCTTGCAAATGAAAGGTCTTGAATAAGCACCTTCACTGAGTGCAGCCTGGGAACATCACAAAAAAATTAGTTGCATAATTTTGAACTCTTTGCAAAATATGATTTCTCCTTTTTGAGTGTGCATGCCAAATTTGCTTCCCCTCCCTTTACATTGACGTCAGTCAGAAATAATTTAAAGAGTTTGAAGTTTACCTGGCAAAGAAGAGACATAATTCAGACCTTTCATGTCCTAATGCTGTTGATTACTGAATGAAGGCTGAGAACTGAATTTATTCTATGTCACATTAGGCCGTGCCCAAATTCAACTCAGGAAGGTTTCAGAGACAAAACTCAGCACCCATATTCTAGCTAAAGTATCATCTTCCAAGTAGCTGCACAACTACAGAAGAATGTGGATGAATACATTCAAATAAGGTTAAATAAGAAAAAAAATATGCATCTTGTTTAATTGTTTAAGACCTGAACTTCAAAGCTGCATAGCACTTTGTGAAAAATTATATACAGCCCAGTTTGCTCGGGTTTGAGGGTTATACTGTCTCAGTGGTTTCTACCTCGCTTGATGAAGAAGAATGAAGAACTTTCCATCAAGGAACTGAATTACATATCTGGAAACTGATGGAATATTTTGAGTCCCTGTGTTTATCTCGCTCACATTGATGAAAGGTGAGTCAAAAGAGTGTAATGAAGTTTTGCCCTCCTTGCTCCATTATGACACAGTGACAGAGAGCCTTATTATTACTCTGTTCTGTTTATGAGGATGGGACTAGACTTTTGAAAAACTGTGATTAAAAAGGCTTTCCACACAAAATTGAGTATCTTCACCAAATTACAAATCTTATGTTTCAGAACTAATGCTGTTCTCCATTTCAAGAAAGCTGTATGTATCAACTCTTTAATTAATTACTTACCTGGTGCTCTGTTGCAAGATAAATACATTTGATGTGGTATTATTAAGCAAACAACATTATCTTGTATGCATCCCATTGGGTTGTCAAGCACTGCTTGCATTAGAGGAGAGTGTCTCTGCTTGTTTGGCACAACGGAGTTTAGGGTAATTTGAACTTTGTAAACTAAAGGGGATGCAACACAAACTAAAGAAAAATCCCAAGACATATGTGTTTCAACTAAGCTCAGGAATTCTTTTAATCCTACCTCTTAGTAGGACACTGCCACCTGCAGAGGCATTTCTTGGCAGGGTTCTGGCACTGGCTGCTTTCCTGAGCCTCTAACCTGCCAACAGTGAGTTGTCGCACCTCATGCAATCTTGGTGGACATGAGATACATTCCCAACTAAATCCATTCCTGAAGCTTCTCCACCTAGCTCCCTCATTGAAAAGAGGTCGTTCCTCTTTCGAGACTCTTAATTTTTTTTTTTCACTACTCCATACTTTATTCAATTTCTCTCCTACTAGAGCTATTTATCATTTCAGTTTCAATCTCAGACTTTTTTTATACTTACTGCCCTTGTAAAAAGCATTTTCTTTATTTGCTGCTAAAGGCATACATTCCGCCAGCACCTACCCCTCCCCACCACCTTCTGCGGTGTCAATCTTTCTCTCCATTTCCCATTTGTGTTAGCTCAAATCTCGCTGAAATAATTTCTTGCATTTCAGGTACCACAGGGAAAATCAATACCAATTAGGAGACTGTATTGTAATAGAGATGTATTAAAATTTTTCGTTCTTATAGGCCAATTTTATTCCTACTGAAGGGTAAAATAAGGCAACGATTTAGTGACAATCCCCTTTTCCTGAACAGGGCTATATATCAAGTTAGCTAAGAGCTTAGCAGGGCATGCTGCGTTTGCCTATAGTGGAAGTCTTATTCCTTCCTATCAAAACACTTGCTCTTAGTTACTTTTCTATATAGAATAAAATGTTAAACAGACCTTGGTTCTGACCTAAACGTAGGAAATAGCTAACACATGACTTACAGCCCTGAAAACCATTGAGAAATTTTTAATCAATGTATATAAGGGCTTTTTGTTAGCTTTATTGGAAAAAAGGCATAATCATAGTGCTGTTTTCTTTTTTCCAGGCAAATGCAGAAGTCCGGTTTGCTTCTTTGGGGTGCAAATCCTTGGCACAGGATTTGGCTCATATTGCTGTCAATACAGGCAGGGAAGGCAAGATACATAGTTACTAAGCTTTTAAGCTTCGATATGATTTCAAAAAAGCATCAAACTCCACATCAAAATGCTCAGACAGCTCCTCATGAAAAGATACTTGTCCTGTTTTCGTTAGGGAAGGAATCTGTGGAGACTACATCAAAAAAAGACAGGGAGACAGAGGAGTCTCTGTATGTCTTCCACCACCAGGAGGGGCCATAGCTGCAACCAAGAGCGTGTCCTTGACTTGTACCACACCCCTGTCTGCCTACATCAAAACCAAAAATGACTTAATTTTTTTTTCATGTCGTTGCCAAACCCCCAAACCCAATGAATTTGCCTGCTCTCCCTCCACAAACTCTCTTTAATGGATAGCGTAAAGCACCCCACGCTGTCCCTCTGCTATTAAGTGCACCTCAGAAAGCAGAATAGAGTCATAGCAAAAAATAAGGACAGAGTATGCTGTTTACTGCAGATGAAAGCGGGGGGCTGGGCTGGGGGGTGAGCTTTGCACAGCCTGGTATTAAAAGGTAACTGCCTGCATCTCCGCTGCTGTCAGGAAGAGCTATTCTCTAAAGCAAATGGATGCCTGACACTATTTATTTTAAGAGTTTGAGAGGAAAATAATGACCTCAGACTTTAGTTAAGCATTTAACAAACAGCAAATTAAGATTTGCATTCTCAGAGAAATTATTGGAACAGGCCTAATCTCTGGTCTGCCAATCAGGCAGAGCAAAAACATTACAGGAATAAGTATCTCTCTCCAGTCCTCCTGCCTGCCTCCAGACAGGCAAACCCACTGCCCCAGGAGAACATGTTTTGCCCAGGTTTGTCCTCTGAGATGGGTATTGTTCTCCCCAAAAGGCCATTCTTTTGTAGCATGCAGTTACTGGGTGAGGTGAGGGCACAGTCTGTACGGGCAACACTACCTCAGTGCCTGCACTAGCCCCGCAATTCCCTTTCCCTCTATTTGTACACCAGAGCTGACTCCCTTCTCTGGAACTTTGCTTAGGGGCCTTTGCCATCCCCAGTGTCTGCAGCTACACTAGACTAACAGAGCAGATACTTAGTCCCTGGTTTACTAACAATTCTCAAGGCTCCCTCTTGAAAAATCAGTACTTCTCCCTTGCTTTTTTTCTGCTTGCTTCTTTTATTTTGTTCAAACAGCCTTGACAGTAATTCTGTCAAGTCACTGTCTCCTTCTTCTCCCTCTGCTCAGTGCAACTTTTCTTTTTGTCGCACCTTCTCCCTGCTGCCACAGTAGCAATGTGTTGCCCATCTGAAGCCATTGAAATGTGTCCATGTCACGGATCTCAAACTCTATTCTCTGAAAAACTGCTGCTAAACTTCAACTGAAAATGTGCAGTGGGCAAGGAAAGAGCCTGGTCTGCAGTGTCAGAAGGCTTGAAAGCCTCATCACATTTTTGTTCCAGTTCATAAAGCTACTACCTAAGGGGGGAGCAGGATGGGGGGCAGAAGTGGATGAAGCCTGAGCCTCAGAAAAGTGCAGCGTGACTGGTGCTAGACCAGCCCATCTGGTGGTTCAGCTTCTTTATGGCTTGCTGTGAGAGAATCGCACGGCTCCATTCATGCATGAAAAAAAGCAGAAGACAGAGGGTCACCGCTGTGATCTGAAACGTGGTGCTGTCTGATGCCACTGACAGTCTGAGTGTCACCCCAGCCTGCTGGGGCAAGAGGCAGAGAGCAGTGAGAGGGGCAGCAAAACCTGAATGGGGGTGAGACACCGTTGTTGTTTTCTTCACTGACACACAAGATTCCCAATTGTCAGTGTTTGTCGAGCAACTCTTCTTCCCCTGAAAGTTCCTATTAACAGTTGGGGAGAATTTACAAAAATTAATGGAAATGATGATTTCTGCTTTGACTGTGCTTGGCAGCTCCCTGTCTCCTGATCCCTTGTCAGGCTTCCTCTGCACAGGCTCCCTTTTGCCCCATATAGAGGTAGGGACCCAGGGTGTGACTGCCCTGCTCTCAGGGTCACTGGTAGCCTCTTCACTGCTTAACCCAAGATTTTACCAGTGTTCAAGCCTTGCAGGCTCTTTCATTTGCTGTTTAATTCTCCACAAATGTGCAATAATCAAAAAGTCCAACAGGCTTTGCAGAGACTTCTCACCCCATGGCTCTTATACATCAAGACTGAACAAGAAATAAAGAAATACATCTAAAATAGTCAAACTCCTACCCACTTTTCCCCAATTCATTTTCCTTACCAATCTAAAGTTTAGACTCTTTTAGTGCATTTAGGAGGCATCTCTTCATCTATCCTTAGGGCTCCTCCCACCTCCTTCTCTTCTTGGGCTGTGAAATAAATCTGTCCTTCATGGCTTTCCATCAGGCTCCTTCATCCCTATGAAGGCTCATTCAAGTCCCCCACCACGTTATGAGGCTATAAGTGGACTGGCTTTTATAAGCTGGCTACCCTCTGACCAAGAATGCTTCATTTCAGCAGAAAATTATCAAAGTGTAACCTTTTACCATAGTCAATTTCCTTCTTTGTCTCTGAAATGTTCCCAAACTGAACATGAAAACACACTGGAGAAGGTAAACAAGGCCCTTACTCAAAATGTGAGCTGCATGATGGCTATAAGCTATATATATAATTATACTATCGAGTTTGGGAGCACTTCTGACTGAGAAATAAACCAGCAGGTATTACTGGAACAATATCATAATAAGTGAATATAGAGCATTTTGTTTAAAAAAATTAGATAGAATAAAACAATAATGTAAACCATGGCCAGATATTATTAGTTATGTTTCAAAATTTTCAATAGAAAAGGTTTATTAAAAATTTCCCAGCTATTCATTTTAGTGAATTATGTTGTTTATGAGGATTCCTTTAATATCTTTTAAACAGTCCTTTCTTACAAAAAAACCACCTTAATTTCTTGGCAAGAACTTGTTTGTGTTAGAAATGTCTGACACTGATGGTCTTATTCAGTGAGTAATAGAACTAAAATAATTGTGATAGGGCCAAAGATATGGTCTTGTTTGCATATCTCAATTTTCTATTAAATGCATATGCTGTTTTCCAAGAGCAATGATGTAAGAAGTAGAAATAGCAATGCTCCCAAAATGTTAGATTAACTCTTCTGAAACCATCATTTCAGAAACAACAGTTCTTGATTTTATACATAACTTTTAAACTCCGTTCATTCATCAGTGACCTCCAGGAATCTGTGTTTTCAAACTGTGGAGTGACGGTAAGATACAGTGGAAAGTCACTATCATTCAAGAAGTGGTGGGTATAATATGTTACAGAAACTGAAAGAATTTGAGAATAAGAGAAGGAGAGAGAGAAATACAACTAGTATCCTTGCCTAGGCTCCATGGAAAGTTTTGCACTGAGTGTGTGAAGGACCAAGGGGCCCTTTGGGGCCTGCATTTAAGGGGAAGAAGCACTCAGTAACTGCCTGGTGGCTATCTGAAGAATCAACCAGGACAGCACGGAGTGATCTTGCATCATATAATGAAGGATTTGTGTGGGATAAAGCCACTGAGAAGAGGGGCAGAAGAAAAGCACACAGCTAAATCGCATATGGTCTATATAAGCTCTATCATGATACACAGGGATGGACAAATACATTCAAACCTCCTGTAAATCACCAATTAAGGAATCCATGGAGATGTGTCTGATTCCATTATACAGTTCTCTCTTGGAGGTGTTCTGTGTGATGTACAAAGACTTCACAAATGCATTGGCAAAGTACAAATCAAGAGAAAGAAAGGCATTTCTGAGCTGAATCTCATCTCCCCATTCTGTCCTTTGCACAGTTTGAACCAGCTTTGTAAGGGGGGGATAGCGATCAACAGGAGCATGGTGCACTCTCTTCCCTCCCGCCCTTCTAAAATAATGTGTTAGATGATGGGGGATTAAAAAGATTAAAGCTCTGAAACTTTTCTGCATGTAACTACTCTTCAAAACCTAGAATCCACGAAAGGACTGAAACATATTTTTCTTTTCTTATTTTGTGCCTGCCAAGTGAGTTCTCTCATTAATAGATCAAGAATAAATAGCCCACACAGTTGGCTCTGGTAATTTTCAAAATATGATATACATAAATTTAACTTTATAATCTCATGATAAGTATGACTGTACGAAGAAATAATAAATGATACAGTCTGTAATGCATCTTCAGATGCTGCCAGAATATTTTATCGCTGTAGAAAGATTCATACCATCTATCATGTGAGGAGTAAAGGGAAGATGTTTTCTTTTCCCCTTCTGTGCCCTACAGAGAAGCCAAGCCATTTGCAAAGTCCTTTTGCAGGTAGCTCAACTAATTTTCTCTGCCCGCATTGGGGATTTAACACTTTGGGCTGAGTTCAGCCTGGAGAAGGTAGGAACAATTGCCAGGGACCAAATGTTGTTGGTTTCACAAGTCTATGATGTCTCAGAACCACCTGAGATAGAAGAGTAAGAAAGGTTATATCTAAAATTGAAAAAGTGTGACTCGGGGGGGTTCATTTTTAAAAAGACAGAGGTTGGAAAGGAAACGTGGGGAAAAGTTGGCAGGGTAGGAACAGAGGAGCAATGGGTATAGAGACAGGATGTAGGAGATGAAAAGTTGCGGAGAAGTCAGCCAATCTCCACCCAATTTTTTCACATTTCGTGACCTTTTTTGTTCATTAACAGAACTGAAACCCCAAACCCCAGATGTGAACATCCTTAGGACTGCTCCGCTCTGCAGACACTGCTGTGACTACAGTCTCCAGAGACATGCTTAAACCCATATTAAATGAGTTATCTTGTGTAATACTATTTAACTGGAACAGCACAAGCAGCACAGACAGAAAATGGGCACAGACAACTAAGCATTTGCACAGATTTCCAGGCAGGATTTGCAGCTCATGCAAAGGCCATGCAAAGCCCCATGTTGCTGTGACTCCCCTTCCAGTAGCTTCACGCTACAAGTGAGCATCAGTGGGGCCAGCCTAGGCAGTCAGCCTCTTCAGAGTACAGTCTCACAGGTCTGTAATGCAAACTGTAATGCTCTAGACCTCTTGTCCTCATCCAGCATGGCTGGTGAGTTAGGATTTTTCCATCTCTTACCAAAACAAACAGCCTGCAGCAATATCTCAGTTAGACTCTGCTGCAGCTTTCAGAGTTCAAACAGCCAAAGTTGTAGGATTCTTGAGTGATGGGCACGGAGGAGGCAGAGACTTTTCCTAACGAGATAAATGAAAGAAAAGATGCTGATTTGATGAACAACTGTTATGATGGAAAGACCCACATGATGGACAGCTTCCCTACTGTGTTCACATCAACATGAAACGGCATAAACATCTGCAGATCTACTTGCTATCTGTATGATATTATATTAGCTATATTTATATATATTCATACATACACATATATATTCATACAGAGAGAGACATATATAAAAATATATATATACATGCATGTGTCTTTCTCCTTAAAGTGGTTAGAAGCAAGTAGTGGATAGATGAAGCAGCTGGTTCTTGATTAATCCAGGAAACCTGTGATATTTACAGGAATAGAAAGCACTACATAAAATGTGACAGAATCCTGACCTTGGTCAAACATGTTTGACATGTAATATCTTGTGGGTCTTGTGGGATACCTGGATGGAAGAAGAATGGTGAGGAAAGCCTTCTGTCATCTTTGCCTGGCTGACATACTTCCGTTTGCTTGTGCCCAGCAAGAATCGCTCTCCATCCATTTACCTGCCCTGGGAGGGACCACAGATTCTTACTCTACCTGGAGCTGAACATGACTATCCTAGATGGGTTGAGTCAAACAACCCAGTAATTCATCCACCCATATAATCTACAAAGGTCCAAGTAAACACATCTCTTCTTTCTTTACAAAATTCTGCAATTACACATTTCTTCACACCAAGTTCAAAGGCAAAGTCCTGCTTAATGAAAACCTTCCAAAGTCAGGACTGAGCCATCTAAGAAACACGTCCACTAAGTTTCTCATAGATCACTAGAATTGTGCCACTGAAAAGCCATAGTAATGTAAATTGAGGACATAGTGATGTAAATTGAAGACACAAGACTGTCTGGCCAGGCAGGACAGTAGGACCTGCTTCTGAAAGAAATAAGACTAAGCTGTACTGCATTGAAAATTAACTTTTTTAATAGAGTCTTTCTTCAGGGACAGTGCTGGTGAATCAAGCAAGCAATGCCCCTGTATGGAGAGGAAGACAAAGGAGAGAGGAAGAGAGAAAGAGAGATTCACACAAGTGGTAATTCTTTCTTTTTTTTCCCCTAGCATCAGGAAATAACAGGGTTGTATTATCGTGGGAAAAGCTACTCGCCTCACAGTATGTATCTTAAGGCAGGATTTGTTACTTTTTATTGCTACATGTCCCCTCCATTTCTCCACTCCTAGTACAGTTAAGCTTTCTGGTTCATGTTGAGCCCGTCCTTATTTTGCCACCTCAGAGCCATTTTGTAACATATGGTCTATTAGGTGTAGACTTGCAACCGCTTACATAACTTAAGGCTTGCTGAAGTACAAAGACCTAAGTATACAACAGATGCACAAACAAACACGGGAACGAACGTGCTGTGGATACAAAATGATGCTGCTGCTGCTCAGAATCAGATTTATTCTGCTTCTCCTGTGGAGTACACCTGTCTTCTGCTGGCGAGACTTGCAGCTCCAGCCAGCGAGGCTTCCTCATCCAAAAGTAAACTTAGATCTTTCCCTCATTAGTGCGCTCGCGACTCCCCCTCCCACACCTCGTTTGCACAGGGCATCTACGTGTTCGTCAAAGCATTTCATTAGCCTATTCAAGACGTACCCCCAGTAGACCTGAATGCGGTACACACAGACACAAATAAACCTAGATGAGCAAACACAAGTACACCTTGTGGGTTTGCAACAGGTTTTAAACAAATTCCCAGGAAAGAGATTAAGAGTTATAACAACTTTAAGTTGTAAGAAAGTGGCTCTTGTTTGTTACTTCCTTCTGGCAGTTCACAATCCCCTTTAAAAGATGCCGTGTTCCTCATGCCATGAAGGGAGCTTCACCAAAGGACCCTCAACTGTGGGTTTCTGCCAGATGGAGCTATTCCAGAGCCCAGATATTAGCTCCTGGCTCCTGCTCTGTAGCCCTGCTAAGGCAGTGCAAAAGTGATGGAGCCGTTCACTTCTAGATGGGAATTCTTTGAGGAGCCTTCATGTGGGGTAATTCTGTTATGAATGAGTTTACTTGGCCTGCATTTCCCTTGGACCCAGGTATCTGGACACGTTCAAGGCAGCCTGAGTGCAGAGGTTGGTATGTTGGGCTCCAGCAATCTGGTGAGGGATATTCCGGGGACTGAAATTTATAGAAGGCCTTAGACCATTAGAGAAAGTATGCCGTGAAGCAGATTGTCCAGAAAAGTAGTTGCAAAGCTCTCTTGATTAGCTATTATAAAAAAAGAACTTGTTTCACAGACTGGAAACCAAGGGAGCTTTCACTCCTTCACATAGCACTACAGCTTTGGGTTCCCTACCGTGCCCCCCACAGCCCTCCCACCCCAATACCCCTGCCCACACTACATGTTGGACCGACTCCTGCACCGTTCCTGTCCTTCCCTCACTGGGGTCACACCTGGTGTGTTTAGGATGCTTTTACATCTCCAAGATTCTGTCAAAACTGGTTCACAAGTGCATGATTTCCTTGGGACTTACCTGTGTGAAAACAGGAACCTTTTTTCATTGTCTGCTGCAACCACGCAGATAGTGTGACAGAAAGCAGGCTCTGAGGCAGTAGTGGGTCTTTTACTAGCAAATCTTTCCTATTTAGCATCCTCAATGGCTTTGCCGCCAACAGTTTAATCACCTTAGAAAGCCACAGATCCCTCTGACAGTAAAGGATACCGCTTAGAATTACTTCAGCTTCTTCTTCCTGTGGCTATATTGTCAGACATTATCAGCAAATATTTGCTTGTTATAGACTGTCATTGGGGGAAAAAACATGCCAGTCTTCTTGCCTTCCAGGTAACTAATGCTTTGTTGTTTATCCAGCGAAGACCATCTTCCTCGGATTGTTCTTTCTGTGTATATTGCTCATCCAGACAGGCTGACAAGTGACAAGCTGCACCCACAAGCAGAAGTAATTCCCAGTATATAAAGGAGTGAAACCTTTGTATTTAAAATGGCATGAGTTTGTTTTCTCATTGTCCCCACCTGCTTCTTCCCAACCTCTGTCTCATGGCTTTTTCCATGGGTAGGGCAGTATGAACATTTCTAACAATGAAAGCCTTATTGTTCCTAAAGGGAAAGAAACTCTGCTGTATTTGTTAGAAAATGAGGGATTTTGGAGCAGGAAAATTACATGCATTTCAATCACTGTTTCCCAAGTTCAGTATAAAATGATAAAAAGATTCTACATAATGCTTTAAGCTTCTAGTGCAATTTCACTTAGAAAATATTAAGAAATATTCTATAGCTTTGAGAAAACACCAGACTTGAAAACACCCACATTTTTCCTCTTTTATTTCCTTGCTCTTTTGTATTGTACTACAGAAAAGCTGAAGCCTTTATTTTATTTGGTTAAGGGTAAAGAGAAAGGTAGGAGTTCCAATTGAAATGCAGACACTACCTGCCAACTTTCGTGCCTCTCTTTTGAAAAACGCAGAGGGAACATAGGCTGAGACTGCCATGTAAAGCTGTAATACAATATTAAACACGTATTACTAGAAAACAAGACCTTCAGTACAGTAATGTGTGTAATGACTGGTTTAAGCATAATTGTGAACCATAATAATAATAAAACATACAAGAAGTACTAATTCTTAATTAATGGCCCATTCTTTTGTTAAAAGTGCAGCTGCTTTATACCTTAGGTGTATATAATTTAGTGTATCATAACGTATGGTTACATTTGTCTAATAATCTAGTACTGTAATGGAGCCCCCATGGCTGGGTGCTATTTTACTTTTCCTGTTCAAATCTAGATTTTTTAAAAAGCTGCAGACTAACTAGGCTTACTCTAAAATAACAGAAACTTCTTTTAAATTCAGATATATGAGACATAAACAAGGAAGAATTTGAAGTCCTTCTAACATCTAATATTAACACGAATGGTGCAGAAAAGTGCCTGCGTCTACTACACACTCTTCCTCTAAACACTGACTGCATGTTAGAAAAGCATCTTCAACTGCATTTTAACCTCAAAGTCATTTGCTGAAAGACAAATGATTTTGTTTTAGTCCTTAACAACTAAGAACTAAAAATTTATTTGAAACTGTTTTGTGCTGGCTTAAATACTGATGATGTTTTCTCAAAACCACAAAAATGTGTGTCGTGCCTCTCTCCCGTATAGGCTCGCCTTTCTCATGCTGTAATTCACTGCAACATATAAGCCTTTATTCCTTTTCCTATACAGGGAGTCATGTAACTCAGAGTGTTTTCCTGTTGTGACTGAGAAGATGAGGAATTATAAAAGACTAACACTACAATTTAACGCTTCAGAGAAACAGTGTATATCATTACTCCTCTGTAGCCAAGCACACTAATTAATATTTATTACACCTGTCAAACCAGTAGCCATGGTCAATCCATTGCTGCAGCAGTTCAATGGGAGGCTGGGCACCATATTTCTCCTTGGCAGGCATGTTTAGGTCATCAACAAAGACAAAAGCCCTTTTCCCCAGTGGAGCACTGTAAACCCTCTACTTTCTCCTGCAAAATTAAACCATTAATTTTATTCATGTTAATTTTCATCTTACTTTGAAAAAAGCAGAAAAAGAGAGAGAGGAAGGGAAGAAAAGAAGAGAAGAAAGAAGGGACAGAAATCACACACTTTCAGGGGAGCCTGCCTGACATTATTATTAGAACCAGTTCTTTTGGAATCCATGACCTTTTATTTTTATCAGATGTGCCGTAAAGGTCACAGAAACATGGGGAGGACATAGTTATAAATCCACATGGAGTTTAATCAAAGGTGGCACGTTGTTCTGAAGTAAACAAGCTAATAAAACTATTCCAGTTTAAACAAAAAAAAAAAAAGGGGGGGGGGGAAGAAAAAATCTTTGTTAAAGATTGTCAACAAAACTCTGATGAACATGAATGTATCAATGGAATTAATTAGGCAAGAGACATGAATATGTGAATTTTGGTGTTGCACCTACAGTAGGCACTTTGGCACCCTGAGCGAAATGCTTTTATTTCCAGCCCTGCGCCTTGTTCCAAAGCACGTCACGGTGCGCAGCGTGCTGCTGGGGAGCCGCTTTCACTCCAGCTAATTACAAGACAATGAGAGCTTGAACTAAAGGCAACTACAGAGCAGATTGCTTCAGTTCTGCCAGTCTGTATCCTGATTACACCATGAACACTTGTGACACTGTGAAAGAACAGCATAAATGGAAGAGAGCTGAGATATGACACCTTGCGTTTCAGCATGTACTATGACAACAAATGTTAATTATAGGCCTTGCAAGAATTTCCCCCCTTTTTCCCCCCTCAAAAGTACCTGTTTGGGCTGTCAGCAAAAGGATACTGTGCTCCAGTGTGGGTACTAGGTAACCTAAGGAGTCAAAAAGAAGACATTGGTTCTACTACTCAAGCTGGACTTGTGCTGCTTCTCTGGGAAAAAGTCTAACATACCTAAGAGACAGGAGGGTTAGGCAATGCAAGGAGAGGAGGCAGTGTTGAAATATCAGCTATCAAGAGTGAAAGTGGTGAAACAACCTGAAAACCTACTGGCTGGAGGAGAAGTAAAACATTTGCTTCTTTTGGAAAAGAGATAGATCATCTTCGTGAAGCCCAATCCTGCAGGAGTCTTTGCAAGCACTGAATCAGATGCCAAGGCTTATAGAATATATTACAAAATGGCCAGTGATCGGGTATTTTGATGTTATAGATGCATACGAATTGCATCATGCTTCTCCACGCAAAAGACTGTGTGCTGGGTTTTCAGTAGATTTGCAATACTCAGAGAAATAGATAAATGCTTTGAAAATCTTGCTGGCTGTCTAAATAAGTCTTTGAAATAAGAACGGGCTGTCAAACCTAGCGAGGTGCATTTGAAAATCATTCTAGCAGTTACATGACTCAACAGATGTCTAAATACCTTAGGAAATACAATCCTTTATGGTTAGATATATAAGGACAGATGTATACATATTTTGTCTCACACACTAAGGCTTGTTACTCAGGTGGCTCTAGATCCACAGGGAAGATTTAGGACAAGCTGCACACAGCTTTTAGGCACTCTGCCTTCTTAAGAAAGCCACAGCCCAAGCTGGACAGTTGACGTTTCTCCTAACAATGGGGAGAAGAGGTTCTGAGCTACCACCTGCCAACGCCACTGTCCAAGGACCTTATCCACCAGGAGACTGCAAGTATCAGAGCAAGGTGAAATCCCACTTTTTTGAGGACCATTAGGTACCCCTCTGCTCTCATTTCTCATCAGCCCATGTAATCGCTTATTGCTTGGTGCAAGAAACAGGAACCGTGCCAACCCCAGGAAAATGCCCTGGGTAGGGCAGCTCTCCTGAGAAACAGCATCAATCCCTGCCCAGGTGGAGGGTCCCCTGGCTCCCACCAGGGGAAGCGCAGGCAGCCGGGGAGCTCGAGGCAGAGCAGGGGAGGTGGGCTGCAAGTGCCGGGAGGGGTGCCTGAAATGAGCACTAAGTGCCGGTGTCTGTCTTGTGAGTCTAACCTATATTTCCTGGCTGTTTAATTCCTCCACAGGGTTTATTACGCGAGGCCGATGAAATGTATCAAGAGCTACACTGTGGGCTGAATGTGGAAAGAAGCCATTTTCCCTGTGCAAATAATTATAGAACTAATTCTCGGGTCTTTTGTCAGCTGTCTCGTCTCTCCCTTAAACACTGTCGGATGGTTGTACTGCCATAAAACAGGTTCAAAATAATACTTGAAATTAATACAGCTTGATTTAGATGATCATTTATTTTATGGGCCTAGTTAAAATGTCAGGGAGATTAAACAGAAGATAAACTTTGTATTTGGGCCTTTATGCTAGAGTAATTCTAGCAGCTCAGTGACTTGTTTTGAGAGCCTACTGTTAAGAGCATTTTTCCTTTTCCCTGACAAATGAACTGATAGTTAGCCATCAGTTAATTACTGACAGATAGAGGTGATATATCAGATAATACTTTGTATCAGAGAATCACAGGAATTAGATGCAGAAAAGACTTCTTACGTCATTCATTTCCTTACCAATATGGAGCTGTTTTGTATTCTGTATTTCTATATTGTTCATTTTACATGACCTAAGAAATGCTGCTTTCATTGTTTCTCTTGGAGTCTATTCATTAACAGGAGTTTTTTTTTCCTAATATGCAGCTTAAATGTTCATTACCTTATTATGCTTCACAATGAACTGAATCCAGTGCTTCCAGCATATAGTCATAATTTTTACCTATCAGCTGGAAGTGTACTCTACTGTATGAAAACGTCAGAATTATCATACAGCTACTGCCTGATAAAACATTACTCAAATCCTGTAATGTTTTCAAATCTTGAGCTATTAATAATTTAACATAATTAATTCAAAACACTTCACTCAATGTGAACCAGAGAGAGACGATGGGGAAATGATGCATATTCCATCTTTCAAGGGTGGAATTAAATATGGAAAACAAGGAAAAGATAAAGAGCTGCCAACACTTACTTGGAGTGTAATTCACCTGTTTTGAACTTGCTATAAATTTCACGTTTCTAAGACTTTCAACTAACTTCAGAGGCATAAATAAAAAAATCCTTTCCCCTATCACAAGTGAACAATTTAACATGGTTAGAGCTGTTTGTCAGGCATAAGAAGAAAAGAAACAAATTAACAAATGGGGAGATTTTTCTACAAAGGGAAGTAACAATTAAGCAAACGAAGTCTTGTAAAAAATCCTTTAAAATGCAATACACAGAGATTCCTTCCTCTTTTTGTTAAGGCTTATCAGCAAGGAGTATTGTATCACTAATTCTTTTCCTTGATTAAACCTTCTTTAAAAACAGCTTGTTGTTGCTCTTTTCATGACAGGGTTGCTTTTTAAATTTTATTTATTTAAATCAAGGCTGGACCCAACCTTTGTTCTTCTGGTTGGATATTCTTGCTGTTAGAAAGAACTGCAGGTGCTAAATTATGGCACAATACATCGCAGCTGCAGAAGTGCACCTGGAAAAAATTAGGCTAGTAATGAAAATTTCACCTGAAAAGTGCCAAATTGGAAGTCTCAGAGATTGAATGCTTCCATTAAGCCACCACTCAGGAACTAACCAAGTAATAAATATTGAAACTTTCTCTCTT
Organism: Limnodromus scolopaceus; assembly: GCA_028565335.1. Classification (NCBI taxonomy): domain Eukaryota; kingdom Metazoa; phylum Chordata; class Aves; order Charadriiformes; family Scolopacidae; genus Limnodromus; species Limnodromus scolopaceus. The sequence goes on along the minus strand of JAOXNO010000001.1, from coordinate 50,372,991 downwards.
CTTTACTTAGACCATGAGGACTTATTTCAGATGTATTTTGCTCTATATTTGGGGAAAGAAGGGAAGAACACAGAGAGAGCATGTTCATCTCTCATCTCCATTAAATCCCTAGCCAACCTCTGCTGCCAATAGAGGTACCAATTAGTGCTAATTGTAGTAGACACTAATAGTGTAGACACCTGTCACTATCTATTGAGCTGGGACCATCAGTAAATTCACAAAGGCCACCAAAAAAGCATCTGGAATAATAACGATCATCATTTTGGTACCGACCCAGTCTGAAATTAAACTGTTGATTCCGAGGCAAAAAGCTGAGCAATGCTTTTCGAAGGTACAATAATCTAATAAAAGTAATGCACATATATATATATTGTTTTTTATTACAGAAACACACAAAAAAAGATACAGGACTAGTTACCATAGCAACAGTGCTTCCTGCACTGCACGGACCAACAATCTTCTCTATTTTGGAGCATTACAATGGATTCATGCTTTATAAAAAGAAGCTGAGTGGTGAAACCTAAATATTCCCTCCCAGGCAGTGGCAGAACCTGTGTGGGGAGAGTGATGAGCCCCAGCTGGTCCTGATTCCCTGCACAGCTGGCATGTACATCACTCATATCCACATAGGCAACGTTCAGGTTCTACTATTTCACGTGTAATAATGCCATAATTTCATATATAATGTGTCACAACGCAATGAAAGGTAGCCACCTTTCATTTTGACAAAAAGGACGCAGTCTGTCAGCTTCGCCACAACAAGGGCAGTTCAAGGGCCGAGCCTGAGCGTGTTTCCAGGCCACCTACCGATTATGTGATGTAAGTCATTCCATTAAATGCTCCCTTCCCTCAAAGTGGTTGTGGGAAAGACAAAAGCCCTTATGATGTGAATCATGCTAAATCAGCCATCCAGACACGGGACATGTGCTGCTTGGACTGGGGATGGGAATCAGCACCTGTTGGTCTTGGGGGAGCTTGTATTTCCCACAGTTACTCTGCAAGCACTCCAGGCACACTCTGCAAGCACTACTAGAGTGATAACAAGCCCATAAAACACTGAATGTTAGAGATTACATGTAAGCATGATAGAGAAAAATTAAATCCATTAGAAATCCCTGCCAGGCTGCGATTAGCTATTATTATATTTTAATTCAGTGTAATATATACAGTGCATAAAAGAAAAGCTAACAACATAAATGAGAGGGAAGTTAACAAACACATTAATTTCCATTTTAACTTAGGCCTCTTGCCTGGAATAAATGGAAGCAGTAACTCGCATAGATGAGTAAGATCTGTTCTGATACCTTCTGTATGAGGGAACCCTGCAGAAACACCAACAGGATGCAATTTGTGAGAGGCTTCTTTCTGGCAATGAAGGGAACTGCCTGCAGTCCTCAGAGCAGGTCATTTTTACGTCTTGTGGAACAGCTGGACAACCACAGATTCTCAGGCAGTTTCCTTCCATTGAAGTAAAAGGGGGATTGGGAGTATGGAGGGTTCCTGCAAGCTGTTTCCTGCTTGAAGCTGTGCACAAAACAAATTCACAGGAATATGTTTAGATAAGCAAATCCTTTTCCTAAAGACAGACTTGTTTCATTTTCAGTCCACAAAGTATCTTTCTGGACTTCTGCATGTTGGGAAATCTGCCACAAAGCTTCTCTCTATATTCTAATTTCCTGTAGGGCTGCATCGCTGCGCCAGCAGCACACATCAGCTCCAGCAGCACCTGATGGGCCCAGCGATGCTGGTAAGGACAGTCTCTTTTCTTCATCCCTCTCCTGGAGGAAGCACAGGAAAGGTTTGTGTTAATCAGTAACTCTCCAGGGACAACTTGGACCTGGAGTTCGCCTTGGCTCACCAGAGGGCTGTGCAGACAAGCATGGAAAAGTGCTAGTTCGCTCCTTGCCTTTCAGTACAGCGCTTCACGTTCCCCAAGCAGGCGTGAAGTGATGTGCTTAACAGTGCAACCTGCCTTTATGCCCTGGCGGAAAATATTGCTGCAAGCAGCTAAGTTTCCACTCAGGGGCCTAAGTGTACACCCTGAAAGACCCTGTCTGTGAGAGAAGTTACTTGGCAAAGATCTACCTCTTTTTTTTTCAAGAATTAATTAAATGTGGTCACCAAGGAATGGTGAAACAGCTCAGGAAAAGAACTTCAAAAACAGAAGCTGTAATCAAACTATGAAAATCGCTCAACCCACATTTGCTCCAGCAGGTGGGTAAATGCAATCTGCTCTGAGAGAGAGGCAGCACAAGAAAAGCTTGAAGAAGAAGATGAAGTTGTTTCTCCTGCCCCTGAAAAGCATCTTTCCCCATCTCATGTTCCAGGGCAGAGTACATTGACTGACACAGAAGAGGGTACACTGCAGCCCACACCTCCCCCTCACTGCCCTTCAGCAGAGGGTTTGGACAAGTTACAAACGAAGCAGACACAGGCAAAGAAGTACAGGGTGTTCTTCCTCCCCCACCAGTTCAAAGAAGGGCAGCCCAATCTTTGTCATCAGGGGATGAAAGAAATCTCATTTTTGAGAGCACACTGTGCACTAACTGTTAGTCCCCTTATTTATTTGACTGCTTAATTCAGTACGTGACTTCAGGCATGTAGGCAGACGTCTGGTGTTCATTTTCAGTCAGTTGACAAAATGCCTGGAAGTTTGAGTCATTTGATCAAATACTTCATTGAAATAATCACTGACTGAATCCCTCTGACAGATCCAGGATGGGTTCTCCTTTAGCTAGTTTCTTTATAGACCAGAAAGTTGCTTTGTGCTGTGTGTGTAACTTAAGCACCTCTTTGATCAGGCAGTTTGACAGTGTTTGTTACTCTGAAGGTACACCGTGCTCTGCTGTCACAGCCTCCTGCTGCCTCCACTCTGCCTGAAAACCATGTGTGATGGACTCTTTCCTCCTCCCTCCTCCCTGGTCTCAGCTGATGACTGTCTTGGTGGACCTGGCTGGTTTCATCTGGCTTCCTTCATCTTACTGCCGTACTTCTGTGCCCCCAGGAGAGCCCTGCACCCTGCTCAGGCTCCCCTTGGTCCTCACCCATGAACATCTGCATTGGAAATGTTCTGTGGGGGCTTCCCTGATACCACAACCACCCACAGCCTTCTCTTAATAGCTAGGCTGCATTTTCCGAACTGCTACCTGTGTTTCCACACATCTAACTTCCACAAAACCCACCTCAAGATGACAACCACCTATACCATGTGGACCAAGTTGGGTGCTGTGTCATTCCATCCTTGACTTTTACTACACTAGATTGTGTTGATTTGTACACAAAATGCAGCATGCTTTGTGCCTGGGCTTCCAATTTAGCGGCAGATGTTTAGCAATTAAAAAGTTAATAAAATACAAACAATGACCTTTCTTACAATAGTTTCTGTGTTCTTTGCTTTTATAAGTCTCTGTGATCAACTGGAAACCTTAAAATGAAGCTCTGCAACATCTGTACTACAGTTTGATTTCATTGCCAGGAAGTGCTTGTAGATGCATACATTAAAGATTCACTCACTCCGAGTAAATGTTTCTGAAATGTTTGCTATGTGCTTCAGTTGAGGGGGCCAAAGTAACTCTGTAGAACTATGCTGCAAGTTGTGTCACTATGATCCTGACCTCTAACAAATAACCCTGAGTGATCCTGGCCAGGTATAATCAGGGAAGAAACCCCACTAGTCCATAAAACTATCTGAGACGGGTAGCTGGGGTTTCTCATCAATAAAAAGTACATTTCTTTCATACAGTTTTGGAATACCACATTTCAGGTTCTTCAGGAGCTTTTGGCACAGAAGCAGACATAAAAAGATTATGAAAGGCACTTTTTCCAAAATATTTAACAGTTTTTTCCAGGCATATATTACATTTTTTCAGAATCTGCATGTTCTCATTCATTTCATAGCTAGTCCACTGCAATCCATCACTCAAACAGATGGACTTTTCAAATAATTTTTATGAAATGGAAAATCAAAACACAAGTAATCAAAAATTGGCAATTTTTGACCATCTCTGCGATGAACTAGCACTTTCCTAGAGTCTGTTCAAGTGCTGTTTTATAACCAGACCCACAAGGGTAGCTGATTCAGAGCCCTGTAAGGCATCTCGTTAGCATCCTTACTTAGGAATATGCTGGGCCACGAACAAGGCAGTCGGTGTCTGTGTGTGATGGGAAGCATGAGGACAAGACCCAAGGGAAGAGGTACTAGAAGGGAGGAAAATGTATTTTAATGTATCTGTACTAGGCTTTTTTTTTTTAATCTCGACATTTGTCAATCTTTCTTTGCATACTATTCATTTAAACGCTAGTTGGATTGACTTTCTTGTGGCATTGCATCTGTACTTTATATAAAAACCTGTCCCCTCCTGAGAATTTTCCTCATTTGATAGAAAATTCCTATTTTAGTTTGGGCTAAAACAGTGCAGCTGACTACCTCAGACAGCACGAGTTTATGGTGATCTTGCCAGGATTGGGACCAATCACTTTTGGATATTTAGTTGCTCCAAATCTTCTTCCTAGACTATCTTAACATTCTCTTTGGTGACAGAAGTTTGAAAACACTTCAGGTTAAAGAAAAATATAATTATAAAACAAATATACATTGAGCAAGTGGTTTATCTTGACTATTCAGAGATGAAAATGGTCATGACTTGTGAGCCCCTCAGCAAATACCCTCATGGCGTTTCCTAGTCCTTTGTACTGTTGGTAGAATACATTTCTCCATTCGCTAGAATTTGTCAGTTTTGATAATACCATTTATCAAACTCCACTGTGCATAAAAATGTATTCTTTATGTAGCTGGACTATTTATGTTACGGCTGAGTCAAATTCTTAGTTTTGTTTGCTCAGGGAAGCTGCAATTATTACAGTAAGTTTTGAGACCAAAAATATCATCTATAATGTTCTTAACGACTCGTGCCCACACTGAGCACTTTCAGCACTTTCTCCTTACTTTTATTTATTTATTTATGCATTAATTGATGTGTGATGTTGCCCACAGATCTCATTTCTGGCACTTGCAAATACAAAGTTCCAAGTTTTGCCTAGGCTGGCTGGCGAGCGACTCTCTCCATATTGAAAGGTGCAGAATATGGTATGAGCTCCCTTTTATCATGCCAATTAATGTTTGACTTGTTTGTCTGCCATGTGATGAATTAAAAATGCATGATTTAGATGCTGGAGAGCTAGCCATTTTCTAGATATAATCCCCTGGATGCTGCCATTCTTCCAGTTGATCTTTTTGCCCTCCGTGTGTTGGCGAGTACCATATATAGCCTACTGCTCAGATCTTTCCCTAACAGATGGCTCTCTTTACTAGTTGGGACCCAATCTGGTGATTCCCTTTAATATGCTTTAGACTGAAGAATATCCAGGGACAGGCAGCTGATTCATTCTCCTGAAGCAAAAACAGCTAAGAAGATAAAGTTAAGTAGACGTGCTTTCCGGACTACGTGCCATTCTATATACCCCATAAATCAGAATATTTGTCAACATCAATTAAAGTGTAGTTTCCCCAGTAATAAACATTACATGGAGAAACAAATCAGCTTTCATTTAATCTGTCAGAAATGGAAGGAGAGTATTTCATATTATTTTGTGGATAATCTCTGTGGACTAAACCAACCACAATTACATATTTGATTTTAATTAAAACTCTGGGTACCTTTCGAGTTTCGTTAGGAAGACGTCCTGGGTATGATTAGCTGAGGCCTGCACTGAGAAGTTAATTTGACATACAACATATTTTTCATGAGGTAACTGTCGCAGGAAGTTGTTTGTAATAGCTATCTTTCCCAGGCCTGTGGGGGCAACAAAAAGTAATGGCTTATCCTGAAGCAGCAACTTCTCCGGTATGCAGTACATCTGCATAACAGTCCCAGTGGTGCTCACAGTAATGTCATTAAGCTGGGAGAATAAAAGAAATAACCAAAAGATGCAGATAAAGGTGTTTCATTACCCACTGTACACAGAACAACAATAGAACTCAGTCATAGAATAGTTTTGAGTCACAATAAAAGCAAAAACCACAGAAAATACCTGGGAATGACAAAGGAGTTACAGTTTATGAGCAGCAGGCCGGGTGGAATTGCCAAGTTGGAGACTTAAGCACAAAAGAGCACTAAGAAATCCTGTTTGGTATTGCGGGAGGGAGGCTATTATACCCAAAGCTGGTAATGAGAATGCAGTGTCGTTAACTGTTTTCTTTTACAATATTTGACACCAGGATGGCTTAATGCTGTGTTGTTTTCTCTTCAAGCTACAGTTTTCCTTTGCAGGAGTGTGAGAGCAGAATTCTAATGAGAGAATACACTGGGAAAAAGGGCCTCGCTGCTCTGCTTTGTCTTTTCCAATCTCTTACACTTTAACTGGAAGGTCATTTCATTTATTACACACAGAAAAGGGCAGGAGCCAGGCTTAAAGCTTGGTGTGTACTCGTATATCAAACTGGCACTTATTTTGTTCTCCCTTATCTGGGTTAGCCTCCTGCACTCATCGCTGCTATAGGTGCATGCATCTGGCTAGAGAGAGGTCAAAATGACCTCATCGCATGCACTCCTCCTTCACACCCTTCCAAAGGAGTTACCTCAACTTGGGGTATTGGCAACAGAATTGCTCCGCTGATCCATGGGACAATTTCTAACCTCGGCAGCAATTCCTCTGCATGAGAAAGCTACAAGGAACGTGTGCTTCATGCAGCAGGTTCACAAAGCAATTTCATCTATTCACAGCTGGCTTATTAAGGGAATCTAGCAAATGGCAGTATCATTGAAGCATTATGTTTCCTGCCCTTTTCCTTTTGAACATAGCTTTGAAAATGTAACCAATATAAGCTGATAGAAAGCAATTGCAGGGGTTGATAGCTTGTCACTTATGTTTCCTGAAAACCAGAAGCTATTCACAATCCCCTCTACTGGGGGTCCAAATTGTGCTTTGAGCAACCAGGGTTGTGAGTACCTCATTTTCCGTGGCTCTCCAGGGCTGCATGCAGTGCTGTGGCAGCGCTACCTGCCCCGGTGTGCAGGCTGGTGGCTCTCCTCCCAGCTCAACCTGGACACAGCACAGCCACCAGACCTCCAGCAGCCAGCGTGGGCTCTGGTACAGTAACTTAGGTCAAGGCATGGAAGTGCAGAGGGCTGAAGAAAGAAAACTCTCTGTATTTTTCATATGAGCTCTGTCTTTGGTCAGTCCTCCTCCTTTGTTTATCCTGGATTAGCAGTGACAATGCATTCGCACCATGCCGGCTGTATTGCGTGCAGCAACATCTTGCTAGGCAGCAGGCAGACATGCAGGTAAAGCTAACCCACCTCTTGCAAGAGCTCGTGCTATAGTCTAACAAAGCAGATAGAAGCTGGGAGGGAAAGTCAGAGTGGTGGTGTGATGTCCCAAGGTCAAAACAGCAATTCTGGGGCAAAAAAGTTAACAGTCCCTCGCTGCCTGTCACTCATTCCAGGGTCCCTTTCCAGCAGGATGCTGTGGTGAGCAGCAGAGGTGGATAAGACTCGCTATCCTCCAGTGAGGATGTGTGTAACATCTATAGAGAGCCATGGCCAAATACACAAAATATATCAGTATATAGGGATCTAACAATATCCTTTTCATTTTATTGAGAAGCCTTTGACGCCTTTTAAAGCTGCAGATTGAAGAGGAAGCTGTTGGCCAATGCTCCCGGAGTAGAATACGGCCTCTCCTCTGGGACTCCCATCTATTTTTGTAAAAAACAAATTAGTTCTGTTTGGAGTGCGTCCTGAAGCACTGTCTCTCTAATCAGCCACCTCCCCAACCAGAAGCTGGCCCTGGGCCTGGATGTACCATTACTGATGGGCTGGAATTAGGTGTCCTTGCAGATGGGCAAACATTTTCAGTATTGCCTCCCTCCTGCACAAGTCACATGCCAGGGCCCCTTTTTGTGCCCTTTAGATGCAGAGCCTGAGGCTGCCACAGAAAAGGAGAAAGAGAAGAATCAGGGAAGAACAGAAAACTCTGAAGACTATTTAATTACCAGAGACGTTTTGTGGCTCCGGAGATGTGCACTGTATACACCTGTGTGTACACAATTAAGCTGTGAATTATCCACAGTTTGACCTGTACAATATTGGTAGCTGTCCTTAAAGATTGGTTTCACTCCAGCCCAAATTCTCAGCCTAAAAGGTTAAATATATAATACCCCATACTGTCGATAATCCATTTTTCCTGCTTTCAGCAGTAGGAAGAAGGTGAACATACAGCTAATTAAAATACATTTGTTGAAAAGGTCATGCAGTAAGCTGCAGTTCAGCTGAATAGAAGGATTACGATCCTATTCACCCAATCTGGTGACAAACATACTGAAAATGGAGCCCAAGATACAATTAATCTGTTTTGCTGTCACTGAATGGGAAATGGCTCAAACTTAACGGTATTCAGATTCTAAAAAAAATCCCAATCCTTAGTGTTCCCAACATGCTCTGGTACAGTGGTAATAGGCTATGTCCATGCTTTTCACAAGGGATTTGAGGAGTCAGCTGCTCCAATTCTATTCAAATGCAGTTTGAGCATCTCATTCACGTTCCTGTAAAAATACCAGTTTACTTTACAGAAGTAATTTGTACAGTGCAGTCACATATTAGTGACTACTACCTCCTGGCAAATAACTAAGCAATTAAAATCCATGCTCAGTTTGAAACCACTGATCATCTCCTTTTTCCTGGGAGAAAACTTACAACAAACAAAGTCGTGTGTGCCTACATCTAAGTGTTCTGCTGCAGAGTCTGATCTCAGTTCAGGAGTCTGATATTTGACTTTATCAAAGATGGGAACTGTTTTATGTTTAGATTTTCACCAGCTGCCAGAGGAATCTAAAGGTACCTCCTCTGCATGAATGCATAAAAAAAGAAGTTGTGAACATCGCATTTTTCATGCTATTCACCATTCTGAGTCAGATACCTCCATGACGCCATAGGCCTGAGAAGTTTTTTATGCCAAGGATAGTTGAACATTAAAGAGAAAAAGATTACCTTCATCAGCCTCTCACATTATCCAGAAGAGGTTTGAAAAGCCACATACTTATGCTCCTTGTGATCATTGTTTACCCCGGGGCTCTCTGTTGAAGTGCCAGCTCCCCATCCTAGTCAGATTTTAACACCAGGGCTCCTGCAGGAACTAAAGGAGCTCAGCAGCTCTCAGAGCCTCTACTTGTGTGTGACCTATGAGGTGATGCTGTAGGGCTGTATGACCCATGCATTCCTGAATAGTCAGCAATGTGCCAGAGAAAAAGATGTACTGTTATAATCTGTACCAGAGCAAAGACTTCTCCCTGCATGGGATTGTAGAACACCAGCAGAAACAATAAGCGAGTGAAAACATGGTACCTACTTGATTATAGTCAAAGGTAAAAATGCAAACAGGCAGACAGCAATCAGCTAGCCACAGATACTGGGCTTGCTGAAAATGAAAGGCAACCCAAAGCAAAATCTATTTATAATTCTTCAGGTTGAACTACAGGAGGTTTAAATCCATTATACAACTACAAAGACTGACAAAATATGGAGTTTCAGAACACTCAAAACAACTCATGAAAAGATAGAGGGTCAATGACCAAGACAAAAAGTTAGGTTCAAAATAAAATGGACTAAAAGTCAGAGCCCACAGTGCTGAACTCTTAGCTGCCTTCTCCCACTGAGATTCCAGATCTCTCATGCAACCTAAAACATTGTTGGCATAGGTGATCTTGTACATAATTGTCACGCAGGGCAACACCATGCAACATTTCACCTAGCTACCTCCAGAATTCGAAGCAGCCTTGAGAAAGAGGGCAAATTGGCTTGAACTACAGTGCTTCTGTGCTGCAGTGGGTAAACAAGAGATCCGGATCAAAGGCAGCACTGTAGAGACTCAGATGGCTGTGGAGTGCCTGTGCAATAACTACTCCCTAATTGCATGACGCAGCACCATTTCCCCAATTAACAGTGCATCCAGCCTGGTCTCCAGCAGCACCACAAAACCCATGTATCACACAGGCATTCTCATATGCGACACAGGCTCAGCATGCTGGGCAGAAAGCTGCCTAGAACTAATTGACACATGCAGCTAATGACAACAATAAGTCTTAAGTCTTGTCATAGAATCATAGAATCATATGGGGTTGGAAGGGACCTCTGGAGATCGTCTAGTCCAACCCCCCCACCAGAGTGGGTCTACCTAGAGCATGTTACACAGGAACTTGTCCAGGTGGATTTTGAATGTCTCCAGAGAAGGAGACTCCACCACCTCTCTGGGCAGCTTGTTCCAGTGCTCTACCACTCTCACAGTA
>JAOXNO010000001.1:50310781-50362609 GCA_028565335.1 Limnodromus scolopaceus | reverse complement strand
ACCCTCTGAGCTCTGTCTTTCAGCCAGTTTTCAATCCACCTAACTGTCCATTCATCTAACCCACACTTCCTAAGCTTCGCTATGAGGATGCTGTGGTGTCAAAAGCCTTGCTGAAGTCAAGGTAGACAACATCCACCGTCCTCCTTTCATCTATCCAACCAATCATGCCATCATAGAAAGCTATCAGGTTAGTCTGACATGACTTCCCCTTGGTCCCTCAGGCTGAAGTCACCACCAGAACTCTCTCTAGAAGACTGACATCTGTTCTCCTTTTTCCTTCCCCAGGCCTGAGCAGGATCACAGTTCTTGATGTCAATTCCACTGCTGATGTAATTCTTATTACTTACTACTCTCCTTACAAAAAGAGAAAACCAGGAAACCGAAGGCTAGCTTGGGAAAGGATGCTAAGCATGTTGAAGGTGTGCCACTAAATAAAAAATGCAAGATAGGTACAGGAACCAGGAAGAAGGGGCAGATGAGAGATATTCAAAGTGCAAACTTGAAGGTATTGTAAACCCCATAGCTTAAGGAATGGATGCTCGCCTGTGAGAAGAGAGGCCTGAGCTCCAGTGCTGTTTAATCCAACAGCCCCAGTACAAGGATCAAAATGTAGTGTTTGTCATCTCAAGTGAGTCTCTGAATGAGTACAGTCTAAAGCATTATACACGGTATACTACATCATCTCTCAACTTGTTCAGCGCACACTGGCACAGCCTCAGAGGTACCTCTGTTCTTGCCTGGGGTTGTCCTGGGCTTGAAGGTTAGAGGGCTTGGGAGGGCCCTTCAGGCAAAGTGTAACTGCGCAGTGGTTGTTTGACCACTCGGCAGATGAGCACAGTGACCACAAGCAATTGTTGTACACCAAGGGAAAGAGGAGGCAGGAGCTCTTAGAGCTGTTCTGAAGGAGGACACAGCTGCATTGGCCCCAGGGAGCCCAATATGGCTGTCCATGGCTGCTGAAGGCTGGTCAGGCTGGCCCGCAAATGACTCTTCAGAGGGAAAGTCTCCTCTGGGTTTGATCTCAGGGTGAGGATGGGTTGCTCAACTCTTTCAAAACTGGGGGAAGATCACAGTTATCAAACAGAGTTTTTAGACATTTTCAGAGTAAAATGAATAAAATAATTAACTGAAGTAATAATTGAGTAAAAGGAGAAATCTTGTGAGCAATACATTCAAAAGCTGGTTCCTACTCTCTGACAGACTATGAGTTCTGACTGGAGATTTTGGAGACCACAGCTGGGATTTGTTATTCCCTCCTTCTCTCTTTCAGTGTCTAATAAGGATTAAGCTCATGCTGCTGGTTTTCTTATAGTGGGCACCCTAATTAAAGTCTTACTCCTCTACACAGCTGTTTATTTTCATAAGATGTGTGGCATTTAATATATTTAAGACTGACATTCCACTTTCAAATCTGGTTGAAACTAAATAATGATTTCAAATGTACTTGAAGAGAACCTGTAGGTAAAACAAATGTATACTGGATTATCACATCAGTCTTACTTCCTTAAGAAACTAGGCAAAATCTGCAGTACCTATGAAGCTTTGGTACCTCAAGAGGTAGGTCACAGTGAAGGGGAGCTTTCAGAGGTATCTTTTGGAATTAGATGCTCAAGTTTGATTAAGTCCCACCAGAAGATCTATTTCTGGGAGATTTTTCTTCATTAAAGACAAAACAAAACAAAACTAACAAGCACTCCAGAGGAAAGGACTCATTTGTTTTCTTACCGTGTTGAACAGAAATCCTCTTCTTTCGACCCACATGACCCTGCATAACGTTAGCTGTACTAATTATAAACAAAAGTCACACTGTCAAAATAAAAGGGAGATGAATTAGCAACAATAGAGTTCATTAAAGCTTGTTAATCTTTAAGAGGATGGGTGAGATGTAATTGGAAGAAAGGCTAAGAGCTATGTGGGTAAAATATTTCAAGGGAATACATTTCACTTCAAATGACAAAATATAATTAAAAGTGAGCAGTTAAATCAACTGTCAAAAGCACAGTTACAGCTGCCTTTTTTTTCCTTAAAATTTTAAATGCAGTGATGTTCTTTTGCCAGCTTTCCTAGCCTGTCTGACCTACTATGCTCTGCTCTGGTTTTAGCTGCAGGCTCCACAAGGCTGGTTCTCATTGTTCCGAGGGAGACTATATCCCTCATGTATTTTTCCGTCTTTTTCTCCTTTGTATCCCACCGCAGGTACTTAGCTAACAGGTCATCCTCATAACAACATCTGCTGCAGCTTTCCTTTTTCTCCCTGACCCCTACTTTCCTTCCTTAGCAAAGCTGATACTCTTTTTGACAGCCAAGCACAAAATCTACCATTTGTGAGTGACTCTCTCCTGTCTGTAAGGCAGACATCCAGGGACCTGCAGTCTTCTGCTTCAGTCCCTGAGAAATCCCTCTATGACAGATGTCTCAGCCTCCTCTTCTGGATTCTCTCTATTTTCACTTTCTGCCCATAGCCCTTGTCTCCTTCCCTGCAACTTCACAGTCAATATTTTATCAACCATTGGTTCTTATTCCCCTTCCTATTTGAGATGCCTGAACTACTGCTAACAGCGTGTTTTGTGGTTTGAATATCTTCTCTCTTCTGCTGGGCACAGTAGTCTTATGGTTACAGTTCAGGTCCTCTCAGCCAGCACAGCACTCCGTTCCCTGGACAACCTCTGCTATCACTGTGGTGCCAGACTCGTCTATCAGCCCATACGTGAGGAAACCTGGGAAGTGTAAGCTTAACGCCACAACATCTGCACCCACAGCATCCACTTGCCAAGAGGATTTTGCTTGTCTCCCTTTGCATTATTGCATGCTATCTCATCTCTCAGTTTAATGCCGCTTCTTCTGGTACTGCCTATCTCAGCTAGACAGTCAGCTCCTTGAATCACAAGCTTTTATGTATTAGCTATCTAAACAGCACACATACACTCAAGGTGTCTCTTCCTTCAAACATAAGCACATATATTACTCTCACAGTCAAAACAGGTGATTTCCAGGGAGGAGAGACAGGACTAAATAGCAGCATGCAGTGATTTTCCCACCATATCATTATTTCTAAGTGCTCACAGTCGTACTTCTGAGCTCTGGTTTGTAACCAGAGGCTGTGTGCTTACAGACATGCACCTGCATTTGTCTGCATATACACAGAGAGCTGTGAGTGTCCATTGCCAGGGTCCTGAGGGCACCCCAGACACTCCCTGTCTGGAACCCCCAAGGTTCTCCCAATTCTGCCCAGGTCTCAGGATCCCATTTCAGCTCCCTGGGGCCATCAGTCACTACCCCAATGAGGCTGCAACAGGGCTGGTCTCCAGCTCTCCACAGCCCTTCCCTGCCCAGCCATGGGACCCCTGTGCTGGCCCCATGTCTCAGCCTGGTCTGGGCCCTTCCCCGTGGCCCTGTGAGGCCATCCTGAGGCTGTCTGAACCCAGATCCTCTGACCCTCACCCACAGGTTAACATCCTGGCCCAGGTTCAACCTGTCCCCAGAAAGATGACTGATGACCAGGCCTGGGGTTGCCCCCTTGTCCCCCACCTGCCCTGCTCCTGGCTGGGATGGTGGGATGAGCCCTGGCTCTCCCATGGAGAGCCCCTGGTCCCCAGAGGGCCCAGACTGTTGTACCCCAGGGTCCAGCATTTTCTGCAAGCTTTCATAGAGAAAATATTGGGAATGGTTGGATTTCTGCAGCAAGTACTGCACTTGGGTCACCTCCATACCTGTGCCCACACTGAAATTACCAGAATCTGTCAGATTTTCATATAATATGCAGGGTTTTGGCACTTATATTTGTGGAGGTCTTTTTGTAGTGGACTGGTGCAAAGAAACCAACCATACATATTTTGGTATTTCGTATTTTCCTTGCTGTCAGGCTTACCATGCTGCCTCCTGGTCAATGCTGCGCCAGCCTGATGCTCCTGAAGTATCAGACTCTGCCCTCCTCACACCGACACCACATGACACCTCCCATGTTTGGTTAGATGCTGAATGCTAATTTCTTTGATTGTAAATAAGAGTCCTGGAGGAACCGCTTGATAAGAAATGTATTGTGAAACTGCTATTCTATTAAAAACCTCTGTTCCCACAGCTGTCAGTGAGTTTTCTTTCATTGTTTACAGAAGTCACCTATTACAAAACACTTTCAGGTCTACAGGCAGCTTTTGAAGTGTGCCACATTGACCAACGACAGCAAAAAGATAGTCTCTGCAAACAAACTAAATGTCAGATGCCCTACTAGTATACAGTTTCTGGGAGAGGCACAAGCCAAATTTTTCACCCTGACAAGGGAACAAGCTTTTTGTTCTCCTTCTCTTGGCTTGGAGTATCCAGCTCCCACCTAAGTGCTGGGAGTTACCTGAGACCCTCAGGTCCTCAGGGCTCTGGAACTGAGCATCAACCCACTCCTTTGACATGACAGTAGCATTGCTTCACCTCCTCTGCTTACTGGACCTGCCTGTGGTAGACTTCAGCCTCAGCCCATGCTGCAGTGGTTGACATATAGAGGAAGGCCCAAGCCAACACTTGTGTGAGCTGGATGCTGCGGCAGGTCCTCCATAAAGATGTACCTCTGCTGTGAGATCCAGTGCTGGAAATGAATGGTGGAGATCACAGATCCTCTAGGCACAGTCTTAGCTCCTGCCTCCAACATGATGATCTGAAATAGCTCAGCATCTCCCAAGCAAAAAGATGATATTTGTTGAAAATTTATCATCCCATAGGACATCCAAGAATGACCTCAATGCCTCAAAAGCACTCTAAAGAGCTGGGACCAGCAGTGCACTGCTCTGGTGTCTGCTGGTTGCTTTCATCAAGCGTGTGGACAGTTGTGAGAACAACTCGCTGTGAAATTAGCTGGGATGGGGAAATGAGAGGGAATCAGGAAATAAGCAAAAGGAAAAAGACTCCAGAATTTACAACAAATATTTCAGTCATGGGTTTGTGTGCTTGTATCCTGTCCCAGCCTCTTCTTACTTATTAGTAATAACTCCTCAGTAACAATTCCTGACATTAGGAATGGGGTGTTGTCTGATTATGTGCATGCAAAATGTCTAGCACTTTGTGCATGTAATATAAATAATTCATAATGTTCCTAATGACATGAGAATACTATTCACAATTTTCACAATACTCATTTTCATCCTAGCCAAATAGGCAGATAGAAACCTCATCCATACTAAATGAAAAACATCATAAAAAAGAAAAATATAAACAGAAACCAAAAGAAGGAAAAGTGTCCTTCATTCTAACATACCTGAATCTCTCACCCGTGAGCCATAAGCACTTCTGTTTCAGACTCAGGGTTAAAGTGTAAAATGAGTGGGACCAAAACACTGCCCAAACATGAAGAGTTCAGGGGTCCCCCAAAGTTACCTGTTCAATTTACGTGGGAAAAGTAATGTATCAACCGAGGTAAAATCATTAGTTCAGTGATATTTATACTGCCAGCTTAGGCCGTCTTCCAGATGAGGTATGTGTAATAGTAGTAACAAAGATTATTACTGCAAGTTAATTGCATAACTACAAGTGTACACACTTGTTTAAATAACACTGCTCTGAACCAAGATCTGCTTACATACTGTCACTATATTTTAATATGCTTTCTTGCAACACGAATTATGATTAATAAATTTCTAGGTGAATGAATTACAATATTGTGATTAAATGTAATACATTAAAATGTCTCTGTTGGCATCTGTATTAGAATGGAATTACAGTGATTCTTTAGTCTTTGATTGTGCGAGGTTTTCTAAAACACATTTTGGTAACTGCACATGTGGAACTTTTGGAAAATTGCAAGGGGTTTCTTCCAAATAAAACTTATCATTAAAACATGCAAAAATAATTGATAAGGAAGAAACTGTACCATCCTTTTAGAACATCTAAACTATGACTTTTGGCATGGGTGCATTCTATCTTTGGGGACTTAATTCAGATTTTTTTTTCATTTGCTTTCTTTTAAACCATACCTTGGTATATTAAACCAAACACACCTTATAACACTGGTTCAATGAAGTTCTTGAGTACCATGTATCTCCACTACTATCATATACGTAAAGTTTTGTATAGACTTATTTTTCTCATGAGAGCAGGGAGTTTATGATCATTCCTAGCACACTGAGAAAATACCTCCTGTTTAGAGGCCCACCATTAAGTCTGACAACGAATCTAACAACTCAGTCACAATTAAAAAGGGAACTATTGATTATAAATGATACATGAAGAATTCAATGATTTTAAATACTTAATATTTTTATAAAGAAAAGAGTTTAATTTTGTCTGAAGCCCTGAAGTTTTTTTTGCACCACTGTTGTAATGAAAAGATTATCATTCACCCTATTTTCTGATTGGAAGTATGCAAAAGAAACATACACATCGTGATTTTTTAATGTTTTTTCTTTCTGTCTGATCATAAGAACATGAATGGCATTTTCCCTTTGGCTTTTTGTTTTATTGGTGTTTTACTTTGCTGCACATAAGCCACATAAAAACAAAAGCCCAAATAACTGTTCCAGCCCAAGGATACAGACTGAAGACTAGCAAAGAAATTATTCTGTTTTCAAAAGATTTATATTTCAAAGGATGATGTGCTATATTGCAAGTACAGCTGATGGAGTACATTCTCCTTAAATATTGCATGCTAGTTTTAAAAGTCAAAAAGGTGCAACCCCTCTGCAAGATATTGACAAAAAACTCCACTGAATTGTTTGTGCCCCCGTCAATTCCCTGAACAGTGGCCCTTTAATATTTTTTTCTAATAGGAATCATAGATCCAGGCTGCAGCATACTAATGAGTTTAAGCCTACCAATTACGTTTTGCTCTCCATTTTAAATTAAATGACTGTCTGTCTATGCACTCATGCAACCCACCCCCTCCTCACACCACGGTGTCCTGGTTTTCAAAAATAGAAATAATAACAATAATAATGTACTGTATCTTTCCAGTTAGCTACAACTCTATATGCTTTGTTAGGCTAATGATAAAGAAAATGCCTGAATCTCAATGTTATGGTAGCTGTTTCATGAGGATAATCAACTTGCCATGCATCCCTGATGCTTTGCACAGCAGAACAGAGAGATAGGCTTTAAGGAGTCAGAAACAGCAAAGTGCTTATAGAAAAGAAAAATAACCCACAGATGAAACAGCAGAAGAAAATTGATGGGTAAAAACCAGTAGAACTGCTTGGAATTTTCCACGTAATTATTTTCCTCTGGAAAAGACTTTTTTCCATGAAGTGCCCCTTCTATTATTTTCCTGTTGAAGACGGTCCCTTCCAGCATTCTGGCATCCCTTTTCTCCGCAGAAGATAACTGGGATAGCTGCTGTCTGCGCTGCATTCACCCTAGCTGCCAGAAGACCAGTGATTTGGGGTTCCTGGCTTCCAGCAACAGATGGGAAGGTTGCTCTCACCACTTGCCTGCCAGACACAGGTAGACACCCAGCCGTGCAAAAACATTACACCTCCTTTGAGCTCACACCCTGTATGTCTGCAAAAGCAAGCAGTTTCAACCAGACTCATGCTTCTCATGATCTGCCCTCCACTTCCGTATGCCTGGCCCCCATCTTGGCCATCAACACTGTACTTGGTATTTTATTAGTTGTGCCAAAACCATAACTACACCAACCTGGGACTTCCAATATGGTAACACAGGCTTTGCTGTCAATGGAAAAATGTCCCATCCTGTCCTCCAGCTCAAGCCTTAGCCTCTTTGGTTTCACAATGTACAGGTAAGTAAGGGGAGAGAGAGGCTGCAATTATAGGCTACTTTTAGGACATTTGGAAGTTGGGTTTCTGTAGAATAACTGTAGGAAATGTTTGACAGAAACTTGTAGGAGATGATTACAATATACCAGAACTTGAAATTCACATCCATCCAAGAGTACCACGGGCAGGTTCAGGACAGGACTGCAAACAGACAAGTTGCATAAGATCAGAGATAAGCTAAGCCTCTCAGCACACTTGTCTTCACACATCCCACTGCCTTCACAAACATTCAGTCCCTGATCTACAGGAAATGGAAAGCATGCTTCCAAAGGATATTTCTCGCAGCTGTGTCCCATAAGTAGTAGCCTAGTTCATTCTCTCCATACTGGGAGGCTGTTTTGTGCCAGGGAGATGAGTATTTAGTCCTATGGACCTGTAGCAGCCTGCCTGGGTCTGAAATTTTAGAGGATGCAGAGCAGTTTGGAGGGCTTTGGTGCACCCATTTTCATAGAGAAGAGGGTCACTGTTGCCCTCTAAAGCCTCCCAACATTCACCTTACATGTGGTAGTAGGAAACTAATTTTAGGTTGATGGCTTCACTGTTGGCCTGTGGGTAGTTGAGGTCTACATTGACTTTGTGCTGATGGATACCCCTTGCAGGTGAGGACTGGGGAAATACACTGAGCAAAACACCTTCATTACTTTGTGAGACTCCTATCACTGTGCATAGCAGAAGGACAGGGATGGGACCATTCTGGAGACTTCTCTTTGCCTCTAAGTGCCCTGGCCTTGCATTGCCCTTGTCTCATCTGCAAACCGCTGTACGTGTACATTGTTATTTACTGAATACCTCCTGAGCATAATATGCATTTCCCTTCCTTCCTTTTTCCTCTGCTCTTGGCCCATGCCAAACTCTTTTGTTCTGCTTTCAAAGTGAGAAGAAAACTACCTCTCTCCAGCATGATAGATCATGCATGAAGAGAGGAAAATGGGATACCAACAACAGGCTGGAGTGATGCCTGAAGAGGGGATGCAGCAGCCCTCAAATTGGCTGAAATTAATGAAGGAGGATGGCTGACCTATACTGTAGAGCCATTCCGGGATTGCTTAATGATGATGAGGAAAGGTAATAAACTTGCTGCCTAAACTGTGTATCTCTCACTTTGTCCTGAGCCTCTGAAACATTGAAAGACTGGATGGGAAGGATATTTCTGTTTCTCAGTTCCCTTCCAAGGCTGATAACATGTTCCCAAACTCCTTGCTGGCTGTTATACAAATGTGCTGGCTGGCAGAAAGGGCCAGGCACCCAATTTTATCCCCATCTAATTCTCATATGGCCAGTCCATTTAGAGTATTCCTGGCCCATCTTCTAGTATAGATTTGCATGACAACTCTGACGGATTATCTTCTCTGCACAGACTCCAGAATGAGAGCAGAATACACCCAACTGACACACAGGACATTGCAGGATTACCCTACTGAAATTAGTGGCAAAACTCCACATGTGGAAGCCATAGGTAAGTTTTAGAGAAATCACTGTTAGGTTACAAGTCACTAAATGAGTCCCACAGGTTTTGAATCAAGCACATACACCGTAAGAGAATTAAGTGAGTTAACCTACACTGGAGTTGTTAATTTTGTCTAGTAGGCACAACTGAAAAAAAACCAAACCACCACAAAACTTAAAAATTACAGGTATTCTGTCTGTTCCTTTGGAGTTCAACCCCATAAACTGCTGAACTGGCACAGCTACGGGAGGGAGTAGAAAGTCCTCACAGGGGAGGGAAAGGGATGGAGACTTGGTGGTCTGCTATGGGAGTTTTCTAGGACAGGTCAGCAGCTGCTGGACGAAGCCTCTGTTCTATGGGGGAAGACTGCCTTTAACAGTTCTCCATCCATCCTGTTCATCCTCCCCTCCCTCCAGGGTGCCAAATGCCTAATGAGGCATTTTGATGCCTATGGAGAGGCAGGATCAGGAGATCTTCAAAAAGAAGACCAAAAGAAAAATGGGTTATTGTTTTTGAAAGTGATCATTGGCAGGCAGGTGCCCAGCTAACAGCTCTAATTGGGACTTGATTGAACAACCTTGTTGAAAAAAAAAGTCCTCAGGGGCAGCCTAGATTTGATAACAAGTGCAGAGACATCATGGCCAGTTGCAGTTTGTCTTTGACTTCAGTGGGATTAGGATTTCACCCAGTCAGCCTGTTTAATTGACATTTACTGTATTCAGACACTTTTTACATTTCATTCCCTTCAAATCTACTGCTGTCAGCTTCCAGTCAGGAATACAGCACTGGCTGCAGCCTTCAACATGGTTAACGCTACTGCAGAAACAATTTTACTCTCGGGTAAAATCTTACTCAACTGCATCAATAACCTATCTGGAAGAAGAGTCATTTGCCAAAAAAGGTTAATTGTCAGTCAGAGGGCCTGACTTATACGGAAGGATGAGAAACCTAAATATGACTAGGTTGGCCAAGCACCAAGTATAAGTCGGAGGATACTTGAACCATCCAGAAGTACCAGAAACACCTGAACACTAGGACGGAAAGGAGTTGATTAAAGTGGTATAACAGGTAAAAGCAGCAGCAACTGCAGGATCATCTTTTCAGAAATGATACATTCACAGTTAAATATAAAACCAAGCTTTGAAAATGAAACTTGCTATATAGGAGAACAGTTTTTCATGGTAAGCCATTAAGCTCTGTCTCCTGAGACTTCAAACCTAGACTCAGAAAGTACCTTATAAGGCAGGGACAAAGCTACCACAGCCTCCAGTATGGAAAAGATGACTCAATATATCTTTTTCTTCCATAATTTCTATAATTCTATGAGCTTTCATATTTTGAAAATAAAATTCATTTCTGTTCATCAAATGCTGCCACTGTCTGTTGCCTTGTGCAAGTAGAAACCTCTCCCCAAAAAGTTTCAGCTACCCTTTATTGCAGTCTTTCGTCACTGTCACATCATCGTCTTCAGGCTATCTGCACCAGAAAAAAATGTTTAGGAACTAAGATTAATAACAGGTTTATTGGAAGGGGTGAAAATGCAATAGGATGCATGATTTTCAGCCTCTAGCTGTTAATGCAGCATCTTACATACGTTGGCACTCTTTGCCTGTGGAAAACAGGAATGCTGTTTCTGCTGATACTGGAAACACGGAATGTTCACAACACTGCTCTGAGAAGACAAATAATTGTTGACCAGTTGCTATGAATAAACAAAGAAACCCTGACTTGGAGTATAGCAGTGCTTTCTGAGGAGGACATTTTTTCCAGTTTCTCTAATCTACCATATTTTTTTCAGCACTTCTGAAATGCAGTGTGTCATTTTAAAATGAATTAATGTTGAAATGGAGTAGAAAAGTAAAAGAAACACTGGCAATGGAAAGGAATCTCAATGAAAACAGGAATGACTGAAGCTAGATTTTCTGTGGAAGAAAACTGCTCTGTCTGTAGCAAGTGACTTACTTCCCCTTAGCACTTGCTATGAAGTACGTTCCCAGAGAGAAATCAGAATTTCAGTAGGACTCACTAGAGCCATAAAGGCGACACAAAGGATAGCTGGACAAACAACTGTGAATAAATACCCTGAATATTTTCTCCTGCCCTCTCTTCTCCCCCCCACTCCCTCCCCAGTGGCAACAAATCTTCATCCTACCTATTTACTCATTCTTGTGTATTGTGTGCTAAGTAGTTAGTCCGAATTTCATGGAGTGAAATTTGTTCCATTGAGAAATAATTGCTCAGTTGGGGGTGTGGAAGGGAATGTTTTATTACACATCTTGGAAAAGGAGATGTGTTCGGATCATTAAGCCATTCTTTTCTCTCTGGATGAAATCAGATCAGAGGGCACTGGAGACATGACAGCAACAGGAGCAAAGATAGATGGACATATACACAGATAAGATAGATAGACAGATATGACAGGTGCTGATAGCAGGTTTTTAATATATGGGGTAGAAGAGATTACAAAAACTACAATCTTCCTCTCACCTGATGTGGAAACCGTTTTCTAGAATGCTACATTTCATGTTAAGAATTCCGTAAAAGCATTAAAGTGATCTGATGTATATGATTTATATTAACTATAAAGAAGCTACCAGCCTGTAAATGGAAAAATGGAAAGGCTCTGAGGAGCAGAAAATCATGGGACAACAGAAATAATTTGAAAAATAGTATCCTCAATTAATATAGACACTTTCTCACAGGTATCTCCAGAGAAGAAACTTCTTACTGAAATACACAGCAATCTTGTATCTAGTCCCTGTAACTGATTACATCATCTGCTATATTTAGAATACCTCCAGTGTAACCATGGAAACTGCTTTTGCTTAAACTCACATTATTCCATTCAAGATTAGTTGACACTATAGAAATACTTTCGGAAGCTCACAAAACAATTAATG
This sequence comes from Limnodromus scolopaceus, assembly GCA_028565335.1. Taxonomy (NCBI): domain Eukaryota; kingdom Metazoa; phylum Chordata; class Aves; order Charadriiformes; family Scolopacidae; genus Limnodromus; species Limnodromus scolopaceus. The sequence continues at coordinate 50,350,508 of JAOXNO010000001.1, read as the reverse complement.
TATCACTGTTATTATATGCCTGTATATATAGCAACGTGGGTTTTGTCTTTTCTTGAAGTATGCATTATGCCTACTCGGAGATGTCAGATTTCTGACAAAGACTACAAAGAGCCAGATGCATGGCAATGGAGTGAGCATACAAGACTACAGGAGAATTCAAAGTACGTCCTGTGCACTTTAATTTTAGCCCAGCTGCCTAAGGAAAGGACTCATGCTGTCACACTGCATGCACACGTCTGTGTGTCTGTCTTTCCCGTGCAACTTTTGAACCCGGTCTCAACAGAATTTGACAAAGGTAAAAAGAGGAAATTTTTAATCTCCCACAAGGTTTCAAAGATAAACAACTATGCAGAAGGAAGTCTTACCAGTGATCCCACTGAAAGCCTAATAAGGACAATCCTCATTAGACCTAGGAGAATCTACAAAAAAAGATGCTGTGAGATTTCTTCAAGTCATGGAACTACTTATAATAATGATAAAAATATTAGAAACCCAATGAAAACTATACCTATACATTGCATCAAAAAAGTCCAAAAATACTTTCTTATGTTTCTTTATAAAAATCCATCTTTGCAGAAATCATTAAGAAATCCCAAACAGGTGCCAGAACTTCAAACAAATACCAGAAAACCTGGAGAGGAATTCAGAAAAAAACTTACAAGCAGAAGTCCCAGACTTAACCTTCCAAACTGGAGGCAAAGAACTACAATTATTTCGATATGAAATTGCTTTAAATGTCTGTAAGTGATTATCTGAGATTAAAAGGCAGAGTTAATACTAGGAAACAAAGTACTACAAGGTAAGTTTTCACAGTGCAGGAATGTTAGCATAAGATCCCAGATGCATCTGTGCTCTTCAGCATATTTAGAATTGAGCTGTAAATGGGAACGAGGTGACCACATTTGCAGAATACAGTTGATTGTGAATAATTGCAGAAGGATCTACTGACGTTATGTGGCTGAGTGATAAAATGGCAAATGATGTTCCGTGGTAATAAATATGAAACAGAGTATGTGTGTGGAAAATAACCCAAACTATACATGTGCAGGTATGAGCTCTAACTTGGTAATTATTGGTCAGAAAGAGATGCCGGATTTGTAGGCACCTCAGGACAATGATGTGTAAAAAAGGCAAATCAGATATTCAGAGTTATTGGAGAAGTTATCAGAGCAAAACAGAAAAGACCTTATGTCACTTACGAATTCAGGGCGCATGCACATTTTTAATTTTTATGACTGTGTGCGATTTTAGTCACTTCAGAAGCGACTGGAGAGAACTGGCTAACACAAGGAGGAAAAAGAAAACAGAGAACCAGGCTATGGCATCCTTTTAAGAAGAAAAGAATAAATGAAAATTCCTAAGCCTGGAAGAGAGTCGGCTGAGGGGTGGTGAGATTAAAGCCTACAGAGACATGGATTGTATGGAGAAGATGAAGGGGGAGTGACCTCCTTCATGCTGGGGAGAGGATGAAACAGGGAGAAGGGAAATGGCCTTGACCCCACCTTCCACTTCATGTGAGAGTCCTGCCAGTGGCGCATCTTTTACATCTGTCCCAAGTCCTGTATCCTGTCTCTGAGTGGTGCTAGCCAAGAATGCACTGCCGCATAAAGAGACTGCGGGAAAGCAGAGGAATCATTACAGAAGCAGGGAAGAGAGGTATCTAGTAACTACATATCTAAATGAGCAAAACAGTCATCAAAGACATTGCTTTTAATCCATTAGAGCTTCATGGGTAGCGTGCTGTCACTAGCAATATCCCAATTCTGCAGTAGCAGCATGGCAAGACCAGCTGGATACTTCAACTGAGCGGCATAGAGCCTCCCTTGAAGAGACTACAATTTTTCACCATTTTCACCCCTTTTCTCAATAATAGCAGCCAAAACTGGCTGTTGACTACACCTACAATTATCAAGTTGTGACATGGGACCAGACCTGTAAAGCAAAGCAGATGGTGCGGAAGATCTGACATCTTCAGTACCTAATTTGGGGAAGTAAAGGTGCTTCAGCTTACTTAGCTCTAGTCAAGTACCATGGTCTGAAGGCAGCAGACCTCCTGCTGCTCTCCCTCTGCTCCCAGAAGGGCAGCCAGTCCTCCCAGCCCTGCTCCAGGGCTGTCCTGGCAGCTCTCTTTGTGCAGCCAGGTTGTAAAGCAGGTTGCTGGAATAATAAAAATTAAAAATAACCAAGCAGAAAAATCTACACAAAATATTTCTCTGCTGCAAATGATGGCCAACAGCTTGCCAGCTGCTGGGTGGGTTTTGTCCACATGACTTCTGCAGAAAAGCAGCCAAATCGATTTTCAGTGCAGTGGCTGAGCAAAAGAGGACAAAATGAAATGATAGTGACAGTCAGTTGCTCCAGCAGCAGGATGTCCCCAAGGTGACCAGAAAGAGACACCTAAAAGTCAGTCCTGCAGTGCTGAGTGTTGCGGTGCCTTACATGGCATGGATCAGGGAATGAGTTCTTTCTGCAGAGGAGAACTCTTGGTGGTGTCAGATAGCCAGTTACATTCCGTAAAAGCTTCCATATTGAATGCACAAAATCCATAAATGTTCCATGTTGAAAGAAAATTATCACTCATGTAGTAGACTGCTAGTCAAACAAAACAACTCTGTCAACTTTCATGTTTTTAGCAAACTTTTGCCAAAGCACTAATCCCTGTTCAATCTTAGAGGTCTCAAAGATGCTGGTTTGAAAGCCATAACCTTCCAAAATATTTTGCAGGCCTTTCATAGTGTGTCCAATTGTACCAGTGGAATTTTTTAACAGAAAAATCAGATTCTTACCAACAGTCAGAAACTAATTAGGAGGGAAAAGTACATTTCAAACTGCAAATATACCTTTTTATACTCCCAGAGCATTACAAATGGAATGACAACTTGATTTTCAACCCCCACCCCCTTCTGCAATGTTAAAATTGTGACTGGAAAATAATATATCACCAACCTGAAACCCTGTTTTACAAATACAAGTTTTAGCCTAAGGCAATAGTTTCAAACAGTCAAGTGGGAAATCCTGAAAATTGGGCCTGGAATGTCCTCTTGGAGTGGAGAGGCACCCTGAACTAGTGCATTGTTTGCATGTTGATGTTTTATAGCATCTTATTCCTTCTAATGGAGCAAAGATGATTTCAGATCTACATTAATTTGCTAAGCAAAGTCATTAGACACCTCCAAGTCATTTGCCTCTCACTTTAATTCTTCAGTGTAACGTAGACAGTTCCACAGTCCCACGTAATATGAACCAGCTGAATGGATTCCAATTTGTCAAGAAACTATAAATTGCAAATATCAAGCTGAAATGGCAGTAACAAACCCAGTGATCACTGTCCCATACATTTTAGATTGTTATTTAAGGCCTCCTGGGAGATCAATGCTGTATAACCTATTTCTCAGGATTCCTGTCAGCTATATGAACTCTTTGCAACCACTTTCACTAATATATTATGACTTGTTTATGATACTGAAGAATAAGTGATGGGATCAGCATGGTCACGCTGGAATGGGAAATGATGTGGAAATTGTGTGGAAAAGGTATCATTTTTTTTCCTGTCTCTATATGCATATACTGAAGGACAGTGCTGTTACTAGCCTATCCCACAGGCATCCCATTTGGGTCCCTCAGACATTGTGTTTGAACCTAGATGTTCCTTCTTTGTGAAAAATACAGTATCTGGGATATGAATTGACTCCTAAACAATAATCACAGACTCAAGATTTAACTTAAAAACTAAATTCAGAAGTTACCAAGAAGATCTTTTTAAAGATCTTCTTATAAATCTGTGGATTTCTTCACAGATCATGTGGCTGCCAGGCAAGCAATACCCAACTTGACAACAGTTGAGGTAACAGTGCATTTTGACCTCCACTGTGTCCCTGCCTGCTCCCACTGGTGCATACAGCTTCCAGGATCCAGGAGGCTGAATCTCTCCAGCAGAGTTTTCCTGCTCCAGCTGTTGCAGATGAGTTGGATCCAACAGATTGTTTTGGGAAAGCAACACACTAAGTTCCCACTGAGCAGGAAATTTGTATTTACACCTCCATTACTTTCCCACTTCCTCAACCAGTACTTCTCAGTGAATAAGCCAAGCCTTGTTAGCAAGGCACTGGAAAGAGCAAGCAAAAGGCAAAGTCAGTCTCCTTCTCCCTCTTCTGTGGGAGCAACTTCTGTTAAGGAAGCTTGGAAAGCATTTATCACTAAAAATGTCAGGGAGGGCTGCTATGGGACCACTGCCTGCAAAATTTCATACCCCCTCTTTCTGATCCTTCTCAAAGCCAAACTTCCTTGCTCTGTGTCCCACTCCTACATCATATCTGTTCATATCCTCATGTGCAATCCTCAATGTTGCTGGAGCAAGTCCTTCACTCTGACAGCAAAGGGAACCATGTCCCTGGGAAGGCTGCTGTATGCAAGCTGTTTTCAATGTTATATCACGGATTTCCCGAAAGCTTAATGCTAGCAGTACAATTACTCCCATTTTACAGAGGACATAACTGCAGCTGAGAGCTTACTGGTTTTCTCAGAGATTTCTCATGTGAATTACATTTTTAGCTCAGGAATACATTTAAGTATATACTTAAGTCCATTTACATTGCTCTTTAGGACTACACTTATTTTAAAGCCAACTTTAAATCCTGTTGATTAAAGTCCATGCCTATATGGCTTTCCAGGTAAGAAAACTTCACCAATTTGGAGTCTTGTGTATAACATGAATGACTAAAAAACAAAATGCTGTTCACTATAGGCATCCAACAGAGGAAAGAAATATATCAAGGGCTTAGTGTCAGGCATGATCAGATTCATTTTGGGTCTGCCCTGTGAGCAGAGAGAGTACCAGCAGACTGAAACTGTGACACATAAAATAACAGAAGTACACATGACAGTCTCATCTCATAATGAGAATGCAGTGTGTTTTCTGCTGCCTTCCTTTCCCACCCCAACCAAAAATTCTATTTGTTTTCCACAAAGCATTAAAGAGTAATAAAACCATTCATCTAATAATGGAAAGTTTCATTTCCCATTGTTTGCAATGCCTTAGCGTATCCTGCATCACTCCTACAAGGCAGTGAGTTTTGAGATCAATATGGTCCTAACTGTGCTTCTGTGACAAGGTGCTTTAAAAGATTATGCTCTACCATCATTTCCCATGCAACTCGCCTGCTCCCTCTTTCTTCCCTCCCTGCACAATGATTTGCAGGACGCAGCCAGAATGAGATATTTGTAAAGCCATCACCTTATTTCACACACACAGATATACAGATCTCTCAGAGCAAAATATTGTACAGTACATTGAAATAAAAGCCATGAGAAGAGGTGAATTGTAGGATGTGTTGCGGTTGTTAAGTAGAAACTATTAAAGCCTTTCTCTTTTCTGTCACAAGACATGGTTCTGTATCTTCACAGTATTATAATTCAAATAACTACTGAATTACAGTAGTTAGCTTCAAGTTCTGGTTGTTAATCTAGTTATCTGTGTCACACTTCTATAAAGCGACATTAAAGGACAGTGTTTCTTTGACGTAATGGAGAGAAACGAGGTTTTTGAACCTTTGCCCACCATTACAATTCCATCTTGCTTACAGCACTTCATCATAGACATATGCACGCCCAGATGTGCACACATGCGTTGCCTAACTCAAGCTGTCAACAGAAGCGCCCTGCCCACCGATAAAACACAACCTTTTGAGGGTGAAATCTTGCAACTATTTAATGGCATGCAGTCATGCACATTCATTTTAAGAAGTTGTGGGCTTGGCTACAGGGGGAGCTGCAGGTAGCAAACCAGTCACAAACCGAGATTTGGCAAAACCATCAAGATTAATAGTTAGAGGCTTAAAGACAAAGCTGTCTGCAGTGCACAAAGGCAGGGAGACACTCAGCTTCACAGCTCAATTAAACCAGAGCATTTCCAGCAGCACAATATCTGCTACCATTTGGACTTGGTACTGACTCAGCCTGGACCTACCAAATGCCCATCACTGTTTTCTGCATCTTGAAGCTGTTTCTTCTATACGCCTATGCAGCACAGGCTGACAGTGCTCAGTGTACCTGATCCAGCTCTGGCTGGGCTGGTTCAAGCACAAGAAACAGCCCAGATGAACTATACGTTGGTCCTCTCCTGCCTTGCTAAGAAGTGTGTGGTATTGGCATAGGCTTCCCACCTAAGCAATGATTTACTTTCTCCTTGCTTAGCATATCAATTCAGATAGGATCAAACTACTAGCTGACATGGCTGGAAACTAATCATCTTATAATTTGCACAAGGTACCATGCTAGCATTGTACATCATTAATAAATATGACAAAAATCAGACAACTCTGCTTGCTGATCATTCATATTACATTGGAAATTGACTGAGAACGTCATTAAAAAAAATCTGTATTCACTCAGAATCAGGAGCACTTTTTCCCATTATTCTTTACCAGAGTTGTCCAAATCTTTAAAAATATAGCAGAGCAGTTGCTTTGATTTTGTAAAATGTCAGCTATCCCTAAATCGCTTTCTTCTAGGTTATGAAAAGTATTGACAGGCTTTCTCATTTGCAACTCTAGGAAAGTTCCCCAAATCATTTTTTTTGGGTATGATTTTAAGTCAATAAATATCAGGCTATATGCAGAGGAAATGGGATGAAGAGTGAAGCAGCTGAAGAGTCATCAAGTGAATTGCTTCTTTTCAAAGATATACTAAATTAGAACAAAATTTTTGAGACACTGGAAATCACTCAAAAAATCTTTGAAACAGCTCCAAATCCCTTAAACAGTAAAAATATTTTGCAAAATACTATCCGAAGAGTTCATTTTTCTCCTCTGACTGTAGGTAGGAGTGGCTTTAAATATTTTAGCAGGTGGCAAAAAGCTCTCCTAGCAATCCTGTGAGTTTTCTGGTGGAAGAAGTGAGTAAATGAAAACCAACAGAAAATTTAGGATGTTGTTGAAGTGCAACCCAAGGTGGTAATTGGGACGCTTGCTTTCTGCAAACACTGCGTGATGCCACCTGCCTTCTACCATTGCGCTTTGGTGCTACCCTGGTTGTCACCAACGGGCTGGTGTCGGGGGGAATCTCTCCTGCTTTTCATTAAGCCTTTTGCCCCTCTGACGCCAGCTGTGCTACCAAGTCCTGTGCCAGACTATTTCCTTCCTCTGCAAAATCGTTTTCCCTTCAGCTGCCAGCCAGGCATGTGTCGCTTCCTGTGGTACCTGGAGCTTTGTAATGCACCTCTCCTGGCCAACCTGGTGTGATCAAAGGCAGCAGCCGCCTGACACGTTCCATTCAGCAGTTTAATTGCAGATGCAGGGACAAATTTCATAGTCAAACTGAAATTTGGGGGTTTTGAAGACCATGTTTGGCTAGTCTTTCTCATTAAATGAGTAAATAGGGAAAATAACTCAGAGAAATTATAGGGTTTTTAAAAACTAATATCACACATAATATACATTTTTTTAATGTTTTGGTGTAGGAAGATCAATTAACAAAAAGAATAGACTAAAATAATCTCTAAGTGCAAGCATCATGGAAAAAAACGAACACTTAATAATTTCAGGCCGTGCCCAAAAATAATTGAGAATAATGCTTGTCTCAAGTGTAATAATACTAAAGGATAGCAACACCATTTTAGCTGGAGAAAGTGAAAGAAAAAAAAGAGTTTGGTCTGCTTTGATATTTAGGATGCAGTCTTTGACTTTGTTAAGATAAAGTTGAAGAAGGAATGAATTATTCATATAAATGTTGCCGTAGTAACAAGCCAGCAAATAAAATAATGAAAGCAGCTCCTTGTTTTTAAGGGGGAAACTACAAATTTCAGCCTGTTGGCTCTGGAAGCTCAACACTTTGTACACTCTGAGGCAACTCTAACTTACACCTACACCTGCGACATATCAGCTCTGCATGATCCTGATTCCCCCCATACAATGATTTTTAGGATTCAGAGGAGTGCAGGAGCAATTGCCTCAGTGGGCCCTATGCTGCATGAGATGGGTATTTGAGCATCATCCAAAACCTTGTCCTGTGATGAGTGGAGATAGGTTTTTTTCCTTTTCTTTTTTCTAAAACCATAGATTGCTCCATTCAAAATGCTTTATTAAAAGAAAACTAAGGCCAAAAAGCAAAGCACACCAAATCAGGAAATTTCAGTGCAAAAATGATAATGATAAGATTTCCAAATAACACATTCGCGTGGAAATGGATGTGGATATATAGCTTAGTATTTCCAAAGCAATTAAATCATTAGGGAGAAACCATCAAAAATAATAGAGTAAGATTTTTGTATGGCCTAGTGAAAATCAGCCCTGTGCTTGAAACATGAACTCCCATTTGGTGAGGACAATTCAGCACCTAAAACTGTCCCAGCTGGCACAGTGATACTGGGCTGCCTAACAAAAGGTGGTGGACAAGAAGGGAGCATCCCAAGCCTGCTGTCACAGGTCACAGCAAGGTGCCAAAGGAGTGATCCCTGGACAAGTGTTTCTGCCCCAGACATCTGACCAGGGAGCACTGTGGAGTGAAGCAGCAGGCAATGCCTGACCAGGTCTGCTACAGGGTGCTCACCCAGGCCAGGGGGGAAACATCAGAGGGAGCTGAGTTGCCAACCTCCCAGGGCAACTGTGGTGCTCAGGACACTCACCTGGAAAAGGAGACCCCAATATTTCAGAGAGGATAGGCTTAAATCAGAGCATTGGGAGGATTTCTATCGGCCTCGGATGTTCCTGCTGGCTTTCAGAGCCCTCCCTGACCTCATTGGCTAAGGGATGACCACGGACAGAACTGCTCCTTGCAGCTGTGGGTGCATACACTCATAGAAAAGCATTTGCTACCCTATGTTTAGTGTTTAAAATGGGGTTATTGTTCAGTCGGGTACCAACAAAACAGCTGGTGACCAGGGCACCACAGGGGATGCTCGCAGGTCAGCGTGGACAACCCATGGTGTTAGACTTGTTTTCCTGAAAGTTGTTGTAGTTTTAACCATATGTGTTTCAGCTTATTTTGCAAGTCTATTTCTATTCAGCTTTTTCTCATGTCATTAAAATCAGCTCAGCAACAGTATTTGCCTCTGTAAATAAACCTGAGGCTAGGCTAGGAGCAATACCAGTTTATACTGCCAGAGAACCTGGCATATATTCTTTCATAATCTCTCCCCTCTTTTTTCATCCTATCCTCCTTTTTTTTTTTTTTTTGAAAAGTATTTCTTTATTTTAAGCAACTGTACAAAATAACAGAGAAGACAGAGGGCAATGTGGTATCTTTGTAGCACATTATTTAATGTCCCAGGTGTAATTTACTGAGCCAAATCTGTAGCAGTGGAGAGTTTAAATAAGGGTCAGATTGATGTCAGGAAAAACTTAAATTCTTCTGTTTTCTAAAAAGTTTTTTAAAAAATATATATTGTTTGCCCAGAAAATTTAATATGGATAGGTGCTTTCAAACACAGCATTAGTATATCCTCTGAGTCTGGTGTTTTTCCCTTCATTATGATCTAAGCTTGGCTTTATAGACTACCTTACATCAGATCATTTCAAAGCAACATCTGTTGGTTTCAAGGTTAAGCTTGCTGTTACAATAAAGTACTGCTAAAATGTTAGCTCTCTGTAGAAATACCTTGGCCAAGGTCCACTTTATGCACAAATTATTGTCTTGGAATACTGCATGGAAACTAGAAGAAAAGATAAGCTGAAGTACACAGATATTTGTTTAGAGCAATCACTTTTGCTTACAATAGCTTCGGTCTGAAAACACCGAAAGACTCTGGCTTTACACAATTTTTGAGTCTGTGTTCATGTAATAGGGGGGCTTATCCCAGCTTTCACACTTACCCAGTCAAAGTGTCAAAAGATCACTCCACTAGAGTGACTGCATCTTGTTGGCCAATGCAAAGGATAAGCAGGACTGGATGAAGTGGGGCCATGGCTATGGCTTATATGGGAACCACATCAACGTTGCATCACTGGAAACCACCAGTGAGTTTGAGTAGCTCCAAGTGGATGCCTCAAAATGGTGCTGATGTATTTTCACAGACCCATTCCAGGCACAAAGCCTCAGCTGGGGCAGGACTGACTCAACAAAATAGTAAACAAAAGCATTTCAGTTGCATTTATGGTGGTTATTTTCTTTCTGCTGAATTTAATAAACTAATATTAGACCCCTAGCAATTTTCATCTTATCAATTTACCTTGCTTGTTATACATATACTGCCTTTTATTCCACCTAACCTATTTATTAGATCAACTTGTGAGGGTAGTAATGCTTGTAAAGGAGGCGACTACCTAGGCATTGCCACTGCTACCTTTGTTTTTTGTGTGGATACCCTGAACCCCCAATCTCAGAGTGGGGCAGATTAATGCTCATACCAGACAGCTCCACCAGGATCATGGGTTTCAAAAATTCTCCTTAGCAAATAGAAGTTTCATTAGAGGTTAGAAATATAAATTGGTGAAGTGACAGATTCTATGATATGATGGAAGCTCAATTATAAGTGGATAACATAATATAACAAGTGCAGATGAAATCCTATTAAGGTCTGAAAATCCAATATCTCATCTTCCTGACTTTTAATTGATCTTTACACATATTGTCATTGCAGTCAAATATTTGAAATGATTCCTGTACACATAAACAAATGTAAGCACATTAACTCTGTTAATAATTTTAACAAGTAATTTGTATTTCCCATTAGACTGTCTTACAATTTGCTTTACTATAATTAAAGATATCATCAGTGATAAGCTTTAATGTGTTATTTAAAGTCTGCCTGTTTATAAGATTTGCTTTTATCATTAACTGCAGGTTGATAAGATCCACACATACCCTCATTAAGAAATTAGATTTTATGTCTAAAGCAAATAGGATGTTCAGGTAGGGAAGGACTGCTGATTTTTTCATAAATCCTAAATATAGATCTTTCTTCCTAAGGTCAATCTATGGTAAGCCAAGCAAGTTCATTACACCATGGCTTTCAGTATGCTTTACCAGAAAATCAACGTTTTTGCCAAACAGCATGTCCTTCACTCACCATAAAATTACATGTCTCTGTTGTGTCTAGAGTACTGATGGGCAAGAGAAGTTCTTCACGTGAAGATAGTTATGGAAACTTGCTGTGGAGCAAAGTCACAGGTCGTTTTGCTTCTGGGTGGGATGCAAAGCTCTAAAGAATGGAAGTCCTTTCGCCTGGGTTTCTCAAATCCCAGGCAATGGCGGCTTTCAAACACCTAGCTAGAGAAACAAATGGGATACGTGTGATATGGGGCACTGGTTAAATCCTTTGCAAGTACTTTGCTGCTTATACCCTTCCAATTCAAATACAAAACAGCCCTCCTTTATCCTGGAGTAATACAATGGGAATCAACTACCCACCTCTGCCCCTACTCTGTTTTGCACAATTGTTGTATCCCTGAGATGATTCTTTTGCTGTACTTGGCAAGAAGAGAAAGAGAATTAATATGTATGTTTCCAGCTTCAGGTTTGAACTATTTGCTTGTGGTATGAATGTGGATTTTGGGGTTGTTTCTTTAGATATACCCAACAGAGCCGCTTTGTAAACAAAAACAACTTTCAACACCAGCTATGACTAATCCATTGCTTTAGTTCAGTAAGTAGAACATACGTTCAATTCATAATCAAACAGCTGAAATCACCCTGCAAGGCTGGAAAATTGATGAGTGGTTTAGCCTTTTATTTATTTTTTTTTAAGGTTATAAGACTTTCAGACAGAGGTAAATGATGTCCTAGTGAATAAATTGGCAGAGTAGGTGGAAGTGAAAGCAATTTTCCTTAGTTTATTTTTCACTTGTGGTTTGTTTGGAGGGGGTTTTGTCCTCAATTTTATTTTAAGGGATGAAACATTTATTCCCCAGCCTCAGCACCTGCTGCTTTACTGTGCTTATTTTTGTGTAGAGAGGAGATTATTTGGACCTTAATTAAAATTGGAATCACTTCTTATCACGAAATGTTATTAAGCATTTTGCTAGCAAGATCTAGCATGCAGTAAAAACTTTCTCTTGCTATTATTTTGATGACACTTTCAAGATTCCTCCAGGAGATGAAAAAAAGACTACAAAGACATCACTCGCAAGCAATAGATTGATGCTCTTCCATTCCACATGGCATTCAGAACAGCAAAATCATTTGCATCCTTCTTCCCCGAGATCTCAGCTACCCTTCCTCTGTAACTTAAGCTTTTCAAACTGTCGAGAGCAGAAGAGATTCAAGCATAGCATTAACTGAGAGCTGTTTAACTATTTATGCTGCTATAATTTTGTATTGATTTTATGTAAACTTTTAACCAAACACAGATTGCACTGCTTAAAGAAGACTTTTGGGAGTTCCTAATAAATTGCCTTTCCGATCTTTAATGGAGCATTAGTAATTATCGGATACAATGTGATTTAAAGTCATTTAGAAGCCACAGAACAGTAGCTTGATACAGTACATTTCTGTCTCACTAATAAGTTGTCATATGCACTTTATATCTGACAAAAAGTACTAGAAAAATACTGAAAATAATTTATCTTGATTGTAAAATTCTATGTGGTCATCACAATATCATATTTTATATAATATTTTAATCATTAACAACTACTGTAGTGCTTTAAGAATTTCTACAGGAAACAGAATTAGCACAAGTAGGGTCAGATGCACAACAGCAGCTTGCAGCAGAAACTTCCTCCTATTTTCAGCAAAGTCTAAGCCAAGGCAAAATAGATAGGTCCAAAGGGGGTAAGAAAATGACCAAATACAAACACAGTCCTGCTTGCAGTAGTCAAAATTAGAATAGGTTGCCTGTAGAAACATCAAAACAGAGGGAGGTCTTATTATTCCTAAGCTAAGACAGAAATTCTGGTGATGACCAGATCTTTAGACTTTCCCTTCAGCTGTGGGATAACAGCCAAGGAAATGCAATGGACATGCATAGCTGGGTAGCAAGGATCATTGGGTAACCAGAAGCTGTTGTGATGCAGCAACTGGACGCAAATGCCTTGGAGTGGGATGCATGAATGGCCTGACAAATCCTCTGTGTCTTATCCATTTTGTTTCCAGCCCTGATAGCACCTCTGATACTTGCTGTAGGTACTAACGGCTTCAGTAATTTTTCCACAGTCCTCCCGTGCGTCGCCTGGCACAGCTGGTTTGAGGAGGCTGACTGTGCAGTGAATCGAGTATATGCTGGGGAGACAATTCACTTCTCTGTGTTGTTATTACTTTATCTTTTGCTGCTGACAACCCCCATATTTTCAGTAGTCTGTACCTAAGGCAATGACTTTTTATTAGGCACCCCATAGCCATGGGCAAAGACCTCATCGTCTCAGAGCTGCACACAGGCCTAAGAGAAAGTGTTTCCTACCCCTGGTCCCCAGCATGCTAAGAATGCTACAGGTTTTGGTTCATTCCTCTGTCCCTATCTCATTACATTCACAGCCTGCTCACAACACTTAACTGTCCCCTTTCATCATTGCTCCCCTCTTCACTGCTCATCTCCACATGCCCCTGAACCCCCCACTCATGTTCCACTCAATTGTTTGTCCCCATGTCCCAGCCTCCCACACCTGCCTTTGTGCATCCAGATGCCCCCTACACATATTTCTCTATCCAGTGTCTGAATCACCTCCCCAGTCTCCTTTCCCTGATAGCTGCTTCCACTTCGTCTATCTGGCTGCTACTGCCACTCAATTCTCTTTCATATTTCCACTCTATCCACAGCAAGCACTGCCCAGGTCTGCAATAAATTTCAGCTAACCCATTTCTTGTTCCTTCCATCAATCTGTCCTGATGCCTTTTATCAGTTTCCTCCCTAGGGAATTACTTGCCCTTTACTTGGCCCCTATAACGCCGTTGGAGTAACTGTATTCCTATCAAGTCTACCCATTTGTCTTCAGCATTTATGGTGCTCAGGTCATTACAGAGCACAGGCACCGCTACCTTTCCCAAGATCACCAATTACCATTGGAGCCACTTCCTTAAAACTCAACCCATTAATTAGATACTCTTACTAGTAGCCTCATCCCTTTCTCACTACCTCATATATATAATTCAATACCTTTACCAATCTATAAGCAAAGGAACAAGCCCACAGGACTTGTATTTGTAGGTCTTTTCTGCCAGGCATAGCTGCACAGGCTGCCATGACTAACAGCGCTCCCCACCTGCTTTGCACATTGCCAGATCCCAAGGCCTGGTGCACGGACCATAAAAATTGGTCCATTGACTCGAGTGGTCAATGAATAGGGTCTGCTGCCTTATTTCTTTGTTTGTTAGAGCAGACAAGAGCAACACGATTAAGCAAATATTCTTAAGATTTAGGAGAGGATTTTTATTTTAACTGCTTATTTCATGGTGTATCATAACTCATGGACGTCATGGGCCTGACTCCAGAAAGCAGAAAGCCCACAAATATTCCATACAGCACTTGCTGGTGGAAAGAAACATAAACATTCACAGCCAGCAAGCAGCTAGCTTACCTCATCCATTACCTCAATCGGCGTGTTCTCATGTGTGCAGGAACCTTCTTAGGTAGATCTAAAACGAGACAGTGATTGATTATGGAAGGAACTGTTATATAACTTAGACATTATCTTGGTTTCCACAACCCTAATCACAAAGTTCCAAATGCATTCAAGTGACAAACCAATTTAAAAACAATTTGACTCCCAAGACAATCACAACAGGGAAAGACTTTAAACTGAGCAGGTATTACAATGCAATTAGCACAATTAACCCTTTGTCACGGCAGCAAATCAAGAGTTTCCACCTCTTAGCATTTCTTTAAAATGTCTGTGATTGGAAAATTGACTTCCAGCAGGGAGGAGTTAACACTATGGCAATCTCTTCCTTACAGATTTTTAACAGTCACCAGGTGGCAAAATCTATTTATACACCATATGTTTGTAATAGGATCTCAATTTGTAAGATACAACATTAAATTTCTTGAATGAATATACTGAACAGAATAGCATGACAACTGAAGCTGCAATAACATGATGAAACATATTAAAATCGGTGTTAATATAATAATCAGCTGTGTTTTGTTCCATATGGCAATTTATGTTAACAGTTAAGCTAAACTCCATCTGTTTCTTCAAAAGCTGAATGTAATAAAAGAAGAAAGGTCATGATCATGAACTTCTGCCTCCAAGTCACACTGTGTGTATTTAATAATGAATGTATAGCTCACTGGTTTTCTATATGATGTGTGCCAAGTTAAAAGGCAAGTTTTCTTCCATGTGCAAAAAGTAGCAGTCTTGGAGAGAATCTCGCTCCCTAACTCCTAACTTATTGAAGAGCCTTGAGGAGGTGCACAGATGGCAGCAGAATGGTCAACATCAATGCAAAGAGCAGACCTAAATTTTTTCCATGGTGAAGATCCTGTCATCTCAGGGTACACCTGATTCTGTGGCTGTGACAAGACAAATGGTATATTCCACACATCTAACAGGTGCGCTGTGTACCCTTCTGCTTGTACTGAAATGCGCTGACAGTACAGCAATGGAGAACATTTGTCTTTATCTTTATAACAAGTGACAAGATGCATGATTACTGCTGTAAGGGTACCAGGGATAAAAAAAGGGCCCTGTCCATGAGCCTAGTTATTAGTCACATGCTGAAATGCTGACCAAGTCTAGCAGAGTAGGAATTATTTGTAAAATTGCCTTCAAAGAACATTATCTCCCACCCCATTTCCAATAAATGGATCAAACAGATCTCACCTGCACCAGCTTTTCATATGTTTTTGTGAGAATTTCTGGCAGTTTTGTAGCTTAGCCAAGTTCAAACTATTAATGGCCTCCTGAAATTCATCACATCTGTGGCTTTTTTTCTTCAAACTTTGAGAAAAATCTAATTATTACTATGATGGATTTTTATGAACATAAACATCTCAGAAAAGCTGCAAACTGTGAATTTGCCCACTGTTTGAAAAATACATATACTGTGTTTGGTTTTGAAGGGAAACCTCTCCTGGGATAACTTAGAGGGAAATACAATTATCAAGCCCCATATTTGAACAGAGGGTCCTCACCTGGGCTTCTTCCTTACGTCTTTTACTGCACTGAGATATGCAAAGAAAGGGTCTAGGTTATCAGTTTTGTCATACACATGAGAAACAGCCTGTTGAACACTTCTTACATCAGCCCTATAAATAGCCGGGTACTCCTGAACCATCCTCCCTAGGGTGGAAAGATTCTCCGCTTGCTCCCTGGACGTTAACCTGGAGTGTAACCTTTGTAATTTCTATGAATACATTGATCTGTGCATATAATCCTGCCGTTGATTAACAGATGCAGTGTCCTCTGCAACGTGCAACAAATTCACTGTGCAAACAGCTCGAGGCTTCCCGTTTAGATCTAGGAGCTGAGATACAGAAGGGTAAAAGTTTGTGTAACCCGAGAGACCCCTGTCAGCTACATGAATAAAGAGGATTAGGAGCATAGCTTATTCCTACCAATTATAATTTAAACTTCATGAATTGCCTCCCAAGGCACAGTAAAGGCAAATGTGGTTTTTTTGCTGCCTGTGAAAACACAGTTTTAGCAAAACCTTTTCCACCCCTAAGGAAATTACACATACAGCACAGCTAGCGAGTACACAGGCAGGAGATCCTCCTGTTCCTTCAAGGATGTGGAGCATGAAAAGATCAAAGGTCTCTCGCAGGATCTCCTCTGAGACACCCCCCTAAGTGAGGGTACGTGCTCCTTGGTGAAGACAGTTGGTATAAACCAGCTCAGCTGCCCTGACTGTACAGCAGCTAACTGGATGTTGGAGAACCAGCAGCCGCTGCTCAAGGCAGAGCATGGATGTGGCATTTGAGTGTCCAAGATGGCGAATGTTGTTTTCAAGGTGTTTCCACCTGCCCCTCCCCCCCCGCCCCAGATGTCAGTGAAAGGGATAACTGGTAAAAAAAAATATCTGTCTTTGAAAAAGCTCAAAATCCCAGCACTGCTCAGAACGACACTCACGTGATTTTGCTTGCTTCCCTAGCAAGCCTTGTTTTTCTGTTGCCTGTCCTCTCTGTAAGCTTGTTGGCCAGGTATTTTATCCTTCTATACGCTTGCAAAACCTATCAGTAAATTGTTTAACCAGGTAAACATGCAATTAATAAATAATAATAAATTTGGAAAGAGTAATTTTTACCATGGGCAGTATTACCCCAGGAGAGCTGTTGTGACCTCTCTCCATATTCACAGTCCTCCACTGTTTGTTTTTATTTATGATAAAGTAAAACAAAAATGAATTTAGAGGGAAATGATATCACTTCTATGCCATTAAAATTGAGATGTAAACCACAGACGCCAAGATATGCAAAGACACAACTGTCATTTTTCCTGACACCATGGAGTCTGACACAGTGTCAGACTTAACTTTGAATTTCCTGGCTTTGGTGGATTCTTGTTCTAACCCTGAGACATCATTTAAATGTAGTTTGTCGTTTCTGAATATAACTGTAACTCTTATATTATCAATAATAACAGGGTACCCTTCGGCTCCTCAGGGGCAAACTCTCAAACAAATGGCTTGTGAATCAATAAATACGTTAGTGTGCTGCAGCTGAATTTATTTATTCATGAGATGCTTATCTCTCTGTAAATTCCTTAGGAAAAATCCTTAATCCTACCATACTGAATTGACTATTTATCAGTTTTAAATTGGACCTTATTAATTTTTTTTCCATGCTGGAAAATGTTTCTCATGCGATCTATCTTCGTAAAGAATTAAATTTCTTTCCGTCTCCGTTTTCTTTCCCAGGGACTAAACCCAGTGGTTAAGAATGGGAAATAACAGATGGCAACAAGCTCTCGTATACAAATCTGCTGCGTCTGAGGGTCCTGTAAGCTCTCTTTGCAATCTACTCGCAGAAGGCTGTACGCCACGGCATAAGCGCAGTCACATTTGGCTTCTCGCTCGTCGGTGACAGGCTGAGCTGTTTCTCCCTTTGTTTTATTGCCGGCTCATTGGCAGCTGCTGTAAGTAGAGATCAGCTCCATCACAACCAAGAGCAATTATATTTATAGGGTATACAAAGGTACTTACAAACCCTTAAGCATAAAATTGAATTCGATGCTAAGATTGTGATTCGGGTTTTACCTTGTGACTGTGGCAGGAGATGTCTTCTCAAGATCTAGGATCTAAGAAAACAATGTTCTGCTGTGGGCTCATTTGAATAATCTCACCACTCATTAAACACAGCTGCAAGGCAAGGAATGACAGAGTTCAAAGGCAAACCAGGGGACTATATTAGTAACAAAATTATTGTCAGAGCCTTTAGGTATGTTCCCCCAATATTCCTCAACATAATGCCATTAATTACAATAAGAGCAATTTTGTCATTTGCCAATAATTGAAAAGGTTAGAAGAATGCTCTGCACCGATAGCCTAAATGTCTATTTTTAGAAACACTGTTGCTAGAGAGTTTGAAAATGTTATACATTGTGATGAAGGACCAAAAGAAGGGTTTATTTTAGGTCTTTGTGGCCTATTTCATTTTATGTGATTAGCGAGCTGTAGAGCCCAGACAGCGCATTCTTTTCTAAAAATGTCTTTTGATGTGATTTAAAATATATTACTTAATCCTAATATTTTCAAGAGGCTACAGGCTGTGGGAAAAAAACAGCACTCAGAGATTCACACCAAGTTATCTTTTGCTTGTGTTTTTACATATTATTATCATCAAGCTACTTCTCTGGCCAAATGGCATCCACTGGCTTGTCAGAAATGCCCAATTCTCCACCTTTTTGGCAAATGTTCCCTGATACACCTGTTAGGGCAAGCAGCGAGCACAGCAATGGGGCAGTCTCTCTCAATTCAGTTCCTGTGATCAGAGGGTGCCAAAATGCTTCAGGGCTACCAAAGTGTTGACGTCTCCAGTGCAATTTTCATCACTCTCTTTACTAAATAAAATAAGCTTTCCAATATGGCTCAGGAGATTGGAGTAGTGTCTTTTTTCTTCTCTTCGAATCAGAACTGCTGCCATTCTTTAATATTTATCAACCTGAATCCAGAGGGAAATATTCAGCTTCTCGTTTTCCAGAATATGTGTTTTTCCTCACCCAAAGAAGCTGCTGGATTCTATGAGGCAAAGAAATTCAAATGCATTTGATTTGGGAGAAGGGGGATATTATGAGTGCTTGGAGGACCATGTGGCAAGTGGCCATTTTTCAGATCTGCTATTGTAATCAGAAGCAGAGTGACTGGAAGGTATTTTCCATGAAATACCTCTCTGGAGCTAAATCCAGGGACTGGGGCATTGTTTGTGAAAACACTGTCATTTTTAAAGGAAATGTACTTGTTTACACATCATAAAAAGTTTAATAGATATTTGTCCTTTAGGGAGAAGTGCAAACAGCTAAAGCTGAATAAAGTTGTTTTACGAATCCTTCAAGTGAGAAGGAGCACTGAAAACTAAAAGACTGTAAGTGCTACTTATGGAGTCTGTCACTTTAAACTTGTGTAAAACTTGTAAAGGAAACGCTTCATACAGAGGAGATACAAGTACTCCCGATTAGACCTCGGCTCACACGGCACTTAGGCACCTGCTTATCTTTCAGCCTGTGAGTAGTAATGCTGGCTCCCGAAGGACTTGCTTACAGCTGAGCATGGTCTTCAGCCTGGACAGAGAAGAGGACCTGGCACAGTGGCAGAGTGCCGTGCCGTGCCTCCTGTGCCCCTGACTCCCCTGCTTCTTCAGGCCAGAGAGCAAAAGGCCCTTCCAGGCACTGGCTTTACTCTGCAGAGGAGATCAGCGGGCACACAAATGAGGTTTGATCATATTCACTGCTGACTTAAATCTTGTTTTCGTCCTGCAGATGCTTTGCTTAACACTGCAAAGTCATTTGCAGGCGAGTTCGCGGGAGAAAGTCCTTTATTAACAACAAGCCAACACCAGCTGCTTTCAGCCTTTCTGTGTGGGAACAAATGTCATGAAAAAGAAGGAAAGAGAATACACTGTTTGGTTTTTGTTTGGGTTTTTTTTTTTCATGGGGAATTCGAAGCACTAAAAGCCATGGGCCTACCACACTGCACAATTTAATTAGACTATTTTTCAGTGGTTTGTTTAGTTCTCTTATTTATATTTAATGTGGCTGCAAACAGCAAGCAAGGAGTTTGGTTCACCAGCGTAATGATGCATTATGCTAGCGACTAAACTCCTGAGACTTTGTGATCCTGGCATTTCTGGTCAGGTCAGCTCCTATTATTCGGTTTCTGGAGTCACATGTGAAGAACATTAGCATTTGTTCTTCTAGCAAGGGGAGGAAGAGCACACCACCAGCACGCCGGTGGATGCTGTTGCTAGGCAGGAGCCAGCGTCCTGCAGTGGGGTCATGCTTGCCCCCCCCACCCACTCTATGATATCTGGTGTCATCACAAATTACTGAAGATGGATTGAAGAAAGCAGACCCGTATTCCCTGGAAGGACAGAGCATAAAGGGCAGATGGAAGAAACGCAGTGTTAAGACCAAACTGTTGCTATTAGTCGGCAGCGCTTCTCCCTATCTTGTTCTGCTGGGAGGACAAACAGCACAAAAGGACAGACAGAGCCGGTTGTGACAGGAGCCCTGAACAGCTTGATTCCCCCTTCAGCCATGGGGAGAAAGCACTGAAACTGAAACATGCACCAGAGCATTCAGGTTTCCAATAAAAGAGAACTGCAGGTGGTGGGATTTGGATATCCTTGCCCTCGTCATCCCTCATCCCTGTTAACGCAGTCTGCTGCCCTGGAGTTTATCTGAGCTCCAAGATCTCTTCAGACACTGTGCTCTAGGGTAATAGTTGCTACCTTCTGAGATAGAGAAAGCAGAGCTGCCTGGGGCATCTGCCGATAACACAGGAATGTGACAAGGGAAATTTACGTTTTGATTTTCTGGGCCTTTCCTTTTAGAAATATATCTTTTTTTTTTTTTTTTTTTTTAAATCAAGCTCTCATAATCTAGTGGATGAAGTACTGATTGATTTCATTTTCTCAAGTTGGTTATATTTTGCAATTTCTATAACACATTACTGTGAGTATGTATAACAGATATTGGATTTCATTTAACAGGAATGGCTATTTTTAGCAATTTTTTGAGGGTGTATAACAAAACGGCAGGCTGACAATACTGTGGCACCTTTGTTGGGGTTCCAGAAAGTGAGAAGACCTATTGAGAGGTCTCAGATATTAACGCTGACTTCTAACTAATGTAAGAAATACAATTAGAATAGGATAATAAGAAAAAATTACTAACCACTTCCTATGTGGAAAAGTTTAAAAATCTTTGTCCCAGAAAAGAAATAAGTCTCAGGGACAATTAGTATTCCAATCAAGTTTTACATGCTACTCCAGTCATATCATACAGCAAAGGTATAATGGATCAGACTCTGAAAGAATGAAGGCAATCAAATCAGATAATCTAAACCAGCACAACAGCACAACATACACGGGGCTTTACATCTAAAACCAGTGTTGACATACGAGATATACCTAGCTGAAAAGAAGGCAAGAAACTGGAGTCTACTGGCGGTCTTGCGCTTGGAGAATTTTTTGCCCTCTCTACGTATCTGAAAGAGAACTATAGTGGCTTTGAAATGAGTGCATAAAAATAGAACGGTGGAAAAATCCATGGAAGAAACTCAAGCTGAACCTGAACACTATTTTAAGCAGTGGGAGGCAAAAGTCCCTGCACGCAAAACAGGGAAAATTCCCAAAGAAGGTTGATGAATATGTTGCTGGTGCTTAAGAGCAGACTATGTAAAACTGTCAGTGCAATACTTTCATAAAATTAACATGATGTATTTTAAAAGCTAATTAAACTACAAACAAATGCAAAGCTTGTAACGTGTTCTGCGGTTAGCACACATGTTGCGAGCAATTGGTAAATGCTGTCCCAAGGTGTACCTGGTGTGGGTTATAGCCGAGGAGGCTGTACCCTGTGCTGGGACTTGTCTCCTGACTGTCTCCCTAAGGAGGTGAGGTGTTGAATATACAGCCTTGCCCCATTAACAAAGAATGGAAAAGTGAAATTCATTGACCATGTGGGACTTCACCTTGGGATTAGACAGGCCGGTCAAACCTAGGAAACCACACAACATATCTACTGGATCTGAATGTCCCAGGATCACATATACAGAGCTTCATTAACATTGGCATTGCTTGTCTGCCGAGGACCATCCAGCAGAAAAGGAAGAAGATTAATTCAACCCCTAAGGGGATTTTAATATAAAAATGAAGAGAAAACTCTCAAGAGGTGGTCAGAAATTTCTTAGGACTCTGCCTAACAGTCTGAAGAGCTATCACAATTATTTGGCCCTTTCTGTCTCTATCCAGAATGTCCAAAAAAGCTGTTATTGAAATACAACCTTGACTTCAGTTCCAAGTTCAGGGCAAACTGAACTGCTATTTCACAGAGTTCCTTGGTCTATGGGATTATATATAAATGTACATGGTAACGATAATGATAGTAAAAACAACAAAAAATTCCATGCACTGGAAATGCAAAGAGACAGACAGACAATACTTTGCATACGGCATTTGCATTCACTTCATGGTTTTACAGTGGCCATGGAGCAACCCTATGTAACTTTTTAGCTGAGTGATGTGTTAAGACGGCCACTGTCTGAGGCTGGAGCAGTGTGGTGGGACTGAGCACTATGTGGGAGAGCCCACGTGGGAGAGCCCATGATAGAAAGTGACAGGTACCCCAGGGGCACTTGCAGGGATGACCCTGATAAGGAAAGTCCTGCTGGAGGCTGGAGATCTGCACTGGTGTCTATTCCTGCGAGGAGGTTCTCATGTCAGGCACACTTTGATAGAAGACCTCCACAGCTGTTGCTGAGGCTCAAAAGCAGGAGAGGTGCCTCAGCACTTTAATGCAAACACGTGAGGAAGAAATAACATCATGAAAGAGGGTGAAGCCAAGGCCAAAAATAAGTGACATTTGACAGGCCTGGTGTGGGAGCATGGGCAAAAACAACAGCAGCCAGATGTTAAAAAAAGGGCTTGTGAAGAGCAAGACAGAAATACTGAGTGACTTGCTGCTAGACATATTAATCTGGAATTAAATAAAGTTATGTATTTCAAAGGAGGTATAATAAAATCCCCAGATACATTACTGTAAATCGTCTAATTTTACCCCCCTAAAATATTCATATTTCTAAAGTAGTCTGATATTTAAGTCTAGAGATCAGGCATTCAAAGATTTAATTTAATTAGCTATAGAATTATAAGCATTTAGTCTAACTCAAGAAAGACAGATGTAGTTTTTGCCTAAGAATATAAGACTTCAAGCTGATTCAGGCTCAAATTACCTCATCACAAACTGCCAGAAAGCTTTTGAAATAGGTACTACTATATGATCTGAGATATGGAAGAAAATACTTCAGAATTAATCTCATTAAATAACAAACTCAGCAGATTAAGGAAAAGAAAATGTAAATAAGCAGGCACAGTTAGGAAACTGAAAACACAAAAGACAATGGACCAGAAGGACCAAGAAGCTATTCTACACAAATTCTTTATCAGTGGAATTGCAGCCAACCAAATTGTTACGTAAATCTGAATTGGTATGCTGAGGTGACACAGACAGAGAAGCATAGCTATATCCGAGTTCTAATAATTAATATCATTAACATAATGGAAAACTGATTAGGTTAATTCTAACAACCATATGAAATCTTTGAATAAAGAAACTCTCAAACGATAACCATCTACAGAAACATATTCACAAGGTCAAATAGTAATAGCTGTTATAGTAATATAATGAATTAAATGAATGGTTATTTCTTTGTTACAATAAGAATATCTGTCAGATATATCAATACTTCTCTCAAATTATTTGAGCAGACGAAATATTTAATCTAGACATTGAACATGTTAATCTCTACCTTTCCATTCATGGAAAAGGGTCATTCTGAAAGAAAATTAGACACTCTATTAAAAAAAAAAAAAAAAAAAAAAAAAAAGGCAAGCTAAAGAAAAAAAAAAACCAGTTTAAAACCAACCCCCAGCTGATCCTGCTGCTTCTTGCATGTCCAGGTGCATGGATCTGAGCTGATAATAGTGAAATCAGTCTTCAAAAACCCTATTAAAATTTCTCTATCAGTTTTCCTTGTCCTGCTTTTAATTCCCCATTTTGGTGGCCATTCAAAACAAAGTAAGGCATAACATTGGAAAAATGGCAACATTTGGGTACTAAGCAAAACACGAGAACGAACGCATGGACTCTGGAGCAAGAGCTATTTCAGAAAACTGGTGTTGGAGAGAAGAGCTGAGTTCTATGGAACAGCAATGGATAAATGATTTGTGAGGCAGGAAGTTGTAGAGGTTTATCCTCACACATTTTATACAGAAAGGCAGGGATACCTGTGGTGTCTAGTGGAAAGCTCACTGAAGCCAATGGCTGTATATCTAGATATCTGCTCAAGTCAATGGAGTGAATAAGCACTCTGAGGGTAACTTCATTTCATCCTAATGCAGGTGGCTGGAAATAGGTCAGATTATACACACTTTAAAAACTGCTTATTTCATTCATGTGGATAAAAGAGATCTGGCTGATACAGTCTATATGGATTTCCAAGAGACATTCAGCAAGGTCCTTCTACAAAAGCTCCTAAAGTAACTAAACTGGCATGGGATAAAAAGGAAGGTCGTTGCATGAATAAATAATTGATGAAACAATTGGAAGAAAGGGTAAGAGTAAATGGCCAATTTTCACAGTGTGGGGAGGTCACCAATGGAGTCCCACAGGGACTGTGCTGGGACTCATGCTGTTTAACATATTCTTAAATGCTGCGAAACAGAGGGTGGGCGATACAGTGACAAAGTTTACTGAGAATACTAGGTTATTCAGGATAGGAAAGTCGAAGACCAACAGTGGAAAACTGCACAAGGACCACTTAAAGCTGAATGATTAGACATCAGAACCCAATGTAGAGAAAAGTAGAATGAGGAAAATGAGGAAAATTTCTGATATATAACTAGTCAGGACCAAGATCCTATGCTTCTAATGGACAAGCAGAAAATTCCTTGAAAATGCTGGCAAGGTGTGGAGTTATGGTTAAAAAAAGAAAGCCAACATAAAGAATTATCAGGAACAAAACATAGAACAAAACAGAAAACAACATTATGCTTTGAAAAGAAATGACTGAGGGAGGCATATAATAGAAGATTACGAAATTGTGAAGCGCAGGGAGAGACCAGCCAGAAAAAAACTATTTGCCATCTATTCCTGCACAAGAACAAGAAAGCATCGATTGGTACTAGGAGGTAGTAGGTTCAACCCTACGAAAAGGAAATCAAGTTGTTCTTCACATAGCTTAAAGTTCAGCTGCAGGGGGTTTACATAGAAGTTTACATAGATTCAAAAAGCAACCAGTCCAATTAAGAGTAGAAAAATTGTCTGAGGGTAATGAAATGCAAAATAAATAAATAAAACCATACCAAGCACCCCAGTATATTGGTTTAGGAAATCACTAACCTGCAACTTGTAGGACGGTTGGAGAATGATTCAATATTATCATAGATGGCCAACAGCTTTTCAAACTCATCTTTTGACATCTGCTGTCAACCATTGCCAGGAGTAAGGTACTGGGCTGAATAGACTTTTGCTTAGCCTGGTCTGGCTGCTCTTATTTAATGTGAATACAGGGACATTCTTGATAAACTTTTGTCTTTTGTGCCACAGTGATTTCCATGCTCAGTGCTAGAGTTATAAAAGTACATCTCAAATGTGAAATAGAAAACTGAGTAATTTCAAAGAAGGACAAAATGCAGAACAGAACAAAATGAAACAAAAAGCAAAAGAAAAGTATTTGGAAGAACAAGCACACGTACTGCTGTAACGGTTACCAGATTTGCAAAACATGCGAGTTGAAAAACAGAGAGAAACTGAGAGTGACAATGCAATGAGTCCTTTAAAAGAAATAATAAGCTCAGACTGGGCTGCACAGAAACTAGTTCCCTTGACTACCGGAGACTTTTGGAATGGAAAAAACCCAGAGGTGACTGAGAGAATGAGCAAGTGCAGAAAGAGGGGAAAACAGAGACTCCAATTAAAATGCACCAAGAGAGTCTGAAAAAGATTCATGAGGACACCTCAAATGGCGTTATGCAAAAGACTGGGCAACAAGCAGACTTTATTGGGCCAACATGAATGCACAGACAATAAAAATGGTCAGAAATCATTGCCACGGTGCAAAGTACCAGAGACAGAAGCACCGGGAGGCTATGACAATTTGTGATGCACCCAGCAGAGCTTGGCAGCAACTGGCAATTGATGTATTTGAACATGGAGGAAACCACCGCCCGCTGATAATTGATTATTACAGTTGTTCCTTTGAAACTAATAGAAGTAAGCAACACATTAGCCAGCACTCTAGTGAATCACACTGAGGTAACAGTCACCAAACACTGTATTTGCAATGAGCTCATTTGAGATAATGGCTCACCATACACGTTGGAGGAAGTTTTAAGATTTGTAAAGTACTGGGGCTTCAAATGCGGCTGATAGTTCTTATTACTGATAGTTTAATGGGCTGACCAATGCTTATGAATAGCCAAACAAATAATAATTCAGACAAGACCTTCCTTTCAGTTTACTGAAAGGCCCTTATGGAATCAGATGCTTTACTGTCTGAGATGTTGATAAGCCGAAAATGTTACTCGTAAGTCCTGTGGCATGCCCCTTCTACAGCCCAGAGCTGCAAATAACAGCCAAATAGGACAGAGGGGGAAAGGAGACAGGAAGCCCAGCATGTTCATTCAGGAAACTACAACATGGTTCTAGGTAACTCTGAAATAATGATGTGGCTGGTGGCATCCTTGTGTGGAAACAGTACCTGTGGAACAATTCCCTTTATCTGCAATATGGGTATTGAAAATGGAGACAAGCAAAATTAACCTCAGATGTTAGGACACAGGTCATGCAACTGTTCTTCTTCCCTGATAAAAATCTGATTCATGATGCTGAAAACAACCAACTACAATCCCACCATTACTTTAATATCACTCTCTGCGGCGAAGGGAGATGACTCAGGCCTGAGCCTCAAGTGATACTTGAACTACACTATGCCACTCAAAAAGTTCAAGCCCAAAGACCTGACATCCTAATACCGTGATTACATAGAAACATTGGTAAGAGCATCTCCAGTTTTATGTTGCTTTCATGCACCGTTAGGTAACTGGTGCAACATCATTTACAGAAAGGCTCTTAAAATGACTCCAGGAGATTGTTTCCTGCTCACTCGCTCTGCATGAGCGCCGAGTTCAGATGCTGAGAGCAAAGAGTGCTTTTGAAAAGCCCAAATAAAAAAAAGCCAGTTTAGATGTGTGGAGCATCATTCAAGTGAGCAGTCCAAATAAGACAAAATAACAGTTACATTCAAAACAAAAATTCACACCCATGCTGTGGAAAAGTCCAGGAAGATTTATATGGCTGAGCTGGATCTCTTTCATCTGTGATACTCTCTGGCCTCTGCGGTACTGCAACCATGTCATAGATATTTCTTCACACAAATATCACTTTAACTAAGAAGATAAATTAAGGGCATTTTGAAAGTTATGAAGCAATGCAGGTAGGAGGGTGATTACCATACTCAGTATAAAGGTTTACTGGAAGAGTAAATCCCTTCCAGTGCAGGATTACGTTCCTTTCCACGCCCATAGCACTGTCTCTGGGAGCCATCTGGCTGATAAACCACTAGTTATGTGGACTCTTTTGATTGGCTATGAATTGCTCTTTTGATTCCGCTGTCTCAACCAAATTTCCCCAGAATGCAGCGGAAACTTGGACACACACAGCAGATGAAGAGACACACATAGCCACTGAAATTTAGGTGTCTTAAACTGAAGGTCATGCACTATGACTATTTCTCTTCTCCTTTGTGGCTGCCGTTATTCTCTTGCTTTTATTCTTAGTAGTCAAAAATGAGCAAAATCATAATTCATGTACATTAGCAGAAGTTAGCTCTTCTTCTTGTTTCTTTGTACGGTCTTTCTCCAGTCTCCTTACCTCTGGCTGGCTGGAAAAGCTAGAGATGATAGTTTCTTCTTTACGCTTGCCATAATCTAGCATAATGGGATCTAGGAACTAACTGGCATTTTGGGCTGTATCACAAGTTTATATTACTGATCTTAAGCTACAATTACATGTTAGATTCTGTATGATGTCAGAACAGCAGAACTTGGCTCTTCATGCTGTGTATACTTAGAATTGCAGTGTGACATCTTTACCTGTCAAAAGTCAGACAGGAGAATATGAAGCCAATCATATATATATACGTATACACACACACACATATATATAAATGAAGTAATTGTGACTGTGTTTATCAAATTTCTGTGCTTCTTAATTACAAAGTAATCACCTGTATTTTGCATAAACAGCTGCAATCACATCATTTTTTTTTTAAAACTGTATGGTCAATTAATTTTAATTAACTGTAATAAGTTTTCCTGTTGTTATCTTTGTTTCCTAATAACCTCTTGTTCTTCCAGCTTTCTTTAGCCCTCAGGATTTTCTTTAGTTTTCTATTCAAATATTGATGAAACTTAACCCTGGTTAGTTTTTCACGTCTGACAAGATCATAACTTGATGTGTATTGTTATCCATTAAAAATCACTTAAGGCAATTGCTGTTACCACTGTAACATGATAAACCTGACAATAGACTGTTAGTTCAAAAGAACCCAGTAATTTCATTTATTTCCCATTCCTCAAAACATCTGCAGTGACGTGAAAGAAATGTCAAGTTAAAAATAACAATTCATGGGTCATGGTATCAACTGGGTTTTCATTACATTATGTCTGTGAGCAGACGAAAGCTGCTCTGGCATTCAGACTTCAGGTGAGCTGGAAAGTGAAGAAAAGCTTAATCTATTCCATTTTAAGTTCATCAATTATTTAAATATCTACAAAGAGTCTCCTTTCTTCCCCACGTTCCAAAAATGAGAACACAAGATGGTCTGCACAATTGGGGGCAGACAAATGCTGGTGGGCTTTGCTTGCCATCTGAGCCCGCAGGGTCTGCAGTAACCCAAAGGGGGATGCTGGAAGCTCATGGCTAGTGTGCTGAAGTTAGCTAGCCACCCAGCTGGGGAAGCTGGGACACTGAGTCAGTCTCTGTATGAAGCCAATGCCGCCTCCTGCCTTTTGTGTCTGAGCAGTGTTGCACCCCACAGACAAACCTTGCCCATGTCTGCCTGCACTCTCCCGTGATGGTGTGCCTTAGCCATGGGAGAACTGCTGTTTAGAAGAAAGATCTTCCAGGTCCCTTCTCAACACCTTGCTGCCTATGCTGAAAGTCAATTATTAAAAAGCAGCTACCTTATCACCTAGAGAAATTAATATATGAATGTAAATTGAAAGAGTTGGCAATCTGATAAAACCCCAGCAAAGTACAGGTAACACCTTCCCCCCCCCTATGCATTTATGGCAGTTTTATTGCAGTATGTAGGGCTGACAGGACTGGGTAAGCTCCTGTTCTGCCTGAGACACCTGTGTTAAGAAAGAAAGTGAAGTTTTATCCTTCTTTCAGAACTACATTTCTTTAAACTAGCAAACCTTCAGGGCTGGACTTACTTTTGGAGAACAAAAATTACTTAGTCCTAACTGAGACAGGCAAAGCTGGAATCTAGCAGAAGAAGTGATATTTCAAGACATGCCTTGCTTTAAGCTGTCTGCAAGAAAAATGAAGTTTAAATACAAGAGTGATATAGGCACTTTAGAAATCCCCCTACAAAAAGGGACAGACGCTCAGAGATATGGACGATTATAGGTGCCTGTTTCCGAATGCATCCACCTAACACCAATGCCCAGAATTTGGGAAGAATGGATCTCATATATAAGAATGTCATAGGCAATAAAAATTTAAAACATTCGCAAGCAGAGAAAATCCATAGACAGAGAAGCATTTCACCAGGGTTATTTTTTTTTTCCTGAAAGCATCATGTCTGCAGCTAGTGGCTGAGTGCATGCACAAATTAAGTTTACAGATTTCATAAAGCAATTCATTCTGCTTGAATGTAATAGCAGTAATTTTTCATGTAAGTCAGCAAAATACAATCCATAAAGGAAAAATACTGCCATTATTTTAAACTCTATTGTTCTTATTCAATCCAAATGTGAACTGAAGCTAAATAATTTACTGTGTAAATTTCATTTTTAATTTTATGCGATTCCAAAAGAAAAGGGAGTAAATGTGAGAGAGAGAGAAGCTTCAAAGCTTTAAATCCTTGTATCCTAATGTCTCAACACTAAAATAATCTAAGGAGCGTGCTTCAGCAAAAATGATTGCTGGGATCTATAATAGGATTGTTATAACTCAATAGTGTTTTATAAATTTTTGATTCACTCTGAGTTTTTGACAGCTTGCCAAGTTCCAGTTTTTATCTGATCATCTTTGCATTAATAATACATTACAATAAGTTTCTCTGAAAAGTGGCCACTTTTTTCTTGCTGAATACTTTACTTTCACCGGCAAAATATTGACTTGGGTTTATAATCAATTCCTGTTTGGCTTGATCATGCTTAGCATGAAACTAAAATATTTGCTGCTAGACAGCTGCCAATACAAATGTCATCATTGTTCTATTCTAACGAATTCCATCAGTTGCTAAATGATCTGCCTTGCAGGTTGCAATATGTAACGGACTGAAGCCCAGAGCTTCAAAGACACCAGGATGTACTTACACGAGACTCTGGTTCCCCTGCTTCAGAAACACTTCGAGCCAGCAACAACATCCATTTCCAGACAGTCAGCCTCTGAGTCACCTGTGGCTTGCTCACTGACTAAAGTCAATCGAGGCAAAAAAACTGAATAAAAGAAAAAATGTCAAAAATTATTTTAATCACCTTCCCCCACCTTCTCAAACATAAATGAAAATTTATTTTCAAGGGAAAAAAAAAACCCAAACAAAAGCCACTATAGAAAGGACTTATTTCCCAAGCATTATTTCAGAAAAAAAAAATTAATCTGGGTGCAATTCATGTATTCTTATCTTCCTACATAATTATAACATTTGTATACAGATTAATTATGCTTGATTGGTATCAGGGAACAAAATAGTCTGAGAAATACTGCTGTTTAACCTAAGTCGGTTAACTTACTTTCTAAAAGGCTTAATATTAATTACCTCTTCCTTCGCATTAGCATGCTGTCTAGAAAGCCCCATCAGGTTCTGGCACATCAACCCCAGTCCCTGAGTTTCCCCTCCAGGGAATGGAGCCAGAAGTCCTGCAATTCTAGCTTTCTGCCTTCGAAGTTTACAGCGCAGCTCTCTGAAAAGTCCAAGATCAGCACTGAGCCAAAGGTCTACACTCTTGGCAAGAGATGCTACATCACCCAACTTGAGAAGACAAGCATTCACACCTCTATAAACTCCATGATGCTGATGGATATCGTGTACTCTCAGAACAAGGGAAAACTTGTGACATCCTCGGCTACTCCTGCTGTTAGTAAGGGTAGTACATGTGACCTGTCTCAAACCCCAAGACGAGAACTGCAGAGAATGAGAAGCTACCTGGAAAATATAAACATTGGAGTCCGGCCTAAACGAAGCTGTGCTGAGGTCCATCTGTTTGAAAGGCAAACCAAGCATGCAGAAGTGGCACAGGCACAGAACAAATGCCAAACACCCTACCTGATCCTCGCAGTGCAATCTTTCTTGCCATAGATGTCACTTTGACAAGGTTAAATGCTCTGATGCTCTGGCACCTTGTGTGCATCTGCTATTGATATCATGTGTTGTTCAGTTCATGTCCAACTTTAATATCCAGAAAAAGTGAGAAAACAAAAAACAGGCATGTGCAGGTGCTGCAAATCACCGGATTTTGTATGTCAAGGGATGCCTTAGAATTTCATATAGTCATTCCTGATGTCCAGCCATTCTTTGCAATTAATTATTACCTTCAGGTGTCCCATTCAAAAAAAACCCCAAGATAACAAGAAGATATGAGTTTCATTTAAACACAATTGCACATTATATTTATTGCTTAATATAGTAAATTTCTCCTCTTCTTCAGGCAACAGGCAATTTCTCTGAGAAATACAATATATTTTAGCTGCTAAACTATGCAGGCCCTTTAAAGCACTGCATACATCTATAGTGGCCCAGTAGCAATGACACTGCAAATTGTAATGTAACAACATGCCCTTTGTGCAAGTCATCTTCCTAGATCTCACCATTACACAGGCACTTTCAGAACTACGTTTCATTGCTCCAAAACTTTAAATCCCTTTCAGAAAAGCATGTGAAATTTTGTCTCTGACAACCATAGGGCTTATTTATGGCAGTCCTGTGGCACATGAGAGAACAGTGCCCCAAGTCTCAGCGTTAGTGATCTCAGAGAATAAGCTCCCTTTATATAATTTCATCTCACTTGGGGCAAACCAGCAAGACAAGAATTTGAGTTTGCTGCAGCTGCTATCTCCTGCCTGGAAGAGACTGTCGATCAGATTGGAAGGAAAGGAAGATGCAACCCTCTCATAGCAAGACACAAAGAACTGAATATAGTGGAAGCCCACTAAATAAAGATGGTGAAAAGCATCATTTGGAACTCAAATTGGAAACAACTGGGTGCTGACATTCTTCAATGTCTGTGATTAATCAATACATCTATGACAAAACAATTAATGGTCGATAGCTGATGGATCTATTATGAAAGTCAAACAACAGAAATGAAATTCAATTGAAATAAGCAAGCCTGCACATATACATCAGAGAAAAAAAATTGCTCTGAAATTCTGGAAAACCAGTGCTCATTATTTTTAATGTATGCTTTCTGTTTGCTAGAGGTGGGCTTCCCAGTCCTCAGGTTGGGTGAAGGTGGCAGATGGATGGTGCTGCAGAGAATGCTGAATACATGTGACTGACACATGGGACTGAGTTAAAAATTACCTTTTGTCTCACCAAACAATAAAAAGATGACAGTTTTAGATTCACTCACATCACTGTCTTTTCACAAATCCACAACAGCAACTCCATCACTGATAGAGGGTATAACGCTCCCCATTCCAACACAGGCAAGCATGACCTACATGGCAGCAAAGAAAGTCGGGAAGCAAGAAATGCCGTCCTGATTTCCCTTCTGACAGTATAATTTGTATTTTTCAGATATGAAAGAGTCAGTGAATTCACTGAGAAAATAGATGGGAAAGAAAAAATTAAAACTCTCTCACTGTCTTGCGCATACAAAATGAGAAATATCAACCCCAATACAATCAAGCACATGGAAAACAATTTTATTGTTTACACAATAAAGGTAAATAAGTAAGTTCATTCAACCATGGCTTTCCAAAGTCTGATTTGTTACACTTTCTTCCAATAGGAAGGATTATTTTGTTTTGGCTTTACTTTCCATTGAAACGTTAAAAGATGTGACTGATTGGTGTCTCTTTGTCTGTGAACTCTCACCATGACTTGAATTGAGCTAGAAGGTTGGTCCTTTGCATTTTTTTTGCACAAAGGCATCCTTTTGGTTTCACTACAGTGAAGAGAAATGACAAGGAATACCACCAGGCTACAAAAATGCATCAAATATTTGCTAGTAATATATGAGCAGGAGTCACTAATAAGAATAACAGCCCTGGTAATCACTTCATCATTTTGCCAAAGGACAAAGAATATTTCTGGTTTGAGTGTTGTTTTTCATTTCCCCCTGTTGAAACAATCATTCTTCGATTAATATACACTGGTCATGGCATCATTGGCTTGTTTATAGCCACTATGGACAGCTGTGAGGCTTTGTCCAAGCATCTTGACACCTCATTTTCTCTGACAGCAATCATCCCTATCACAAATGCCAGTGGAGAATGTCACAATGGAAGAAAGTGAAATTCGGTGCTTTCATAACCACACATCATTGTTACAGTGATTGAAGGTCAAGCATCAGGACTACACAGGGGTTTGTATGGCTGCAGCAACAATAACAGTGAGTGGCTGATGCCCAAGAAATCACCTTTTATTGTTTCCTTTTGTGTTACACAGATCCTTGTGTTTTACTGTAAACTGACCTGACCTGTGGTGAGGTGCCATCAAAAAATCGATATCATGGTCTTTTCCCCTTTCCCTGTACCACAGGTCAAACAAAAAGAAGGTGTATTTTCTTCTCCTTTTTTTGAGAGTTCATCTAAAGTGATGGTATCAGAGTGGGTATCAGAGAAACTCAAAAGGAAGTTGGTTCCATTAAGAGGAACAGCATTCAGAAACATGAGTTTTTCATCTATTAAATGCGGAGCTGACTCATGCAATTGAGGAGGGGACCAAAATCCAGGTACTTATCATAAGAATGTCGCAAGTTCTCCTCTTTGACCTGAGGCAACATGGGCTTTTCGTTACATCAATGCATCTCATGGCATTTTGTTTATAGCAACACTGCCATATCTCAAGATGATCCCTACTTGGCTGTAAATCATGCCTCCTCCAGCTTCTGACTCAGACAGCAGCCCCTGAGTACACAAGAGCAACAAATAGAAACCAAAGTGATTTTTGAGCCACACAAATTTGTATTTTTAGTTGCAGATATTGGACAAAGGCTCAGTGTGTTTTCTAATTGAGCCAAACCAGTTTGTCCTCTCCTAGTGCCAAGCCACTCACATGTAGGTCCTTGGTTTTCCATGTCCATAGCATCTTGGGGAAAGAGGAGCATGTTAAATGCATGGTCCCTACTTTTGGTCAGAAGTGCTGGGAAGCAGAAGATTCTCTAAAAAGCTGTGGAATCTGTGTCTTTTTCTCCTCCGTATTTCTTGCTCAACTTCTTTGTTCTGGTAGTTTCCTGCTACTGGCACCAGCATTTCTTTAAATGGCGCTTTAACATAGATATTCCCCTATGTCTGCCATTCTTCCTTGGACTAACACTTGCATGGCAGATGGTGCAAATGGCCCAGCAAATATTTACTGGATCAGTGTTAGAAAAGCAAAGCAAAGCAAAGCAAAGCAAAACAAAACAAAAACACCCCAGCTGCCAGACTGATAACTTTTTGGCACCATACCGTGGCCACCAGTCACCAGGATAGGGAAAACACCCCCGGAAGATAATTGGTGTTGAACTTGCTGGATTTTTCAGAGTATCTTTTGAATCTTGTTGCTTGGAGCA
This sequence comes from Limnodromus scolopaceus, assembly GCA_028565335.1. Taxonomy (NCBI): domain Eukaryota; kingdom Metazoa; phylum Chordata; class Aves; order Charadriiformes; family Scolopacidae; genus Limnodromus; species Limnodromus scolopaceus. The sequence goes on along the minus strand of JAOXNO010000001.1, from coordinate 50,315,470 downwards.
TCCCCAGAGGGGAGATACAAGGACAGGAACTTTACCCCTTCCTTCCTAGATTTTACCCTTTTCTTATTGCTTAGATGAAAAAGCGGTATTATGACAAAGTATTCCCCTTTCAGTAAAAACAACCGTACCTGTATCAGAATTGTAATAATTACAGAAAATGGATGGAGTTCCTTGCAATTGCTGAAACTCTCATGGCAAAGTCTGGGATAAATACATTAAAGATTTAAACAATGGCAGAAGTAGAGGGAGGTGATCAATGTTAAGAACAACCTGTTGTTGTTGGAGACACTTACTTGGTAAGTAGAAAAGTAGAGCAGTGAAGTATCTCCCTAATGAAATTGCCTTTTAATTTCCAGGTTCCTGTCAATCACTAGTCCTCTACTTTGCCATTTCCTTGGTAGCTGAACCAACTGGGTGTGAACATCTTTGATCGTGAAGGACAATGAAATACCAGGAAGTCTTATGGACCAAAAGCCCTTTTGTCTGCCACAGTGATACTCTATATTATATTTAATGGCTCAGAATTAGCGCAAATTATATTACTATACAAACTGAGATTATTTTCTAACTAGGTTACATACACTGTAATTTAAAAAGCAGCCTGCTACAATTCTAACGGAAAAGAAAGGAAAACAGGAAAAACAAAATTCAAAAATATCTGGGCCGCCATTCTATAAAGCAATTCAGCAGATGGTCAAAGAAAGATTTGTATGGAATTGGACACAATAGAAGAAAATGGCACATATTTGAAATTTTTCTTCCAACTGGAATTCCAAACCACTTGAAAAAAAAATTACACATATTCTACAGTTTCTTTTTAATTGTAATTACAGTCTAAGAAATTTTTAGTGAAGTCTTTGAATATATATTTATTTTAAGGAGAACATATTTTCCTTCTCCCATCAGTCCCTCAGGAAAGATTCAATTTCTCTTTAGGCCTAAGAGCAGGAAAGATAGAAAGAGAATGTACACAAAACAAATATAAGACAAGGGAAGAAAGAAAATTCAGTCTCCTGTAATTGTATTTTGCCCATTTATCTTGCACTGTAAACTGTGAACTAAATGAGAATATGCCATGAACCGGAAAAGAGAAAAACAACACAGTCCTGATTAATCTAGTTCACCCAAAGTTCTCTCCTTGATCTCATGGCATTTCAGAAGACAGTGTTCATTAGTTGCCAAAGCTAAAAAAATGTCATCATATCCTCAGTGCCAAAAGAGAATAGGAGAGGTCCTCCACTGGAAAACCAAAGTGTCTACAAAATCATTGTACATAGCCCATGGAAGGTAGGGTTGTTTTAGGGTCCACTCTTCAGGAATACTTTTGTAACTGTCTAACAAATCTTGATTTCCAAAACTTGTATGCCCTAACCCAAAACCTGGGAACACCTGAATTCACATCTGAAATTTGAGATACTCAAAAATGCAGTATCAGATATGGGCATTCATGAAGAGCGAAAAAATTTAGCTACAGACACTGTTCCATAACCTAATGGATCCTTCTCTCCTACTAAGTAGATTCATGTAGTCTAGAAAAAGAACATATTCTTATACAGAGAAGTTCAGAAAACCATCAATGAGAATGGTCTATTTAAAGGCATAGATTCACAGACTGGCATAATAAATGCAGAGAAGACGGATCAAGGTATTCAAAGGCCTTGAAGGCCAAAAGGAAAAAAATGAAAAAGGAAAAATGGCAAAAAGCAGTTGGCTTTGAACCTCATATCTGTCTACCTGCTTATTAAAAAAGCTGGTCACCCAGTTGTGGAGGTTTAAGAGTTGTCATCTTGCATGCCAGCAATCCTCAAACTGTCTCAACTTGGCTGAATTTTCTGCTGAACTTCAGCAAACACACTCAGTTAAAAAATTGTATAACTTACCCAACTGGCCTGTACTGATTTCTGTAAAAGAAAATAAAAAAAAAATACATCAGTGCTTAAGTAATTTGTCAATGTTCTAATCTTTTTCCAGCTGTACACCAAAGAGATTCTTTCTGCTATCATTTCTACCATTTCCTCTCAGTGATTCCTAAACAGAGGCTAATCTCTCTGAAGCACCTGTAAACTGCCACCTTCATAAGCCAAAAAATCCACCAAAGGATATTGGATATTGAATTTCACTGGCCCAGGGTAGAATATCACCAGGTCTTTATTTTAACTCACTGCTTTTATGCGGTAAACAGAAGAGGTTAAGCAAGGAAAGGGAAGATCCAATTTTTGTGTCCAGTTTCCTTTTCTTTTTAGACAAAGATGGTTTAAAATTACGTGTGTTACTACAAACAGGCATGCTGCAGAAGGCTTTAGAGTGTAATAGGGTCCAGGATTTAAAATAAATATAATTCATATGGTTCAGACTTTGTCAGCTAATTTTTCCATTATATCATTAAGGAAGCAGCTATAAAGTCACTGACCAGCTCCTCAGCAGGAGGAACTTGGCAAAGCTGTGGTGAAACCCAGGGAAGGGTTGTTTAGGAAAGGGTTTAGCCCCATTTCTGTATATAATCTCTTTGTTTCTCTGTACGTAGGCCTTTCTATATGGATCCCTATACACGGAGGTCTGCATGTCACATACACCTTGTGCACATGTACATAATTTCCCACCTATATAAATGCTGCAGGAAAGGCTGGTCACACCTTCTGTAACTGAGAGTGACAACTGTCACTCTTGTGTCTTGCAGAGACAGCGCCATGTTTTCACTGAGCTTATTGCTCTGTCAAAGGGATGGAAGTTTTCTGTGTGGGATTGCTACCCAAAATTCCACTTTTTTTTTTTTTTTTTTTTTTAATTTTCAGCCACAACATTCAACAAATAAAATGTGGGGATAACATTCTTTTAAGCATCTTGAAAAAAAGGTTTCTCTTGGAAGGAGAGAGGATAAAGCAATTCAAATGAATGTTAACACCAAGGATAAGAGGAAATGTTGCAGGTCCCTAACTATAAAAGAGGGTCAGCTGCCCCTGCTCTTCCTAGGGTATTGTAAAGATTCATTAAAGTTTGCAACATGTTCGGATAGAGTGAGAAGAACTGCAGAACAGTCGAGTAGGAAATGAATAATTCTGTCTTTAGAACCATGCCTGAGCAGCGTGCAGTAAATAAGGCCTGGGGCCAAACGCCAAGCAATGAGGATAAAAGAACATATTGAATAGCTGCTCATTAAGTGAGCACCATCCATCCTGTGCCCTGCTGAAGCAGGTGTCCTGGGGAAAAGTAATAGTATGCAACCCTGTAATTAAAACTGTATCATAATGCATATTCACCAGGAGGCAAAATTAAGGATGCCCTGAGAAATTCAGTCTGACATTGCCTAACTTTTCAATGCTGGACCCTGTAACTTTTATGTTCCTTTTGCCATATATGGATTTTTTTTTTTTTTTTTTTTTTTACTGTTTTCTGTATTGCAAGAGGTGGAGACAAATGATAGGTGATCGCAGAATATACTCTTTTTGGCCACACATCCAAACAAGAATAAGAATGACTTCAAGCCAATGGACTGAAACTGGAGCCACTGCATTTATCTGGAGAGCCCAGTGCAGTGCTGCAAGGAAGAGAGGGGTAGGACTGAAAATCTGGTACCTACGTAAGCAAGGTAAGGATAGTCTGAGGGCCAGGGACCATTAGTCTGTAGAATTGTACTTAAAAGGCACTGACGCACATCAGGGTTAGATCTTGGTACGTACCTTGCCTTGCTTCAATGGCAGACTGGTTATATTACATTATAAACTTCAGAGACCAAACCTTGTATTGAATACATTTTGTGTTCTTAGACTACCTCCTACTTATTCCACCCTTTTCTTTCTGTCTTGTTCTTTCTTTCTTTTAATCACATTCATACTTATCCCAAAGAAATTGTAAATAGTTTTCCATGGTTATTCTCTCAGTCTTTAAGCACTTTTTCTCATTTGGTACCCTGGGGTGATCGATCTTGTTATCAGTGCTTTTTCTCCTTGATACATTGATAGCCTCTCTATACCTATGCATATCCAGTGGAGTGAAAATGATTGAAAATTACTGTAGAAATACGTTTATATTAACATATGTATGCATGTGTGCATATGCACACATATCTTTTACACATATATAAACTGGATATTAAAAGAATGTTAATGTCACAGAGACAAGGTCATGGCAGTAAACGACTCCATAAAGTTGTTTGAACTTAAACTACAAAAATACTTCCTCTTTCTGTATATTCCCCTTGCAGTATTTTTTCCTTTTAATGAAATGGATGTTTATTCCTTTGTTGACCTCTAGATGTTCTGGCTGAGCAAAGGATGTCCTAGTACCTCTGTGCCCACGTACAGCTGAGGCTGAAGACCCCAACCAGGACTGTTCCTTGGCTGGGAGGTGACCGGGCCGTGAGACCTGCTCCTACCAGGGATGTGACCCTCAGGCAACCACCCTGCAAGTATGAGGACTGAGAAAATCTGTTTTTAACCAAACACTAAATTCAGGATCCTCAGCCTTCACCTTATGGGCCCATGCTCTGTTTTCTGCACGTCAGACTTCACAGACAAAATTAATTACTTTCTTATGAGATTCTGCTCATAGGATTTATCTGTTAGCCCAACCCCAACCCAACTGTGGGGGGTTTTGTTTTTGTTTTGGTTGGGTTTTTATCCAATTGCTGGCAGCAAGAACACAAGAACAGAAAAAAGCCGCTGAAGTTCCACAACAAGCTTCAAAGCCCAA
>JAOXNO010000001.1:50253012-50310681 GCA_028565335.1 Limnodromus scolopaceus | reverse complement strand
GGTTGGTTTGGGTTTTTTTGTTGTTTTTTTTTTTTTTTTTTTTGTCAGCAGTGTCAAACTGGGAGGTTTCTGTGTTTCAAGAGGATGAATCTGTTATTTGCAACTTGCTCAGAGAAAATGGCTGCCTAGCAACTTTCTGGCAGGGAACAAAGTCTAATTTATCTTTAACTGTCCCCAATCCACCTTGGGCTTTCTTCTGACCCTAGTTTTCTGAGCTCTAGCCCCAGCTAAGGAATCCCTGGTTTCCAGTACCAGTTTCTATACTGATACATTATTCTTTAGTAATATATTTTTCATATACACCACATGATTGTAGCTTATCTGTTTCAGAAATCTTTTGAATCATTGCTTTTTAAATACACTGTTTTTTCCCACTGACTTATTTACAAAGCAAGACATGTTTTAATACTGCAAATGCTATGTTATATGCCTTGAGGGGAGAGAAAACTTATAGAAGTTACCAGAGTGATTTTTGGATACAATAATTCAATAAATTTTCCTTCTAATATCTAATTATGGTGTTCATTCAGTCCCTTTGAAAACCTTCCCTTTCCTAAAAAAACATTGCTTGAGGTTAAATCTCAGGAGCTTTTAACACCCAGCCTCTAAAACAGTTATAGTCATTAACAAAGTATTGCGTACACTGTGGCTTAAGGCTAGCACAGTGTGAAGGCAAATGATATGAGCTGGAAGAAAGAAGGAAGGTATCCTTAGGTTTCATCTAAGATAGAGTTAGTTTTCCTTCTAGTAGCTGTGTTGTCTAGTTGCTGTGTTTTGGATTTGGTATGAAAAGAATGTTGAGGAATGTTGATAACACATATTGTTTTAGTTGTTGCTAGCTAATGTTTATATCATCAAGGACTTTTTCAGCTTCCCGTAGAGGCTGAGAGGGACCATAGACAAGACAAGCTGACCAGGGGGGTATTCCATGTCACAGACAGCATGATCAGTATATAAATGGGGGTTATCCCACTTGGGGGCAGGGATTACTACTCAGGACAGGCTGGGCAGTTGATCATTGGATGGTGAAAGCTACTTGTGTTGTACCACTTTATTTTGTATATCCTTTTACCATTATTATTGTTATTATAATTTTCCTCTTCTGTTACTTTTCTATTAAACTGTCTTTATCTCAACCTATGAGTTTTTTTTTTCTTTCCCTTCCTTTTCTCCCTCTTCTCCCTACCCTACTTAGGGGAACAGGGGGGAAGTGAGCAAGTGGCTGCTTGGTCCTAATTGCTGGATGGGGTTAAACCATGACACAACACAGAGGGAAATGGTCTTGTGCTTTTTGTCCTTCAGACAAGTATTTGTGAAGAGCAGAACTAATGAAGATGAGTTTCCGGCATACTTGTGTCTTCTGCTTGGTCTGCCCCGGTGGCTAACAAAGCACAAGCTGGAAGAAAAGCTTCCCCTGCAGCTGGGAGGGTCATTGCGTGCATGGCATGCTGCGAGGATGTCTCACACAAGTCTGCCCAAGTCCAGCACAGGATGGGTTCATGCCACAGCCCTCCCTCCAGTGTGAGGGAAGAAATCCCTCACAGAAAATTTTGGTCCTCTCTTGCTCCTTCTGTTTGCATAAAACTTCAAGGATTTTAAGATCCTACCCCCTCCCCCAGCCTCCATTAGGAGTATGGAACACAGAAGCTCTTCACAGTCTCCGGACAAGAGTGCCATGCACTAGGGCAACACCTGGGCTCAGAAATAAAATCTGTACAGAGGGAGAAAAGGTGAATTCCTGTTCTCATACATGAATTACAGGTCAGGCAGTACCACGCATGGACAAAAAATTGTGAAGCTGTCTGTGAATGTGTTCTCTGACCCCTGTGCCTCCATGGCAGATCTGATTGACATTGACCAATTGGTTCACAAGTTAGACACAGAAACATGCAGACAGCATCAGAGAAACCTTATTTTTGGAGGAAATCAGGGTCAAGATAACACTAGCCTACAGAAACTTTAGGATGTCTTTAAAATACTGGGAAGGAAAAGGTTTAACGGTCAAGATACGAATCACACAGTCAATGCCTCTTCTACAGTGTCCTTCAGCTATTGATCACAGCAGCACCACCAAGAACTTTTAAGACTGAGCACAAGAAAAGCTGAAGGAAACCACTATTAAATTGCAACACTTAGTTCCCTGAGGTCCAAGCACAGTCAGAAATTACTCCAGGTTATGGATCTGGTCCCTTCCAACTTTAATGATTCTATGATTCCATGATTCTATGATCTTCAGATAGGTTCAGGCAGCTTGAAATGAAAAGAAATGTAAAAATTAAGCATTCCCAGCAGTTACCCCTGAAAACATCACCACCAGGTCAGTGTCATAACGCAGAAACCATCTGAGATCTGTGCTTTCTCACAGCCAACAGCCCCATGCCTCCACCTGATGGCTCAGGGTCCAAAGGTTGTGGTAGTTGGTGCAAGTAGAGTAAGCCAAGACATTCAGGAGATTTAAATATCTTAGAGCCAGGCATTTGAAATAAAAAGAAAATCTACACTCATATAGAAGCTGTAAGTAACCAGGGGACATTGCTGTATAGTCAGACCTGTTTGACATGGGAAATTACAGTCCCAGACCTCTGGACTTCCTGCAGCCTAACACCAAGGAGCTCACTGGGGTCTTTTCCCTGACTCTGCTGAACTCACTGCAAATAACAATGGCTACTGTAGAGATTCAGCAAAACTTGTATTCGACAGCTGCTTGCTGGATATGAGGCGTGTGCTCAAGAGGTGCATTAATGTCTTTTCAAGCAAAACAAAAGTCAGGATTTGAGCACTGTGGGGAGAACCACAGTTTTAGCAGCGGAAGGAGGAGAACGTGAAGACAACTTAAGTAGAGCAAATGAAACACAGCAGATGTAGAGAGGAAGGAACAGCTAAGCCTCACCCTATGCCTCTGTGTGGGGAGGGATGCTGACGTGTAGCATCCCTCTGAGCCAGTTCTTTGAGCAGCTACTACTACAGGGCCAAAGAGGGAAAGAAGGCTCTGCAACTGCAGGACTTCCTTGTCTCTTCTCTGGCTTTATAAAACCTACAAACAGAATAGAAAGGAGCAATGCCAGTGATAAAATGCGAGAGAGAGAAACAGTGCACAAGTACGTGGCTGACTCCTCTGTTTTGCATTCCAGCCACCCCTTCCTGTGTTTAGAATAAGGGGCATTTTTCAGCAGAGCTACTGAGAAGAACATTTTCTTGCAGTTTGCTTCACTTGATTCCAGGCATAGAGTGGTGCTCTCCTCACGCACCAACCAGAATTGCTGCTGAAGGTTCTGGAAAGCCACAGAGACAACTGGAAAAAGCAAGGGGAAGGTGGGATGGAAAGCTAAATAATAACAACAGTAATATTAATAATAATAAACAGAACCCTTGATTAAGTTTCAGGCAGCACAACCCACAAAATGTTGCTGCATTTACCCAGAGAAGGGAACTCTGACCTGAAGGGGTAATGAGTGGCCAAAGGTCACCCTGGCTGTGCAGGTCCTCAGACATACTTGTGTTCTGAAGATACATACGTCACTGGTCTGCCACATCCAGAGAAATAAAGATTAGTTTAGCCATTTTTCGTTCACAGTGCAATAAAATGGTAATTGTGTCACTTCTTTTTCAAGATGAGAGGAGAGAAAGGACAGAGGTAGGATTATGAAAGAGCAGTTCAGAAAGTTCAGTTGTTTGTTCTTATTCATTTCTTCTTCTTCATGTGACACCTTTCCAAGAAGGGTCCTTTTGTGAAAAATATCTTTGTGCTTTATAGTACCAAATTCCACTTAGAGCACATTGAGGTTCCAGTGTAACACGGCTCCAACATACCTGCTTAATGATGAACATTTATTTAAATTTCATCCTTAGTCAGCAAAGGATTCAAATCCCTTATGAGCCTCAAGGACTTGCAATTACTTTTCAGACTGGAGAATAATAGATCAGTGTAGGAAAAAGAGACCTTGAAAAACAGCAATGTGACAAATGGAATCAGAACCAAGCCTAAAAGGTGCATTTTTAAATACCAACAATAATAAAAAGTTATGCATAGGATACGAGAAGAACTGTCTCAGCACTGAATACTTCAATATTATTATTCTAACACATTAATAATGCCCTTGTCATCTAGACAAGACATCCTACAACTCTATATTGATATTTTACCTCCTGGCAACTGGGCCATATGGAACAGAAGTCTAAAGTATGTTGTGGGTGCTGTAGGCAAATTGTCCCCACCAGGATGTTCATCTGGATAGCCAGAAATGAGCTTCACAAATGTGGGCTTGGCATTTACCCCATGGTAATGAAAATTCACAGTTTGGTGTCAAGAAATGCAGCAAGAGCAGAACACATTCTACAGATTTTATTAGCATTCTGAAGGTTTATCATTTCACTGTGTTCAAGGAAAAAAGACAGAAGAAATATCACAGACAATTTTCACTGACAGTCCATCCTGTTCCAGGGTATGAAGTGAAGCTATTTGTTCAGTATTTCGACATTTCAGTTTAGGTATTGGACACCTCAGAGGAGCCTGTTATATATTTATTTATACAAATGTGGAGCAGTGGACTTCAGAACATGAGAAGATAAAAAGCAGAGCAACATCTTAATCTGATCTTAGCTTTTCTTAATATTAAAAAGAATGGTTTATGTCTTAAAAGAAACCTGAATATTGGAAATAAACAAATAAATTACCAAAATGGCATAATGATAGTCACTAGCTGATGAACATTGCTTTGCCCTCAGTTAATTTATCTCTCTTACATGAGAAATAAGTTAGCTTATAAATCAATTTCTGCTTTGAAAAAAAAGAAATAATTAAATCATAAGTCCTATACCAATGGAAAAAAGTTAATAGAAATTTTAATGAAAGTGCAAACTACATAGGGTTTGAACTCAATATCCCTGAAATAGAAGGCATCTATCCCCCAAGGCTAAACAGCTTTTGGTACCATCTACAAACAAGATACATGATTTTCACAGGCTCTCCTGAAGAGCAGAGTTATTATCATACATTAGATTTTGCATCTTGATTAAAAAATCATATTAATTAAATGCAATTAAATTAAATTAAATTAAGAGTTGAAGATGCAGCAATCCATTTATTATTATTTTCTCACAGTGTGGGCCACATTCTAATAGAGTGATCACCCTCCCTCCCAGCCTCCCAGTCACGATTACACAACATCCCTGGAGCACTTGCAGTAACTGTATGTACAGAGTAGACATGTTACAGAAGCATTTGCAGATTTTAATTCTTTTTAGTGAGATTTTTCTTGCATGAAAAAAACTGGTCATGTGGCCTCCTCTTCAGCTTTAGGGTTGTCTCTTCCTCTGAATTGTTTTCTCAATGTCTTGCTGTTTCTGAATTGTTTTTCTTTGTCTTCTTGTGTCACGTGTCCTTGCATTGTACCAGTTTACTTCACTGTATTCACTCTAGAATTCCTAGAAATCTTCTCGTGAAGGACAGACATATATGCTGACAGCTACTGTTACTGCATCTGTGTTGTACCACCACTGAGAGCGTACATCTCAATGATCCTTGAGAAGAGAGAAGTTGAGAAGAATGGAACAGATTCCTCAAAGTAAGAACAAATGAGTTCTTTTTTTTGGTCTTGAAGGTAGGATCAGTCATCCAAAAGGCATATTTGGCTTCATGTACAGAATCTTGAGCTTTCCTGATCCTTTAACTTTAATCAAGTCACTTAAAGGCTAGAGGTCTAGGACATGTCCATTTCTTTATGCTGGTGGGGTTTAGGACATGTCCATTTCTTTATGCTGGTGGGGTAAGTTGACCCAGCAGCAGGGAGTGGGTAGACTGCTCCTGCACATAAGTTACTGTGTGAGGTCCCTCTCCCCCACTTTACGTAGACTGGCAGTATGAAACATGTGGGCTGTCCCACTAAACCAAAGCTTAATAAACATGTTGAGTGCCCTGAACCACAACATGAGAAGAGGTAAGCCACTTCCAGCAGTGTGGAAGTGTGCAATGAAGTCCCAGCTGGCTGAAGAACTGGTAGCAGGTGAGGAGTCTAGGGAAGAAAAAGAAACCTGCACCAAACAAACCACTCTTTCAGATGGGTCTTGTCAGTCCCATTGGCAAACTTGTGACCTCGTTAAAATGAACATGTTTTCCCTGAATTTTTATCTTCCTGAAAATATGAGAAAAAAATTCTAATATTTGCAGGTCTTTCTAAGTAGACAATCCTCATGTGGGAGAACCACTGGGAGTCTGAGAAGCTGTCCCTACAAAAATAAAACCAGGGACTTTATTGATGAATGCACAGGCAGGCCAAAAATTAAACCAGAGCCAGTTCTTTAACATGCATATAATAGAATGTAGAATTATTTTCTGCTGTTGTGCTCTCTTTCCCTCCACTAAGCTGGCAGTGCCATCTCCCCTTTTTCTGAAACGTCTGCTACTCTCAGGAGCATTCACGCTCCCACCATCTGTGAGAAACTTCTTCCTACATCATCTGTCTCACCCATTTTCTATCTCACTTCAATTCACTGCTGGCAACATGTTCTCTCTCTTGCCCTCCGTAATTCCTTTTCCTTTCTCTCAGCAATATCATTTTATATGTTAATATTGTTATTTAGTGTTGTCTCAGGTTCCTGGATTCAGCTTATACGGAGTAGCTTGTTGCACTGAATTTGCCACAGTATCTTTATACATTATGTTTTTATCTCATATGGCAGATTTTGTTTCAAGGACATTATGAAAACGAGTCTGTTCATGATTATATACTGCTGATTCAAGACACAATTTTGTTTTCCTTTTGGAAAATCATGTTGGCTAAATGTCTTTCTTTTTGATATCTCTGGACAGCTCCTGCATTGTGTTCCCTTATGACAGTTTGTTTCAGAAACAGATTAAACTATACTGCAAAATAATCTCTTTATACTATCCAATTCACAGCAAATACTAACAGGGACTGTACTGAAAGGAAGATACATTCTGTAAATAGAGTGAGCCCATAACAGTTTTTCCCCCAGCATTCATATAGTCAGAAACATGGGCTTAGAACTTTTTCTCTACCCCATACCCAAATCCTGTTCAGATCTTCAACTCGCTTAACTGTGCTATTACTTAGGGACACACCAGCCTGTAAGTCAGAGCAGGAATATTCCAGAAAGGCCAGGACATTGCTTTACAGACAGATAGATGCACATGTGTGCTTACAGTCGTCCTGTTCACGTCAGTCCTGCAACTTAAAAACAATTTCTGAACCAAGGTGAACAGTGGCCAGGCACTTCATCAGAACCAGCTCCTCAGACTTTTGCAGTTCACTTATTCACATTGAACACTGCTGGCTAAGACTGGCCTTCTACTCATTATCACATTTAAAAATAGTTTTAAGGGCTTATTTGTAGGGTTTGTTTGTGAGGTTTATTTGTAGCATATGTTCACACATGAAGGAAAAAAAAAATAAAAGCTTGCCAGGTGTCCATTAGTTTTCAAAAAAAACTCTAACCAAACTAATCTCCTGAGTCTGAGAATTCAAATTGTAAGCCTTTCAGGAAAATTGCACTATAAAATAGGCCACGCATGAAAATATAATTAAAGTGGGTAGTAGTTTTCACTACAGGAGCCCTGTTCTCTCTGAAACACCAGCCATCGCTCCATTCATGTGAAATTGGATCAAATCTGCCATACAGCTGGCTCCATAGTGATAGTTCTTGGGCTTACGAAAACATGCTCTACTCTATGTTCATCCATTAGACCTTTTCCTTCCTGCTGTTCAAGAATCCAACAAAAAACTTTCAAAGCAGAGGTTTTTGCACCCTAGAGGGCTTCCCACCAACATAAAACCATAACAAACTAGCACTCACTCATAGACCTTTCACAGACACAAAAAAAAAGAATCACATTTATTTATGGAGATAAAACACTTAAGCAAGAGACCATTCAGTTTTCCATGACAGCACTTGCTATGCTGTCTCCTAAAAAGACAAGATTTATATTATGTCCTAAAAAAAGTCAGTTTGTTTGTTTGTTTGTTTGTTTTCTAATGGAGGATGGCAGAAGAACTGGTAGTACACCCCTAAAGTTATAACATGAAATCCATAAAATTGATTCAACATATAAAAATATATACAAAGATAGAAGACCCACTACGGAATATATCACAACTTTCCTAAATAAAGAGAATGGGATATTGCAGAAAGAAGGAGAAGAGGGTGGATTTAAAGGTAATGTTAGTTTTCTCCAGGGATACCTTTTTTTTTTCTAAAGCTTTTGCCCTGGAGGTCCATTTATCAGCTAGCTTAAACAGTGCGTATACACAGTTCAAAACAATAACTGTTTGAAGATATGAAAGGCTATGTATGATTCCACTGAAATGTTTTCACATTATTTTCTTAAACCAAAAAATTCTGCATTCACATTTTTAAAGCATTAAATAGAAAGATGTCCTAGTTTGTATTACCTAACCAATGAACCAGGGAACCAGCTGCAGATTCATTTTCTGTATGATTTCCCTGATGGATACATTCAGGATACCATGGTCAGGAGCTGGTAAAACAATCCCTGGGAAGAGGTCAGAAATGATGCTATCAGAGAACAGAATGCTGTGGGACGGGCACAGAAAATTTAAAAAAAAAAAAAAACCAAAAAAAAAACCCAGATAAGGACTGTGCAGCCAGGGCCACCACTAACGTAATCATTTTAGCTTCTCTTATTTAAATCTCCTTTAATCCTTCATCTACAATTAATAAGATTTGCTATTTAAAAAAAGTTCAGAGGGTTTCACATTTATTGCTGAAACATAAAAGTGAAATTCTGGCCTTTCATCATCTAAAATATATATAAAACTTTGTGAATCAAAAGTCTCTTTCAAACATCTCTGAGGGTGACAAGTTAAAAAACTACCAAAAATGAACAGTTTATTGTTGAAATCCCACCACAGAGTAGCAAAGATATAAACCAAGATGATACTCAGTGGTATACTGAACTGGCATCAAAGACAGTGAGCATTCCATCTATTTTGGAAAATAATTTCTCATTTAAAATAAAAGGTAACCCATTACAGGTGCAAAAATTATCTTTCTCATACCTAATAATGTCAGACAGGCTGGGTGCATGGAAGGGTGGAAGCAACAAGCACAGGGAAATGACTCCAAATTAATGTTAAATGTGGACCCTCATAACAGCAAAGACAACAATAGAAAGACAAAAAGGGAGCTGTACATACTCATATTTTGTGTTCTTTTACACCCAGATGAGATATTTGCACATGCAACTCACACAAAAGGGCTGTTTTCATAGCCCTGGATTGCTAAACAAAGTCCTATTTAATATGCAGAGATAAGCCTGATGTGGTACGTAAGGACAGCGAGAGCCTGTGTGCCTTCCCTTTATTAGCGTAACACTGATCCGTGCTGGTCTCAGCCTGCACACAAGGAGCTGAGGGAATGCAGGCAGTCCCGACAGAAAACCACTGCATCCTCTCTTTTTTTCCAGCCCAACTGCCAGGTGAGGCGATGTACTATGGGACAAGCCTTGATTGGATGTCCCTGGCTACCAAAGATCTCTGGCCAAGGAGATGGTGCAGCTCTGCCTGGGGATGGGAAGGCGCCAGTGGGATGAGTAGGGGGCATACAGGCGCTGCTACACCTGGGGGACACAGAGCCCATTCTGCTCACCAGCCCACCTGAGAGACTGTAATACTGAAGGGAAGCAGAGCAGGGAAAAACCAGGAGGGCTACAAAATGGGGTCCATCCATTAGCCGGAGCCTAACGAGAGGATACCAGTGTGCCGCAGGCACTGTGGACAAGCTCCAGAGCTTCACTGCCATAGGAAAAAAGATCTTTCCCATTCTTCTCTATGTATTTGCTTTTGATTGGATTGTTTTTTCATGTGCTGTATAGCCAGGACTACCTCTTTCACCTTTGAATGTCTTGTTGTGAAGTAGGAGTTTCCAGAGGGAATACGTAAAAAAAAAATCTAGCCCAAACAGCTTAACAACAACAATAGGTATAAAAGAGACCCTTTCCTGATTGTGTTTCAGAACCAGAAAAGAAACTGATGCATCTAAAAGTTTGTCTTTTTTTCCTCCCATAAAGGACATTTATTCTAAACTTGTTGCCATGAGAATAGCCTACAGAGTTAGCAGTGGTGCTGCCTTGAGAGATTTAGGACATGGCATTGTTTTAACATAACAGGAGACATCATTATTCTTTGTCATTTCTATTGTTCTTATTGTATATGTAGAGGGAGATGTATGCACAAAGGAAAATAAATTAATCTACTCTGGATTGGTCGACACAGTCAAGCACGTCCCCATCTCTCTTCAACACTGTGTTTGAGATTGAACCCGGAAGCCTTTGCATTTTCACCTATAGCTTCGAAAGTGGATGACACCTTCCCTGGATCCAAAAAACCAGCCTCTTTGGTGGTTGTCTCTGCTCCTTAGTTTCCAGCCTCATCCTCCCAATGCGCAGCGTCAGAACAAGGTAGAGATAGGGAATGGGAGGAGAAGCTCACCCCTCCTGACAACCGCTTGCACAGAGGGACCCTGGTGGAGGTGTCCCTCCCCTAAAACCATAAAACGAGCTAAGGATACTTTAGTAATGACATTGCAGCTATGGAAGATGGCCGGCATGAGCAAGCTGTTGTCTTTCAGCGGGATATCTTAATAGGCATATCTCGTTTCTACCATTGCAATACAGAAGTATATGTTGTGTTATCTCTTTTAAATGATGTATCTTTATAGGCAAGGACAAAGAGCAAAACACAGTGTATATGCATATTGTATGTTGGATATACATGCTGAAGACTCTCAACAGTGAATTGTTTTTAGTTGTTCAGTTTAATGGCATTTAAATTGACCTGATTTGAACAGTTAGTTTTCTGAGATGTGCTAATTTGATTTCCCCTCTTGAGTTAGCAGGGCTAGACTGGGTTTCATAAACAAGTAGTTTGAAAGAATGTTACTATTTCAGACAAAGTATGTAAAAATGACATTATTCGCATTTCTAAGATCACAAATACCATATTACTTCAACAAAAAAAACCCTCTAAAATCCTAATTTCAAATGGCAAAACCCATCTTGTTTACCAGCATACCTCTAGTCCTGTCAGAGACTAGGTTGCAATCATGCCCAAAAGAAACAGTTGAAAACTACTCTGTGATCAAATTGCATACATACCTTCAACTAAACTGCTCTCTGTGACATTTAAAACACTCGGGTTGCTGCAAGGCAGTATAAACACACTGAAGGGACATTTCATACCATAAAAAAAAGAAATTTATTACACAATAAACATAATTCAGATCAACAAGGAGAATGGCAACTTTCAGAAGAAATACCTGTCAATCGCCCCCAACCCCGCACACATACAGATGTGCATCCAAGGGAAAATAACAGTTCATAGCTTCCTCTAAAATATATATTTAATAACTCTACTTGGCTGTAATGATACTTTGAGATTTTTCAAACAATAAAAAAGCATTTCCAAATGCATTTCAAGGAGTAAAGGCTACTAGCAAATTCCCTGCCAAAACAACTTAAATTACCATGCCACTTTTTCACGCGTGTTCAAAAGCAAAATGGAGATGAATATGAAACACCAAGTCTAAGATCTCTTTTTCAAAGTGTTGAAGCCAACACATGAAAGTGAAATATTTCTCAGCCTCCTTACTATAGATCCACCACATTAATGCAAGACAACGACTAAAAGCTATACCAAAGCATTTAAAGGCTAAAAAACAAGCAATGTGGTTTCTCAAGGAGGGTATAATAAATTAGCTGTAGAAGAAACAAAAGTGTTCAGAATTCTAAGGCAACTAAAAAACTGCCTGTTAGACACTGAGGAATACCTAAGTGTGAAATTTCAGAACCTGAAATATCTAATTTACTTCTATTTTTAAAATGCCTGCTCCTCTTAGGAATATGAAATAAGGTACATGCACAATAACCTGAAAACCTCAAGAAGATGCAGAGACAGATGGAAATGTAAACAAGTTTGAAGGATCTCTGCCAAAAGTCTGGTCAGATCCACTGTCCAATCATTAAAGAATAAACACCACACAAACCCCTTTGTTTTGAATGAATTACAACCTGGAATTACTTGGCAAATACACAATGCAGAATGCCATGGAAATAAAGAAATAGAATCTAGCATAGAGGGACATATTTGCAAGTCATCTCCTTCTGTGCAAAATCACAAAAAAGGTAAAAATATGTCTTTAGGACTCTGTTGGCTGAGGGTATAGAAAACAAACTTTCCAATTCTTGTTCTACGGTTCCGCCAGCAGCAGGTTGGAGGCACCTCAAGCTGCAGGATCCATGGAAAATTAGACTGTTGTACAAAAGTTGCCTTGGAGCTGCCCTTGGGACCTGGCTTTCTGTCCAAGCAGGTAGGGAGCCTCCAAGGAGGCTAGCGCATCCTGGGGTAACTAGCCTGCAGGGCAGCCGGCACTCCAAAAGGGACCCAAGGGTCAGCTTGTTGTGGCTGTGGGTGCAGAAGATGCAAGGTTGCCATCCTTGTAGCTGCGTCTCAAATGCTGCATCTTCATAAGGCATGTAATAAAGAGACTAACTTTAATTCTTTCCTAGACCTAACCCCTGGTAGTTTTGTTGGCCAATTTCCCTGCTGTGATTTACATCTCTCTTACAGTAAAATACTTCTTGTTTTAGAAAGACAGAATATGCTTAGCAATTTCCTATTCACTCTACTCTCTTGTGACAGCATGCTTCTTAAATTAAGGGCTATCATCGGAGAAGATGCCCAGCATGGACATCGTACTTCATAAAAAAGAAGCTGTAGATGTCTACAGAGCAGAGAACTAGACTTGCAATGAGGCCATCAGTATTCAGTTCCTCTCTACTTAGTTTTTCCCTCCCAGTGGTCCCCTTCATTTAGTGGCGTCTGCAACACCTACCAGGAGCGGTCTGGCCAGACAGGAAAATGGACACATTGCTTTTAATTACATGACTCATTAGCTAATGAAATTAAGTTTGATCAGCAAAGAAATTCTATGTTCTTTTTCTCTTTTAGATTAGACTGTCTAGATTTACAAAGGTAAAACCTTTTCACTTTCAAAATACCCGATATCTGCAACAGTATCCTGGACAGTCCCTATCCACATATTATAGCAACTATGGGAGAATGATTTTTTTTCTGACAATAGGCACAGAAAAGGACAAGACGTCCCCCTCATCGATGCCAGCATAGATTGGAAGTAATTCTATTAAGGTCAGCATGAACCTGTCAGACATTGCAAATCCATATTTCCCAGGGAGAGAGAAAGCAGGAGTTGGAGACAGGAATTCAGTAGGACAGTAGTATAGAATTGTATCAGGGAAACATGGCATGGGTATAAAGCTTTGATTATAGTTATATATATATATATACACACAGGCAATATATATCTGAACAAGAAAATAGATTCTCTTATTCATCTAGTGGGGAGGTCTGATAAGGATGCATTAGTACAGACCTGGTTTTCTTTGTCTAGGCTCATCCCAGTTGGTTTCCTCTTTTCCCACTTCATCTCCAAATTAGGCAAATACTAGCATCCTCTTTTTGTAATTAGTTATACTTACATACGCTGTCTTTATTTGACAGAAGTGGCTGTGCCCAGCTGAAACGGATGCTTCCCATTCTGGTTTCCCACTGGCCTTTTTTATCAAGTAGGCAACTTTCTGTGAAGAGCTGTTGCCTGTGCTCACTGATGCAATCATGCCTCTATTTACCAAATAGAGATGGTATCTATATGATGGTACATACATGACTCTCTCCTTAGGCAACTGGCAGGGAACAGCCGAGTACAAAGGGGTCTCTGGAGGAGATGGGTGTTAAAGAGGGTGGTTAGGTAAGAAGCTAACAAGGTTCTTAAGAGATCTAATCTTAATTTTCTAAGGTCTATTCATTTTCCATGCAGGAAATAAGGTAAGACATCTAAAATGTCCTCCTCCCCACACACATATCCGAAAAGAAGCTGCTGGAGTGGCTGATAAAAAGAAGCAGCATTTGGACACCTTGTACAGCCCTACCACAGTGCAAGGCAAGTTAGATGAGATGTACAGTCCTGTTCCATCCCCTCACACTTCTCATCAGCTTCCTTTCCACATCTTCTTTCCACATCTCCTTCCCTTCCTCTTGGAGAATTTTTCCCCTTCAATTGCTATTTCTGTAAAACCAAAACTTTTACAGAGTTCAGGGGTTGTTTCATGTGATGTCTTTGCACATCATAATTGGGAAATGTGTTAAACCAGCTGTTAGCTTTAGTAATTGAAACACGCTGACTGGGGCCGGTGAGGTGTGGAGTCCCCCAGCTGGGACTAACAACAGCCTTGGAGCTGAAAGCAGAAGCTGGGAAGAGCAGGCAAGGAAGGGGCTGGAAGCAGAGAGAAAGGCTTGGCGGGGGATCTGGAGAACCTGGCTCGGGGACCCCATCGTGCCTGGCAGGGTATGAAACACAGTGCAGAGCCAAGTGTGGCTGCCCCCCTCCCCAGCTGCCAACAAAGACATAAGCGTACCCATTAGTTTCACTGCAGAGTGGCAATGAGTGAACTTCTAACAGTTTGGAGGTCGTTTCACTACATGGTCTAGGTGATTATCTGAGCCCCTTGGGCCTGCAAGACCAACCTTAAATCTCGTGTAAACAAGCTTAGTTGTGAGACAGTGAATGTTTTTACTCCCCCTTCCCAGACAGTGCAGAATGGTTTGAAAAGGCAATGGCAATTTGAAAAATTCGTAAAGCTGAACTTTTAAAACCTGAGGAAGGCATTACTTCATTTTCACTTACAGATGAGAGCTTGTAACATTTCTTATTTCATCAGAAATGTTGGGCATCCCCACACCCACATAAGTGCAGCATTCACTAAGCCTTACAGGCACTTATTTGGTGTGGCAATATTATAGGACTTGGTATGCATGTCTGTGTATTAAGGAAAATTGATTTGCAGCATTTCTCTCTGTATGCTCAGCTGATCCAATCTAGCGTCTATCACCCCTTTCTCTCAGCCCCAGCCACACAATCTCATTGGCATTAATAAAAATATTAAGACGAGAAGAGCCTCATATTTCTTATCCAAGAAACAATCCTGGTTTCTTAATTCTTAAGGCCTTCAATCTGCTTGCATTAGTTGTTGACAATGACCTTGCTTTCATACATGGTTTTCAGAGCAAAATTTGTGAACAAGGAATCTATAGTACACTTATGTTTTCATCCAAATCACTACTACACAGGCATGTCTTCCCAGGTGCACATACTTTACCCATATGCTCAACACTTTCTTACTCCATGGTCTGCTGAGCTCCCCCAGGTTGCTCTCTACTGAATTGCACTGCGGAATACAACCTGGGAACGCCAGCATCTTACCTTACTGTCTGGCTGACAGCCCTGTGCACACAGATGCTTCCACTGTTTTTTAAACCTTCCCAAATCGTGTGACCCTGTCATTGAAATCTGGTGGAGTTTACAACGGTACAGGGTTTATGTATGTGTGGAATACTTTCATGACCTAGAAGGGCAAAAGCTATGCAAAATTACCCTGATTCTTAAGGGGCTGCAGATTTCACAGGCATCAGCATGCTAAAATGGGAGATGCTCCTTCGTTCACTTTAAAAGCCTCACCAGTAAAGTCTCATGAGAGACTCATGAGTCTCATGAGTTTCCCAGCTTTTAATTGACACATCCCAGGGACTGATGAGGAATAGAGACAGCACTCCCACCCACTGCAGCAGCACACGGTGGGGAGTCCAGCAGTTCCTTCAGCACAGCTATGTGCAGTGTGGCACATTGCTTAGGTAGCCCTAAAATGTATAATCGGTTAAACTCCTTTTGTACAACACATGATGATGTCTATCATCATCACAGGGATCTTCCCTACCTATTCCCAAACCACATCCCCAGGGCTACGTCAGGAAGGATCCATAGCAGGGCAATCTCCGCTGGCTATCCCACCTGCACCGCAGTGACCACGATCAAGCGCCCCCCCGGGCTTTGTGCAGAAGTCATGCAGTTAAGCCTAGAAATCCTGGGTGTGGAGAGAAACTCTTAGCCTGCAAAGCCAGGGCGAATTTGATTTTTAAGTTAAGACCAGAAGTGCGTTCCCCTGTTGGGGGGGTGACTTGGTGAATCCCATTAACTGCTCATCTCTCCTGGCTATCTGCAGGTACTATCAATACACCTTCCACCGCCTCTCCTGGGATCGCTGAGACACTTGGCAATTAATTTGCAGGATCTCAAGCAGAAAATTATCTCTCTGTAGAACGAGCAAACCCTGACTGGTCTCCATTTTAAGACAGATAGTATAGAAATGGCTGCTATTCCCATGAAATCCTGAGCGTGCACCCCTCCTCCCACTTATCCCTTCTTACTCCTTCTGGGATTTATATAGGTGATAAAGGACAATGCTGTTGTACAGAAAAACCACAGCCTGAGTGCGGCCAGAACTGCACCCAAAACTGAGCAGCAGCTCTTACAGAGCCATCTGACTATCACTGCCTGCATCTGTGTGAAAATACTGGTTCCAGCTGGCTCTTTGGAGCAGGCTCAAACAGCTGGGTATACAGAAAGTGTTTTCTTCTTTCTCATAATTTTCACCATGGAAAACAACACCTTTAACACATAAGAATCAGGACCTGCACATTGCAGACAAGAGACAGAATTTCTATTTTTTTACATGCAGAGAAATCATTGAAGCGAATATGTTTTATTGACTATTTTGATTGTGGATCTGGAGAATAGGATCTATTCCAAGTGACATCTGCCATTTAAAACTTTAGCAACACGATAATTAAATAAAAGTCGGTTAACTTTTAATTTATTTTTATCAATTTATTTTTCAGAACCACTAAACTGTGCTCCAGACTAGATAGCGCCCTCCTCGGAATTTAAAGTATATCATATTAAGGTTCTTTATAGATACTTGGAATTTCCTTGCGAAATTGAAATCTGTTGCTATGAATACTCATGTTCAATACAAGTAACTGTGACTCTTACCATGCAAATCAAGAAGAAAAATGAATTCTAACTGAAAGAAATGTTTTTCTTGGAACAGCTTCACAGGGATATCAAAAATGGTAATAAAATGGTGATATAAAAATGTGTATAAAGTGAAATGCTAAATGCCATACTTTCTATTTAATATTTATCTAAAATAAAATGTCTAGCTTTCTGTGAATATTGCAATCTGTTTTTTGTTATTATAAATATGATAACATCTATTCTAAGAAGAATTTTCTTTGACTGTGGGGTGGGAACTCTGTAAATTGATCAGGTACATGAATAATAAAGAAAAACCAGATCAGTCCAAATCTGGTGCTACTGATTCATTTTCCCTACTTCTAGGTAAGTTAGTTCACAGAAGCTTAGCAGATTCAGACTTACATTCTCAATGAAATTGTGAATATTTCTTTAAAGTTCCCAAAAATGTGGTTAAATCATAATCAGGGCATAAGCAGTAAACTTCTTTTCTCTCACCTAACATTAAAGTAACATTAATTACTTAACATTAATTAAAATAATGTTAATTATTTTGCCAAAGGAGCTTTCTTCTCCCAAGTTCCCATTCAATTAAAGCCTCACCCATACTTTGAACAAATAGACCCTAAAAATAGACAAAAGCAAACCCCAGAACCCCTGGAAGTGCTCCCCTGCCTGGGAATGTCCTGGCAAAATCTGTCTTAGTATCCATTTGAGACACAGATATTGCCTCCAACAGCAGGCTTCCTGAGTACCTCTCTGTATTAAAGGTGTTTGCTGCCCAGCCTCTCTGTGCCATTACCCTGTGAGTCAGAAATACAAAACACAATGTTTGTCTGCCCTAATTTGAGTAGCTAAAGTTAGATGTCACCCCAGGCTCATCTGCTGACTAGCCCTCCGGAAACATGCCCGTCTCTACCTCTGCTGCTAGGGCAGTGCAATGTCATCGGCTCAAACTTAGACGTCTTAATATTAGATCAGAGTCAGATGAAATGTAGCCCAGCCCAAGTGGTTTCCCTAAAGTGCAATACTGGGAAAAAGATCTCATCTTTCAAGGCCAGCTAGCTACTAGACTATTCTTTCTTTGCCCCAGTGCAAAATGGAACAACCACCATTGTTTCAAGCAGTACTTACACAATTTACATTTTTTAATGCTCTAGAATTGACGTCTGGTTAACTAGACAATTATTTTGTTATATGGAAAAGTTAGAGAGCATTTCACAAAAAACCCACATGATTTATATAGTGTTTGGGAGGAGATACATATTTTTTTAACATTATCATCACTTAAAATGTTTCCAATACAGAATTCATGATATCTTTCAAAATTAGATGAGATTTTATTATCAATGTTATATATGTGGGTGTTCGTAATTTTATTATTACCACAGAATTATTTGGGGTGAATCTCAAGGAGTGTTCAGTGCATCCCCTTTTTGTATAAAAATTGAAAGAGATTGCCAGAGAGTTTAATGAGTCGCATACACAATGCATGAGCATGAAGTATCCCACACGTTTATGAGGTGAAGAAAAAGGCAGCTACAAAGGGCAAATGGTCACGACGACAGGAACAGAATCAACATAAGTAACATGTCAGGAGATATGCTGTAAGATTTGTTTAACTACTAGGTAAAAAAAAAGCCATTAATATTTTATAATTTCTTTATAAATAGAGCCTTCTTGCAAAGTCTCACCTTAAAAATCTATAAGGATTTAAAGAGGCATCACATCAAAAATATCTTCTAGCTACTTTTATTGAGAATGCTGTGCCTGACGTTTCTAGCCCTAGAGATGAACCTTTCCAAGTCTGGCCCATCTAAAACCAACCAGCAGCCACGTGTTTGTAAATAGACTTGACAATAGATACCAAAAAAGGCTGTACTTAACCCAGAAATCATGTACTTATGTTATAAACAAGGAATAAATGCTCAGCAAAGAGATTTCTTAACTAGACATAGATTATTATGCATGTACTCAAGGTTATGGAGCTTTAAGGAGATGTAAGTAACAAAAATCCTTTGGATAATGCCCTGCCTCTTCCACAAACCCCATACTTGTTCACTTTTCAGCAAGAATAGAGGAACCCCAGTCCGCTTTCTAGTCTGTAGGTTGACATGGTAGATGTTGGGCTCTCATCGGCAGCTTTTTGATAGTGGTTGAAAAGACATCTCTGTGCATACTGTTTTTAGAAGGCTTCATGAATACAGTACAGCTACAACTTCAAGTGACAACCCCTTTCCATTATTATTTTGATCTCTCACTTTCGGACTGCAAAACAAACCAAAAATATCAACTCTATTAAAAAAAAAAAAAACAACTCGAATTTGGCAAATTGCTCTTCTTGTAGGATTACACCTTCAGAACACAGGTGCTAAACCCTTATTGCATAGAGTTCGCAATTTTTCTCAAAACTGTAACAAGAGAGTGAAATTGCTCCTGCTTTATCATTTACAACATAAGGTGGATCCGAACCATGGGTTTCATGTCAGGAAGATGCTTGATTGATTTTAGAATAGAATCTTCAATGTTTTAGACAGGGTTTTTTTTCATAAACCAGTTGAAGTGAAAACTCAACTCTGATTGTACAATTGCCTGCTAAGAAGAAAAAGAACACAGAGGTTTTTTGCAGACATTTATTTCTAGTCCTTATGTGTCTCTTGGTATGTCATTATAAACTGGGGAAAACACTGACTGGAGATATTAATGGCTTTGTTCTCATTTTCTTGTCTTAAAAAAGGATAAGATAAAATGAACTGAATTCAAACTTATGAGCCTCATGAATTTACATCTAAACGGATGGTAAAAATAAATAAAATGAAATGCTTCTACTTTGATGAGCTACACTGTTCATCTTGGGTAGAACTGTCTTTTATATTCTCCTGGACATTATTTTTTGTAAATTCCTGTGTTAGGCTGTGTGTTAAACTTTTTCATCAGTAACTATAAAGGTAAGAAAACATAACATTTTATCTGATATACGAGTGAGAACAAACTGTAAACAAGATATAGACTTTAAAAATCTTCCTTGGAGAATTTCCAAGTCCAGCAATGAAGCACTGGGTCTGTTATTTCCTTAGTTTAAAAACCCATTTAGAATATATCACTTTCCATTTCCAGCAACAAATAGCCTCCTAAAATAATTTTGATTTAAAGGGTCATATTGCCAACCATAATGGACCATACTGAGTATGTCTGATAAGGTCTCCACTGAGATGTGATTTTTGATATGCAGAGATCACAACTTGTTTAAATATAGTGGAAATCACAGTTCAGAGGTTGGCTCATGCAAGAGGAACATTTTTTCTCTAGTGATTGCTAGGGTGGTTCTTCTCTCAGAAAACATTGTGTAGATTTCCCCAAAGAAAAACACCAAGAAACCTATTCTTGATTGCCCAAAAACAAGTGGGGGAACAACACTAGAAAAAAAAAAAAACATGAGGGAAAAAAAACCTCGTACGAAAGGGTGGGCTGTAAGAAATGGCAGGATTTCACACACATGTCCTGCTCAGCATCCTCAGGACAGGCAAGTCTGTTCCTGTCCACCTCCAGAGGCACTGACAGACAGCTCTCAAGTGAACAATACGAAATTACAACAGCTTAATAATTTACTGTCTCCCAGCTGAGTGACCAAACCCCAACTTTCATTTGATGGACCTCTCCCCATTGATCAGTCAAAACAGCAGCTGAAACATCTTCCCAACTGCACTAGCCTTGGTCTATTTTATTGAGGTTTGGACTAACTCACTTCACCTCCCGGTTCAGCCAGGTTCACCCTGCACACAGGGACAATTAGGGCAGCTCCTCTGGCAGGTGGTAACACATGACATTGCCAGTACTTAACCTTTGACAATCACATGCTCGTCTCATCTCCAGCCAGAGCTTAACCCTTCTCTATGATAGATTACTTTTACTGTATATGGTCTTCAATCTTCCTGACAAAACATGCCTTTTCTTTTTTAAACATGTCATACTAGTCTTTTAATACTAATACTACATAGCATAAATAGGAAATCAAACATATCGTTAATACATTTTTATATATATAATTCTATTATATGCTATATATTTATGTTTTGTACCAGTATATAGTATAGCTGTCATAGGCACACTCTCCAGCCACGTGTTCTGCACCACATTTGATACCTGCCATTTATATTTTATTCCCTCGCTGCTCTTCTCTCCAGGGAGAGAACAGGGAGTGCAATAGAGCGCTTGGTTTTGTCAGAGCCTTTAGTTTGGTTCTGGTTTTAAACATATACATTGCTCCATGATTTTGTCAGGGTCTGAGAGGTCCAAGAGGTGCTTCTTGCTCTGGAGTAGCAGGTGAGGAGGTGGCTGGTGCTCCTGCGGGAGGACGTTTGCTCCCAGCCCAGTGCTGCAGAGACCCTCAGCCCTCCGCACAGAGGAATTTTAAGCTAAATCTATGAATTCATGTGTAGAAAGGAAGCTGTTTTGGAATGCAAAAACACAGCATAAACATTCAAGGAAGCTTTATATTATAAAGAAGTAGTTAATATGTCATGATTGAATGTGCTAACACACTTGAAACTGAAATAGCTTCACAGAACATTTTTCTCTGTAATGGCCAGAAAAGGCATTTCGGCAGCGGGGCAGGAGGAAGTTGGCTCTGTCACTCCACCAGTTCCTCCCGAGAATAAGCAGACAATAGGGAATGTGAGTATAAAATAGATGCCTCCAAGTAAAATGCCCTCTGCCGTCAGCACGATGAGTTAATTTTGGCAAGCTGACATCTCTGATTGTTTCGCTGGGAACCAACATTTCCTATGTCTGGAAATTATCTTTCAGATTTCCAGTGAGGATGGGGACAGATTTTACTCTTGTCACTCACAGGTTGCAAAGACAGATCTTGTGACAAGAACTGAAAGTCTGGAACTCATTTTAAAAGTATATCTGATATAACACTAGCCATTGGAATACATCCAATTTATAATTATAAGACTGGAAAACTTTAAATTAGGTCAAACTTCAACTCCAAATTAAAATGAAAGCATTCAAGGGCTTAATGCATACCAGCAAGACACGCAATGTTGCATCTGCTTTCACACTGGTGACTTGAAGGCTAAATTGATATTAAAAGCAAGAAAGTTAAATAAGTGGATTTCTTTTTAATCAAGAGATGGTGTTTTCATTGCTCATCACTTTGTGCTAGAGGGCCATGAAACTATCTCAGCAAAACTGTCAGTGCTTGCAGCCTCTGTGGCCTACTCCCCAGTGAAGCTGAGCTACTTATTTAGCTGTAAAAATGTTTCACTAGTTGGAGTTTCTAAAATTACACACGGAAACAAGAAAAAAGGTTGATAAATCTCTCCTGAATATAATGGCAAACCTCAAGAAAATTACCTTTAAAAAATTTATTTACCAGAGCCAATTCAGTTTAGATGAAATATTTGCTTTTCCACAATTTAACAGCAATGTTGACTGCTAAAAAGAAAAGCTGGTGAGTTGCCACAAGCCACGTAATGAAATGGTGGCTTTGTTTACAATAAATGCTAGAACTCTGCTGACTCCCACATTTTTAACCCTCACCATCTTGACATCTTGCTGCAGACTGGCAGGAGCCAAACTGCGTCCTTTTCTTCTTCCAACATAGAGAGTGACAGTGGCATGGGGAGAGATGTGCCCCGCTCTCTGTGCTGGGCTGCTGGGCATAGGTCAGAAACGAGACAGTAAGAAATAATAAAATAAAAAAATAAAATAAAATAAAATAAAATAAAATAAAATAAAGTAAAATAATAAAATAGTCACAAAAAGAGGCCCAGTTAATGGTAAAATAATTTCTAGTTGGGTTATGAAGAAAATCTGCAGGCTTTGGAGTGAAACAAAGCCTTCCCTAAGCTGAAAGGGCAAGCGGCTTACATTCTTGTTGTTTCTTTTAAAATTCCCATTTTATGACAGTAAGACTAGTGAACTCTCTACCATGAACCCACCTCTCAAAGACATTTCATCAAAGTAACAAGGTTACCTACTGGAAATCTAGCATCAAAGACATGGTGCTGTCATACAGGGCAGGGGCAAAAAGTACAGGGAATTCATTGTTTCCAACTTAACTGCAGATAGCAAGAAGGAAGTTCAGTGATTATTTTTACAGGGCTTTTTTCATGTGTGTATGTGAAGGCAATTACACTAGAAAATAACAAAAAAACCCAACAATAAAAACCCCAAACCATAATCCCTTCTCCCCCTTAAAATCTCCCCTGCTAAGTTACCACTACGCCTGTTCAATTATATCTATATCTTTTCCCTTCACCTATTTTGAGAGCTGAAATAAACTGCAAATATTAGACATCATGTTTGGATAGTACAACAGAGAATTGCTTGAATTAATTAATGCAAACTATTTTCCACTCTGTCCAGGGATGCAAAAAACAAATGTAACTAACAGATGGGCAAAATAATAAATATTCCATTTTATTTTGACTTTTAATCACTTTCCCCATGTTGTATTAAAAAGAACATAGATAAACAGCCTCTTTTCAATATGAGCATGCTAAATATAACCTATTCTTTAAAACCACAATATGCAAAAATAAATAGATTGCTTGAAATTGAGCTGTTAGCTTATTGAAGCTGGAGCAGCAGATGATAGAAAATTTACACAGGAGTTTGAGGTTTTGTTTTGTTGCTTTTTACGTCACAGACTGTCTTGGTTAGGAATGTGGTTTAAAAAAAGAAGAAAAAAATCCAACAAACAGGAAGCAACCATTAAAAAGCAGGAAACAGGCAGCTACTTAATTGTGGTTGAGGTGTCTCTATATCTGTGCCCCTGCAGCCTCCAGCGCAGTATCACACTGTCCTCCCACTGCCTTCAGGATGTCATTCCTCTCCCTGGTGCCATCAGCAGTGGCTGTCTCCATGGCATAGAGAAGGCACCTACCAGGGCAGGGTGTCACCCCCAAAGCCATCCTGCTTGGAGGTAGAAGAGGGGGCTTAGCCCCATAGTTTGGGGACACAGCCCCCTGGGGCAGGATGGCCACCCCAGAAGCTGCTCTGGGCTGGGGCTGGGTACGATCCATCTTTATTCCACACAAAATTCCAAGTCCAAACACTTCTTTCATTTTCTCGCTGGGGCAATGGTGTTTTGGGGCTTTTTGCTTGAACACCAGACCCGTGTTTTAAAGGTGTGCTGTGTTTCTGCTCAGAGGGCAGGCAGTGTGGTGGCTGAAACCCACCACCCCACCATGTTGCTGCCCCCGTCACCTTGCTCTTCCAGATCTGCATCCCGCTTTCTATAAAAGACAGTGCAACACCTGTTCATCATCTCCTACCTTCAGGGGATTTTTTTTTTCTTTTCGAGTGGTAGTTTATTCAACACAGTGCTTGCAAGTCTTTGATGGCGTGAGGTAGGAAATCATCGCACAAAGAGTATAACTCCCGGCAATCTGAACTCTGCTTTTAACACAAAGCAACATTAGCTTTATCAAAAGATATATTGTTTCTACCTGCAGTTTAGAACCTTTTTGTTTTCCTTTTGCTGAGCCGTTCCTTATGTTTCTTTCATCAACTGCCTTTCAAGAGAAGAAAGAATATAGCTCTCTTCTTTCAGAAGCAAACTGCCCAGACAAATCCCCCTTGCCCTAGAGATCCCTATTTAGGGTCAAATTTCTTTCTTGGATACTTGATTAGGGACTTTCAGAAAAATCAATGGGAGCTGCTTTCAGGCCTTTAAAGTCTGGCTCTACTGAAGATAAGGAAATATAAAATTCCAACAGAAGAATCTGCCTTTTCAGAAGAAATCCTTTCAAACATTCGAGTTAACTAGACGCTTGTTTTGCCATTCACTTTCAAAGAAACAGAGCAGTACACTTAAGTATAGTGACCTAACTCGTCTTTTAAACAAAAAGAAAATAAGAAAATAAAAGCTGTTTTGAGCCTTTAGTTTAAAAAACCCAACCTCCTACAACATTAGCTGCATGAGAATATGAAATATTGGATGTATATTCTTTGGGGAAAATATTGCAATCTTTCACCAGGATGAAATATATACACAGATGTGTGGTCATCAATTTGGGAAATTTATATACTTGAATTAAATACCAGCGTAGTCAAATACATTGTTGAAATGCAAGTGAGTCTTTTACAGGATATAAACATATCGGTCCCATTACTCGAGTGCAGCATTCACATACATTTAATGACAAATAATCAAAATCTTTGAAAAATTAGGGTGCAGTTAGATCTAAAATGGCCAGGGTAATGAACAATCCTGCTACAGTATCGCCTTTGGGCCACTAAGAATATCTACTTCTTGCACATAAAATAAACATGCAGAAATCTAGCAAGGGAAGAATAGATTTTAAAGTGGATTTTGATATAAATTTGGCAATATGTCAATGAAGAAAATACCACTCTGACATGTGAATTGTTCGCTTAAAGATAAGACCACTGTCCTCAACAAAACAACTGTCCAGTAAAGATTCAATGTTTTATAGGATTGTAGTTGCAAGGGAAAAGTTAATTTAAAAGTACACATATAATACTATACATTTTTAAATCTGCACACATCCAAGCCAGTCAAATAAACCAATTTGGGTAGTTCTTTTTTATTAGTCACATACCAACACACATTGCTAAATTAACAAGAGACCATAGAACACTTTCAAAAATAATGGCCAGGCTTTCTTTGGCTGCTGTAAGGTCAGGATTTCAAGTTGTTTTACTACATATACGTTAAAATTTTTTACCAAGACCAGTACTGCAGAGCTAATGCAGAGCTTTGGAAGAATGATCTAAATTCACTTCTGCCTTCTGCATTGTTAGCAAAGGTGCTGGAAAGCATTCCCAGAGCACACAGCATAAAATTCTAAGTAGCAGAAAAAAATCCAGATCCATCTGAAGATGTTACGTCTTAAGATGCTCAGTGTTCAGTCTTCTAAACTGAACACATTTGGTACAAAAGACAGTGAAAGGTACATTGCATCAGGATTTTAGAAGGGTATAGTAAAGTATTATGTTAAAGTATAATTATTTTTTAAGGATATAAGTGCTTTCATACTTCATTTTTTTGAGAAAAGTCTTTAAATAATTGACATTTCATCCCCATAGTCATGAATATCAAGACAACCGGTAAGAAAAAATGGGGTATCAGCAATTAAACTAATTATCCTGAGTCTTCTTTGAAGCTTTCAAAGAAAGAGAATTGAAAATGTTGGAAACAGGACAAATGAGTTTTAAAGTTTTATTACAGAAATAAGTAAATAGCAGAACCTACTCAAGACAGTTTCAGTGGTTATAAACCAGCTGAATTTATGAAGTGACATTTGGAAAATAAATAGGAAAAGTCAGCTATTCCCTTCATTTGTAAGGAAAAATAATCACAGCCTGCTGTTCTCAAGGCTGCTATGTGAACATGTGCCCATTAAAAGAAAAAAAAAATGACAAAACAATAGTAAAATGATACCTTGCACAAGAGAATATCAAATAACAGTAGTGAAAATGCAAGCAGCCTTGCAAGCTACCATAAGTGTAGTAAAATTAACAAAACAAGACAACTATCACTGATATTCACAGATACACACCAGAAGAAGTTTGACTGGTGGGAAAAGCAAATTTTTGAAAGAATTCTTGCACAAAATTTACAGGACCAGCACTGGGACAATGTATGGGTATGGTGCAAGATTCCCCTAGCACTCTGCCTGCACAACTCAATCCCTTCAATTAGCCACATTGTATGCTTGCAGGGTGTCACATCTTTTCATGATAGCGGAAAAGCTGGGCATCAACATTTTGAATGCACATAGATCAATGTGCCAGAGATGGTCGCAGGTGAAGGAACTGCTTGCAGATCAGGAAATCACACTTGAGAGCCCGATGGATCTTCCTTTACCTCTGTCTCAGCAAAGGAAAAAGTATGAGCTGTCTTACTCTTGTTGATTTCAGCCTGGAAGACACAAGCTGTAAGTGAGCACCTACCAGTAAACAGCATTTGCATTTCTAAGAACTGATGTTTCCAAAAGTGAGAGATGATCTTGTAATAGAGAAGTCTTTGCATGCAACACAGTTCACTTTTGTAAACCTCGGTGTGACAGTTTGAGTCGCACTGCTGGGAGCAGACAGTTGCCCCAGGGCAACTGAAAGGTGAGGTTGCAACAGGTGGAATCTGTCCTTTTCTTCAGATATTGGAGGAAGCACTAATAAGTCGTCTTTTGAGCACTCTCAAATTCCAAATTAACATTTCTATCATTGTCCCAGAGTAGAGCATGTAGCTATGAAGATAGTGTTAAATCTGAACCTGTGTGCACGCTTCAGCTTCTACAAGATAATATAGAAATAAGGAACTCAAACTGGACTTTAATCAGTGGCAGAGAATGAGCAGGTGAGGTTAGGAAGCTGGCAAGAGGAGGATGCTGCTGGATATGGGCATACAAAAATTGACAAAGAGGGAAAGTACATGCTAGGGATCAAATCAAACCAGTGTACAGTGGCAAAAAGAAGAGACTTTCCTGTTTTACCTAATGTGAATTGGAAGCAAAGCCCTCCTTTAAGATAATTCCATCAGTTTCTCTTATTTACAAATGCCAGTAACAAAGCAGATATTAGCTTGAGACCAACCACCAGCTCAATGACAGGCTGAAGAAATTTTTGCACCTTCTTCAAGAATGCTTCATAGCGCAGCCATCTTTGCACTAGCTTAGCCAAAGTGTGTATGAAACACCTTTCACATGTCCTCTATTTCAGCTGGTTTTCTGGATAAAACCAGATTCATCCAGGTGCTCTGTCTTCATGACGATTGCATGGCCTGGTGCAACGCCTCCTACCCCCTCGTCTCCAAGCACGGCGCCTGGGTGAGTAGCACCCTTAGGGCCGGTGGCACCCTATGGGAGCCACCTTCTCCAGAAGGAGAATGACAAAGAAATACTACTCATATATAGTGGAAGACTATATTGCTTGTTTCTCTACACCTCCTTCATAACTACTGTTTCCACACTTGGAATCATGTTACTTATTCAGGCACTGTGAAAAAAAAAAAAAAAAAAAAAAAGAAAACCAACCAGAAAATACAAAGGAAGAGATTAAGAAAAAAAAGGAAAAATAGCTGAGGCTAGTAATACAAACACTTTATTATGAATAACAAATATTGTTGGGGTCAGAAAGCAAAAGGTTGGATTTCTCTCTTTTAGAATATTTATTACAGAAATTAAATCACTGTTTTTATCTCTAGTTTGGGGAATGCACTTGCAGAAAAGATGAGTTTGCTTCTTCTGCTATCTACCAGCATGATAATGTCCTATTTCATTTTCCTGTTAGAGTATTACTTTTCTTATGATTATAGCTGTGTCAAAGTGTACTTTCTTTAAGCACGCAGAAGCAGCATAATATCTTTCTATGAAATGAGAGAAATTCTGAAGTTATTTGAATTGTGTGATCCATTATATTGTAATATCTGGCCTGATGCAGAGACATATTGGCCAGCTGCCTCTACAGCCTGAAATGCTTGTAAATACTTACCCTTGTGACACAGTTTCAGGCCCTGTAACATGCCAGTGGTAAACTCATAGTCATTTAGATCTTAGTCCTCAGAATTCTAAGTGAATGTTTATTTCTTATCTCTGCCATTTATTCCTTCCTACAGTGT
Organism: Limnodromus scolopaceus; assembly: GCA_028565335.1. Taxonomy (NCBI): domain Eukaryota; kingdom Metazoa; phylum Chordata; class Aves; order Charadriiformes; family Scolopacidae; genus Limnodromus; species Limnodromus scolopaceus. Next base: position 50,282,168 of record JAOXNO010000001.1, on the reverse strand, counting down.
GTCATTAAGAAAATTTTCAAGTGTGTGAGTAAAAATATTTAGAAATTTCAAAAACCCCACTGTGTATTCTGAATGTTCTTTTGCAAATACTCATACAAAATTAAGAGTGACAGTATTAGAGCTTTTGAAGAGCAATTAAAGATGGTGAGGCGAAATTTTGGATCTACTCACTTTAATGGAAAAATTCCCAGTAGAATTCCCAATGGTTCTCCCTACAGGACATTTAAAATCTCTGTGTTTTTATCTCATCCATTCCGACACTTACAAAGGAATGAATAACTTTGTGGATTTCTAGATTCAGTAGGGGATGATAGCGGCTTAGCTGAGCTCGTGCAGATGAGGCCGATGTCACGGTATTGGACTGAGGGAAGAAACCAGACATGTTGTAAAGGTGATATTTTTTTTCAATTGAAGTCTACAGACTAGGAGCTGCATTAGATCTGAGCTCTTTTTAGGACATGAAAAAGCCTCAGAAACCCCAAAGCCTTTCCTGACTCACAGCTCTGATGTTAGCGCTCTGACACAGACCCAACTGTCTTACTGCCAGGCAATTACAGTGATAATGAGCGGTGGCTGGGAATAATTGTAGCGATTGACCAGCAACCTGAACCAGAAGAAGATACCTACTGGCCTCTTATGGATTTCCAGGCACTGTTCTAAATATGCTATAAAAGCCTTCAAATGATATCAGACCATTCAAAGGTCCGTGTGGCCTCTACCAAAATTACCCTGTACCAGCTCACTCCATCTATGGCAGGCTCTGCTTGCCAGAGGCTGAGAAATTCCTTAATCAGGTATACTGCCTGGTTAGATAAAATCCTTTGCAATTTGTATGGCACATCTTTCTTTGGAAATAAATTTCTTTAGCAATTTGAGGAGCAGAAATACAACATAAGTAATATGTAGGTCTCCTAACGGTTTATTTTCCAGTTTGAAGACATCTATAATTCAAGCCAGGTTTCAGAATTAATACAAACACAAAAGATAAAAAGACAAGTAAAACTTGTAACTGTAATCTTGCAGTTCATTCTATCAAGTCTACATCATTATATCCAGTGTATGATAATATATTAAAATAACATAATATAATATATCAGAATGGATTAAAAAGTGCTAAAAAACACATTTAGGAGTTTAACCTATGTTACGGTATGCAAGTTTAACCCTAACCTTTACTTCTCTCTAGCCCTAAGTTAATGTAAGAGTCCAGGTTCTGGTGACCTTACATTAAAAGAATGAAAAAAGAATATCCCTTTGCAAGCATGAATCCCCTTAGAAAATGAAACTGCATGGGATGAGCTAAAATAATTTTAACTGCCAGCAACAAACCTTTTACAGAAAAGGAACTTATTTTTTAGAAATAAAAACAAGAAGTATTCTTCTGGTTGTTGATTAGTGGCATGCAGAAATTACAGCAAATGGTAAGTATCCTAGTCATCCATTCTAATTAAAATTTAAATTGAAAACTGGGTTCTAATGAAGAGGAGCTTAGTGCTGGTCTTGAGGGATCTCCTGTCAGTGGGCAAAGGAAAAAAGTGCACAAAGGCAAAAGAGATTTCACTCAGGCATTTACTTGGTGTATGCTGCACTCTACTCTAAAAAGGAGTGGACTCTGCCTCTTTTTCAGAAAAAGAACCAGTGCAGGTACAGCTGCTCTTCAAGATACTGCAATCTAGTCAGAAAATCTTTCAGTCTAGCAGAGGAGCAAACAGTGATAAGGAATAAATGATACTACAATTTTGCCCACCTGAGCAAAGCTGTTATACTATTGTTGCCTTTGGATTGTTTGAGAGCTCCACTCTGCCAGCCCACCCAAATTGCTGATAATGAACATAGTGGAAGCTGAGCCCAGACATATCTTCCTACACCTGAACCGCTCAGAACCCGTGTCCGAAGGGTCAACACTTGCTGAACAGCAACAAAGAGCATCCAAGGAAAGCACAAACAAGCTCTTTGACAAACTTTCGGTTCGAAAACACTGTTATATTTGGTTTTAAACTTTAAAATGATGTTTTAATGTGCTACTGAATTTAATCAAAACAAAAATCCATCACACCCTTAAGCTAATAAATTGCCCAATGCATTGGAAAATTCCCTATGCATCAAATGATAACCTGCTAAATGAATGAAAATGCTAAAGACATAGCACCTTCCAGAAATAGCTATGTATCTCTAATGGTCTAATACAAGATAATGGAAAATACAGCAAGCATATTGTATTTTTAAAGCCTGTTTTTGTGCTATCTCAGAAGCAGAAATTTAAATGAATGGTTATAACCTAATTCAATGTCAATACATTCTACCAAGGGCTGCCTGTAGCTGTGATTTAAACAGAAAGAAAAAAAAATCAGAAAAATGTAGGAGATATAAAAGATCAACCAGATCACCTCAGTTTATACAAGAAAATAGGTTATGCAGTATTTCCCTATATGGACATTTAATTATGCTTTGTGCAAGTGCAATAAATTACCTTCTTAAATCCTATTCTGAAAAATGAAAAAAATCCACCCAAAACCTGGAGCTCTCTTTTGTTGCAGATCCTTTGCAGGGTTTCTTTTTGTTTTTTGTTGTCCCCCCACCCCCAACAAAGTAATAAATGTGGTATTAAAGCAGTCTATCTCCCTGGCTGTGAGCTTTTTGTAGATGAAAGTTAACTCCTGTCTTTCAAAACACTGTGAGTGGCAGGTTGCATACCAGTGCAGAAGAGACATCTCGCCACTAATCTATCATGAACAAAATACAATGTCTCCCCACAAACCTCCCTCTGTCACTGTGCTCAGAAGGTTGCAACAGCAATATTTCTCTGGCTACACTTACAGTAGAGAACACAGAAAGCATAAAAAAATCCCAAGGACAGATTTGGCATAGACAACTGGTTGAGTTTGATTAAAACGTACTAAAATTGTAATTTTTTTTTTTATTTAACAGCAAGCTTCAGTCAATGTTGTTTAATGTCAGCACTGTTAATGAAGTTGTCAAGCTTGTCACTTTCGTTGAGTACCCACTTTGCTAAGAAACTGGTACTACAATTACCTCCAGCTCTATACGATTAAATTCATCAAAGCACACCAAGGCTCCAGATTGTGCCAGACCTTTGAAGAATTTCCCCATGGCTTTGCAGTCTCGTCCATCAGAACAGTTCAACACAATGCACTGTCAAAAGAAAAGAGCTTAAAAAGATCAAGAGGTTTTTTTTTTGGTTGGTTGGGTTTTGTTTGGGCTTCTGTTTCTTTGTTTGTTTGTTTTATTATCTAAAATGTATACGATTTGGCAACATTTGCTTTTACCTCCTGTAATTCAGCCTCCCCCACCACCAGTTCCCACCTCTGGAATTTCCCCTTATTTATCCAGTCTAAGCCTGTAATATAAAAGCAGCTCATACATTTCTTAGCTAACTCCATCTTTCACAGTAGCATGTGAAATGCATTTACACGCAAATTTAAAAATAAATCTCTAACAGCAGGAGGACAAAGTTAAAAGAGGGTTGGCAGCAGTTTCATGTCCACCCAACTCTTGCACTTGGATATGCACCTCAGCATCCCTCAGCAAAAAATCAATTCTTTTAAAGAAATCATGTAACTTTCAGGAAAAAAAAAAAATTAAAAAAAATGCAAAACTACTCCAAAACTAGTCATCAGGTGGGGGAAAAATGCTTCTTGGTTGAAAAAGTCAGTGGCAGAAAAGAAGTTTCTGGATTCCTCTCCTTTCTCTGCTGACGCAAGGAAACTCCTCCAGGATGAGTTGATCCCTCTCACCACAAGGCACTTGGTCAAGAGCTAACTTTCTCCTCCAGCCTCACATCTTCCTCTCCCAGTAGACTGCCTGGTAGCCTGAGAAGGACCCAGCATCCCGAGAGGAGCCCAATTCTAACTGTGCAGCCCAGGGACAGGTACCTCTTTGGGCAGACGGTGGGCTGGGCACTTCTTGGCAGCCTGGAGGGGACACACCAGCAAATATAACAACCCAGGCGTTCCCTGATTTTTTCAAGTCATTAGGTTTGCTCTATGTTCTTTATACCATCCCGGAAATCGATACGCGCTATCTCCTGAAGACCTAGCAGGAGAAAACACTGTCCACAGACATGGTTCTGTGGAAACTGAAATATACATGAAAACAAAGACATAAGACACAAAAAAAAATCTAAAAATAAGCATGCTGATTTACACTGTGCTGGATGCACACTTGTTGTGCTGCTGGAGCTGGGTTGAAGAGTGCAGAGGGTGAAAAGGTGAATGCTGTACCACTGGTGTCAAAGTTAATTTGACAACACAGTGTAGTCTAGAGGAAAGCGCAGTGCTTGCTTGGGCTACATATACCATCCAGAATAAAATTCTTAAATATATCCACAGAAAAAATGACATTAAGAGGAAAACGAAGTCCTGAGTCTACATTGCAAGTTCAAGACCATGTTGTGATTTCCAGACAGCTACTCACAAGCTCTTCCTCAAGAAACCACTGCTTTTGATTTGGTGAATGAGTAACACAGAAGGACATCCAATGCAGCTGCAGAGAAGTAATTTCCTCCTGGCTTCCTACACACTGTGCTTCCCGCCCCGGGCTGTGCTTATAAATACAACACATCTAAAACTCTCAGGTTTATGCTTCAAGACAAATGAAGTAGAGAGACTTTGACAGATAGATCACCTGTGGACCATCAGGCTCCAACTCACAGAGGCAGAAAACACCAAGTAGGGTCTCACCTGCCACTCTCAGAAACCTCAGCTCTGAAGTATATAGAAATATAGGTGATGCAAAAACAGACCAAATGGGTCACACCAGTAGGCCCTGTAATCCACCAGAGGTCAATCTTTGCACATGAGCCTGTGAAGCCAATGTGAGCTGTCTTTGGGACTGAAAGGGAGAGATGACAAAGGAAGCAAGCCACCATGGATTTGTATTAACAGGAGTTATCCGATCAGGCCATAAAATTTTGGGAGGATGGACCTATTCCTAATAGGATCAGAGACAAAACAATGAAGAGAATAATGTGTCAAATTCACTGATTATCTTAGACATCTGCATACCAATACACAAGTACGTGGAATAAACAAGAGAAGACTGAAGTCTTCATACATGATCAAAATTACTGCTTACTTGGCCTAAGAGGCTCAGTCCAGTCACATTCTCAGATATGAACCTTGTTCAAGAAGTACAGGTAGGTGAAAAAGGAAGTATCTGATATTTCAGATATTAAGGACATATTTATTTGCTCTGAGATCCCAGAATGCAGAGGACTTTTGAGCAGTTGAAGAGCTCTTAAGTAATGATTAAAGGGAAATACATGTGATGGGGAATCTATTAACATCCTCTAAAACAGGATGATCTGGGCAAAGAGGCTTTTTATGAGCAATAAGCAGAATCATTTAAATGAAAGGTTTTGGCAGTGCTCAAACATTTCAGCTGCAGAGGCAACTAATGTAATCTGCATATACCCGGACACAGAATCCCCTTCTCCTTCAGATATTCTGGGAACAATTAGTCAATACAGATGGCAGAGAAACCTCCAGAAACAAAGTATTTCTATATTTGATTCTAACTAATGGCACAAGTAATTTGAAAACCCGAACACAGAAAACAGCTCAAGTGAGCATCATTATGGAGGAAGAATAGCAAAACAGAAACCAATGGACTTCAAAATATTGACAACCTCAAAAACTTGACTGGTCAGCTCTCCAGGAGAGAAAGGGAAAAATAGTTGAAGAGAGATGGCAGTTCCTCAACATGGCTGCACTAAGAACACAAGTGCAAACTATAATAAGCAGAAACTAACAGAGAGAGTTCAGTGAACAATAATCTTTTCACTCATCAGGAATACTTAAAAACATACAGGAGGCAAAAATGTCAGCTTACAGACAGGCTTACAGAAATAGCAAAAGGCAATAGAGATGGACTCACAAAAGCATGAAATGAGATACAACTATGAAGTGACATGGTGCATAACTAGAAATCACTCAAGAACATTAGTAATACTAGGAGACGAAAAATATGTTGGAACACAAATTGCAAAGGAAAAATTATCAACAGGTAGTGACGGCAAGACCAAAGCATACTGCTTTTTTTGTATCTGGCTTTCCTAGAAAGGCTAGCTACAATACAGTACCCAGCAATACCAATGACAGTGGAGCTACCACAGGTTAATGAGGGCATGTAAGAGTCTAAAAAGTAATTATCTTAACTATTTTATTTAAAGCTCTTGCTGAAGCAGTATCAGAATCACTACCCACTATCTTTGAGGATTAATGGGTGACTATTGAGATACTAGAAAACTGGGAAAGGCCAATAGAAAGCTGGTATTCATGCAGGAGGAGCCAGAGAATTACCAGCCCAATTTCAAATCCCTCAAAAGCAGTGGAACAAACAATTAAGCAAAGGACTTTTTATATGCCCTGAAAAGAAAACAAGATAAGCAACAGTCTGAGTTGATTTGTCAGGATCAATAACATCAAAACAATCTAATTTCTTCCTGTGACAGGAGAATGACTAGTGGATATGGAAGCTATAGTAGATGTCACACATCTTCTCTTCATTGAGGCTTTTGACACCATCTCACGAGAAAGCTAGGGAAAACTGTTCTGTGGAAGATTATTTCAGGCTGGGTATAACTGCTGGAAAAACATAGTTTAAATGTAGCTACTAGTGGCTGATTGTCAAATAGAGGACTATATCAAGCAGGGTTCTGCAGTGCAGTGCACCTGAGTCTGCTGTTGTCTGATGTTTCCATTAGCCACCTGCATGACAGAACAGAGTGTAAAACTTAAAGACCTTATTAATGTGAATAACCAAAGCCTTATTTTTTAAAAAATGCTGTCATGAGAGGTCAAGAAGCACAGAGAGATGCTCACAAAATAAGCATCCAGCACTGAAGAATCTCCAGCTAAAATGCTATGCTGAGATTTGAAGGAACTAAAAAAAACCTATACCATTGGAGAGCATCTAGAAAGACAAATGAGAATGTTTTACAATGGATCATTTCATGGGACTGAAAGAGACAATAACAAGCACCAGAAAAAGACTTATTTAAAAACAAAGAGAATAATCTGTTTTTTGTGACAGCAGTCACAGTTTCTACAGCCCTGCAGTTTGGGCAGGCTGTAGAATGTCTATGCTTTTATCTCAAAGACAGACAAATGTGCATGAGGACACATGGCTTTATTGGTCCAGGTCTATTGAAGAGAGACAGACTAGGATGATCTTGAACTCTTCTCAATCTATCTTTTCACATGATTCTAAAATCAGAGAAAGGTACAAGGCATATGAGCTAATCTCCGACATTGTCAGTTTTAAGGCAGCAGGCACAGTGCAGTGCCATGGAGACATACCCAAACTCTCTATAAACCTAGTAATCTCAAATGCCTCGAGTGACAGAGAGCACAATTCTGGGTGAGATCACTGCCACCTCTTGCTTAGTTAATTCAGTCATATCTGCACAGCACTCCTTTCTGCAATGGAGACATGGTCCTGGCAATTATTTCATGCCCAACAACATCAGATTTTTTAATCCCAATTAATAAGGATGGTGTAAAAAGAGGATTCTACCTGCAGATAGGATGGACGTTTCACTGCCCAAGCAAATGTTTGGTTCCTGTTTCAGCTCCCAGTATCTGAAAGTATCTTTAGTGACTGGATACACTGGTTAAAATAATATTTTTTTTTAAATTTTTTTTTAAGTTCATTTTTTTTCAGCTTTACTTTGTTTTCTCACATACGTTGTTAAGCAAAAGGGGACACAGGAGTAAACTACCTCTTCTGACCCTTCCATACATAACAGTCCTGACGTTTTTCAATGTCTTCTCATTGCAAAATCAGAGAACAGCCCAAGCTGGAAGGGACCTTGATAGATCATTTGGTCTAACCAAAATCTTTCTCTGTCTTAAACAGTGCCAGAAATTTGTATTTTGAATCCCCTCCCTCTTGTTGTTATATCTTTCTAAGACAGAGTTGCTTGAGCTGAGGAACAGTATGTAGCTGGAGGGAGAAGGGAGTCCTTTAAAATCATAGAATCATAGAATCAAAGAATAGTCTAGGTTGGAAGGAGTCTTAAGATCACTGAGTCCAACCGCTAACCTAGCACTGCCAAGTCCACTGCTAAACCATGTCCCTAAGCACCATGTTTACTCACCTTTTAAATACTTCCAGGGATGGCAATTCCATCACTTCCCTGGGCAGCCTGTTCCAATGTTTGATAACCCTTTTGATGAAGAAATTTTTCCTAATGTCCGTCCTAAAACTCCCCTGGTACGACTTGAGGCCATTTCCTCTTGTCCTGTCTCTTGTTACTTTGGAGAAGAGACTCACCACCACCTTGCTACAACCTACTTTCAGTAGTTGTAGAGAGCAATAAGGTCTCCCCTCAGCCTCCTTTTCTCCAGGCTGAAAAACCCCAGTTCCCTCAGCTGCTCCTTGTAAGACTTATGCTCTAGACCCATCACCAGCTCCATGAAACTGTCAATGTTTTCAGTATTTTCCTGTATTCAATTTGTTAGATAACCAGTTTGGCTAGGTCACTTCTTAGTTGACTGCTTCACATTTGCATATTAAGCAGAGGTTCACAGTGACCTGTCCACAGTGATATCCTTGTCTTTTTCCTTAGTGGTTATAGCTAATCTCAAAGCAGCAAAGTGCATTAATACCACAGATTATTCTCTCTGAATTCCATTAACCTGTCTTCATCAGCATTGTTTTCATTTGCCACTGTGCTGCCTGGTACTTTTGCTTTGATCTGCCTGAATTTCCTGCTTTGCTTCATCAGGGCACAAGGCTGGAGACCAGTGGGGAATGGCATAGGCACACAAATCTCCCAAGAGTGCGGGACAAACATCAATGTCTTAACTCTAAGGAAAGGCCAGGACATCACCTGGACTACTCTAGAGGTAGATCTGGGTTTGGTCCTCTCTGTGGGTCTGACACACGTACCTGCTCTGGCAAAGCCACTTCCAAATATCTACAAAAGCAGTAGAGTTACATCGAGTGAGGGAGATAGCACAGCATGTGCTACCAGTGGTTCTGAGCTTTTTGTATCCCTCAGCTACCATTTCTTTGCACTGCATTTTCCCTTTTGTTCATTCCCTTGCTTCCTTCTGTTACCGTGTGAGAACAGAGGTGTGGGTAATCCATTTTGCCATTTTTTTCTTTTAGGCCTCAGTTATTCTTTTTAACATGATTTCTTTTTCTGTCAGCATTTTCTCTTCCTCCTAACATTGTGTTTTCTTCCTTTTCTTATCTACCCAAAAGTGTTTTAAATAAATCCATGGGAAAGTAAAAGCCTGCAAGGAGTAAAAGCAAGTGATTTGCTCTATTGGCATTGCATTTCTACACCATACGTGCTACAGAAAGCTACATGTATATGGTCAGAAAGTGCATATATCTGGAGACAAGGAGGAATGCTGACAAGAGCTTTTTGTCCCTCACAGAAGAAGCACCCGATGACCAATCATACCAATGACAGGGACTCAAATGATTCCTTGGAAATGTCTCAACCAACAAGAGTGTTAAATCCTGAACATCATGTAATACATTAAACAGGAAACTCTGCATTTCACTCTCTTAGACTTTCTAATGAAGTATCTTTCTCTGCAATGTTAGTATGACTGCATTTTCTGAACCAGCAATGTCTCTCTCCAACCTCTTTCACTGTATGATTTGTCTCTCTCCCCACCACTTTTCTCCCCATATTGTGAACACTTCTCTGGCTTCTTAGCTTTTTCTTTTACCTAAAGACTCTAGTCTCTTTTCAACTCAGAAAGACTGAAGAGTTGTGCCATTTTGCGCTGCTCAACAATTGACATCCTCTGAGATGTTAACACTTTGCTGTTGTTGAGCAAGGAGTGCTGAACAGTTGAAGTATGTCTGCCAGGAACTGGAAGAGCAACTTGCTGAGCACAGGCATTCCTGTTCTTCAGTAATAGTTTTTAGCTCTTACTTTTGACCACCAATCTGTGACTCTCGCAATTCTCCATGAAGTACAGGCTGAGAGCAACAGCAGAGCATCATAGACAAGTCAGGAATCTCCTTTCCCAGAGAAGGAGACTGAATTCACTGGCCTGAATGGGTAAACAAGGAGCTATAATAGGGATTTCAGTAGGTGGTTTGAGGCACTGCACCAGTAGTTAGCCCAATAGCATTTTGTTTAACCAATAGAAATAAACATGCTCTTAAAGTTAAGCACACACTGATGAGTCAAAATTAGCTAGAAATTAGAAACCAGCCATGGGATGCTTTGCTATTACATATATGTCTATGTTGGGACCTGTTTCTTTTCATTTGCATGTGTTTATGTACTTAAGAGATATTCATAAGCAAATCCTCCCTCTTCTACATATTTATTTTCTTAATGAAAATATACTGTAATGTGTTGCTTTAGAAGCACTAGACTAGGATTTTAGAACATTTCCTTATGCCCTTATTTTGTATTTCCTTCCACTTGTATTTTATGATTTAAGAAGATGTAAGACTATCAACAAAAGATATCTAAGTGCTATCTGAATGCATTATTATAAAAGGAGGCAAAGCTCACAGTCACATTACTATACAGTCCCAGCAAATACTAATAACTGTTTGTATGCATAATAAAAATATATATGTATAAAACATTGTATATAGAGCTATACAGCAATGAAAAATATCCCTCTGGGACTTATACTGTTATTGTCTCAATGAAATTCAGATCCTCTTTTCTCCACTAATTTAGCAGCACACAAAACCAGAATCCTTCAAGTCCCACACTGTGCCTCAAAAACGCCTGTGTACACAGACTGTGTTTCTTTAATCAGTGTAAATTCACCCTGCAATTTTCTCTCCCCACTGCTACCCCCTTGAGCAACAGCTTAATAAATAAATAAATAAAATCTGTTTAGCTACTCCCCGAGTTGAGTGCAGCCAGACATTCTCTCCAGGTCTTTAGGTAGATGAGCAACCGTGCTGACTCCAGTGACTCACATACTTGTAATTATGTGCACACAGGGAATCTACATCCTTAATTTGTTTTTTGCCTCCTGTGGTGTTTAAATCATGAGGCTTTTTTTTTTTTTAACCTGCTTGTTGTTCTAGTCTGGTCTTAGCAAGTTTCTCTTTTCCCTGTTCTTGCTGGCTTTTCAGGTGCTCCAACAAAGTATAAGGCTCCCACCAGAGTCCTTAAAGAAGAAAGATTTCCAGGGTGAGTATACTATATTAATAAATGAAACCCAACCTTTTAAAAATTACACTGTCAGAAAAACCCATTAGGCTGTAAAAGAGTTGAAGTAAACATTAGATTTTAATATCTACTGCTGCTTAGATTTTTCTGAACTGAAAATCCCCAGTGAGCACTTAAAACTTCATTACTACGCTGAAAGGTTGTGAAAGGCTATTTAAAGGTTTTCAATTTTGCTGAAGTCTAGAGGTTATTACAGCTTGAAAGAATACAAACCCTAATATTACATGGAATGAAAGGAATCAAATTTATGTTCTCATCTCCCCTGTAGTTTAATCCAGTTCTATTAGATTCAATGGAGAAAATTAGGGCAGGTTGAAACTTTTTAGAGAGCTGATGAAAAATAATATTTGGTCACTGTAGAAAACATTTCTGTCTATTACTCACACTTAAAGGATATTCCTATCTCTTGGTCCCACAGTCACAACTTATAGTGTTATCAGCCTCCTGCTCAGAAACCCATGGGCTATGACCTGTGTCAGACTCATACCAAAATGTCCAGAATTACACAAGAAAAATGAGAATATCTGACTCCATCTCAGAACTGAGGTTATCTATAACTTGATATGCAGGCTTTCATTATAAATATTTTAAGCTCTTTTCCTTCTTTACTTAATTTGGGAAGGAATATTGGGTGACTCAAATGTTATGGGCTATCTATCATAATCGGAGACAGCTATAATGGACGTTGACCAAAGAGTGCAGTGCAAATTATGATAAAGAAGAACTTTTATACTCATCTACTGAGCAGTCCATCAGACTCAAGGTTTGGCCAATCCCAAGTGCTAAATGAAGAAAAGCATGCGCCTGATGTGCAGCTGTAGCTGTGTGAAGAGCTGTTCGACTCCAACACTACTGGGACTGGAGAGGCTGACAGCCAATTTCTTTTCATTTTGGTGCTCTAGACGTCTCAGGCTCTTACAACTGAAAGGGATAGGGACCCAACTAGAGAGATTTCCCTCAAAGTGTATTATCTTATCATAAAATAGTAAAAAATATTTTGTGTTTTGCTTAGTACCACCCAGGCCTGAATGTCTCTATGCCAGAGTTTCTACCTTGAGCCAACATACTGCCGTTTATTTTAAAACACACCTGATGTTAATTGCCTAAATGCTTGTACGTCACAATAATTGTTGTGACATAAATCCTGGATGGGTAAAAAGAGACAGAAAAGAAAGAAAATAAACAATCAGTCCTCTGCATTAAAAAAACCCACACCTTTAGCAAATTTGTGCCTTAAAATAATACCCTCGGTAGAGACAGGGTCCATGTAAAGTGAAATAAAATTACTAGATTACCTTTTAATGGCTGAAGCACATCACCCTCTCAGACATAGCAGTAACGGTGTAGTGGAGGAGGGAAGAACAAATAAAAGCCTTGGTGATCTTTCTGCCTTCCTTTGCCTGCTGCTTTGGGACACGGCAGGAAGAAGAATAACCCGTGAGGTGGCTATGCAACATGCTGGTTATCTCACTCCTTGAAGGACTTCTTTTGGTTGTATGACATGCCAGAGCTCAGCATTCTCCATTGCTGCTCCTCCATCAAGCTCTTGGAAAGACCAGTCCAGAAGATAAGCACTTACCACCAACAGCACTATCCTGAAGAGAGCTTCATATATCCATATTACACCTTTTATACAACACTGTTCCCTTCTCTTGGAGATGTTCATTTCCAGACTTTGGTCCTAATTAAAAAAGTGGGCAGAGAGGTACTAGAAATGTTGACAGCTCTAACCTTAACAAATCTGTGCCTTTGACTTCTCCCTACATTCCTCCTTTGCATCATCTATTAACCCTTTAACTCCTTCAGATATCACATGATTCTTCAAGCAATGCAGGCATGAACTGGCAAGGAAGCACAAAATGTTTCAGGGACTCACAGGACAAACTAGCTGGAAGTCTGGTCCAGCCTTCCACTCAAAGCGGGTCCTGTGAAGGAAGGTTGCTCAAGGCCTTCTCAACTTGAGTTTTGAATCTTTGGCATGGAGATATCACCCTCTCTGCAGGTCTTTGGGTGTGAAAGAGTATCCATCTATATCTTTATATAGGAGTATCTTCAGCTATAAAGACACAGAAAGACATACTACACTTCCAACAATTATTTCCTATCTTGAAACCCAGAAGGCTTGTGAATAGGCAGAATGTTACTATCAACTGTGCTCAATGAGGTATAGTGGGTTTAAGATGCAAATTGCTCTTCAACTTCAAATCTTAATTTCATTCACTTGGGAGAATTGCAACTTACACTTAATATGTGGACAGAAACTTTTATTGGAATTTTTCTGGTAGTGCTGGCTGTTACAAAAGTCACTTATTCAACACATCATTTTGAAATATTCATCTATATCTCAGAATAGATATGTTTCACATTATTCTAATACATCTTTAAATTTATATTAAGTACACAGGATTTCTACCCTTTGTTGGCAGCAGAGTTTGTATTTTTTCTGCATAATAAGTGCCATAGCACAGATCCTGGTCTTTCCTTTATGTTTGTTTAGAGATGAGATATAAAAAGGCATTAATTTCTTAAATATTGGCACATGTGCAGTTTTCACCATTCCTGTAAAGGTCAGTGAGTATGTTGTCAGTGGAGGAGAAGCAAATAAGTGCTCCTTTGCCCAGGAAGGCAGGTGTTATTTGAATCATTCTTGCTGGGTAATTTTCATCTTCCTTTGAATTTATTACTTGTGTCAGCATCAGCAACAATAAATCAAGCACAAGTTGCCTGTCTGCATGGACACTTCTGTTGTCGCATAACACGGGAAGCTAATGAGGGGGAGGAAATGACACTGCGTCGGTGATGCAGGTAAGCATGGTCCCTCGGGGAGGGTGTGAGGACAGTATTTGTCCCAGCTCCCACTTATTCCAGTGCAATGGATTGCCTTGGGGCCATGGACTTCTCTGTCCACTAGCTTCTCAGTTGTGGAGTCTAGCTGAAGTTAGTATAAAGAAAGATTTTAAGAGAATCTAACTTATAAACAGCACCTTGGAATCACACGAGAATACAAATTTTATATTAGCATATATAAAGTGCATGTCCCATACTACCATACAAGGATCACATTAATTTCCAGTCCTCAAAAGTACTCAGGCCTTTAGGGAAGCCACAGCTTTGCTCAGCTGGATCTGAGTCTAACCCAATACTGTGCCATTGGCAGTGGCTAACTAACCAGCACCAAGTGTTTCTTTAGCCTGACACCATTTCCCATCTCTGTTCTTTTCCTTAGAGCCCTAAGCAAGCAGAAACCAAGTTATGAGGTCGATGACATACAAGCCCTTGGTCCTCTGCAGGAACTGTCTCTTGTGTGGATGGAATGGTTGGCAACATACAGCCTTGAATCTAATGGGGCTTGGAAATGTTCAGGAAAAAGCAGATTAGTATCACATATACAGATGCAACACACCAAAATCAGAAAAAAATAGAAGTTTTTATGTGTATTTTTATGCCTCCGGCAGGCTTACTTTCTTTTGCAAAAAAATAAAAAAATAACGCAAGCAATATCTCTGCTGACACTCTGTAATAATTTGCAAGTAAGAAACTTTATGGTTTATGCTCATATCTCCTGATTAAAGTGAGTTGAAAGATACACAGTTTCAGACTCTTTTCCCTTTTGCTTATGGTATTTCCAGAATATGGTCCCAAAATACACATTTCAGAATTAACAGGGGCTGAATGGCTGATAAATGCAAAATACATCTCAGCTTTAACCATGGACTGCAGCAGATACCTCCATAGCTTCCTCAGAGAAAAGTGCTACATCTCTGTAACACTTCAAATATTCCTTCAAAGGGTTATAAACTGGGATGTTAATGCACACACGCATACGGAGAAAGGCAGATGCAGTCAGCGTTACTGGGCTAACTTTATAATACAAGAATCCATCCACATTAACTTCATAAATACCCTTTACTGGGGAATCAGCAGTTTCTTAACCCGTCCAAATGCTTTGGAAAGGGAGATTTTTCTCCCATCAGTGCTCAAATAGTACTTTTAGTAAATGCAGCGAGAGGTCTGAGAATGCATCCAGGAGGAGACTTCAGCTCCACTCTTGGTCTGGAGCACACATTTCATTAACCCAGGGGACGTATTCCCTGTGTAATGCTGTCGCACAGCTCCCAGGGGGTGACTTTGAGGAGCACAGCATTTAATGGGTTAAACATATAATGATGACATACTGAAGTTTCTAATGCTAATGCTTAAATGGAATCTAGTTGATTAATGAGGTCTTTCATTTGCAGTCACTACAAAAATATTTTTTTTTATCTTACTTGCACAGTCTACAGTACTTTCAAAGACATCGGCTGCTCATTATGAATAATCACAGTGTTCATGAAAGAAGAGTACACTGAAAATGACAAAATCCTCAAGTTATTAATGTGCAAATATTCAGTCTAAAGTGAAAATTATTTATAAAAAACACTCTGAAATCTTGTAATGTCGCTTGTATAACTTCACAGTGGAAAAAAAAGAGGATGCACTCTTACTTTTTATCATTTTTCTAATATTTGCTATGTGCAGGATTAATTTTCAAGCAAAAGGTAAGTCGTCTTTTTAGACAGCTGCTCCTTTGAGACTTAAAAAACTATTTAAAGAAAAAAATTTGCTTTAAGATAATAGGTATATAAACACTGTACAATTAGCTGTTAATGATATTGTAAATCTGTTTTTTAAGAAACATATTTAACTCCTGATTTTAGAACTAATCATTAGTTTTACATTAAAATATATTCTACCCTCAATTTCTGTTCTGACATTCAAAGGTGTCCTTTTTTTCTGGAAACATATTGATACAGAATCATTGCAGTGACCTGTTTTGTGAGCTTCTGTGTTTCAGGCATT
The DNA here is from genome assembly GCA_028565335.1 of Limnodromus scolopaceus. Lineage (NCBI taxonomy): Eukaryota > Metazoa > Chordata > Aves > Charadriiformes > Scolopacidae > Limnodromus > Limnodromus scolopaceus. The sequence continues at coordinate 50,266,138 of JAOXNO010000001.1, read as the reverse complement.
AAAATAATAACAAAGAGAAAGAAAGCACAGGAATGTGACAACATCAAATGTAACAAATTCAAAGATGATAACTTCTTTCTATACAATGAACATTTAACTTATAGAAGAGTTGAAAACTAAAAAGCATCTTGGAGACAAGGAATAGGCTTCAAGGTAGGAGTCAGCCTGCAGCTGTTGGAAGCAGGCAGGGAAATTATTAGGGCAGAATATTCTGTGCCTAACTTGGGAAGCAATCCTTACCCTTTCCCTTCAAGTAGTTGGTACCAACCATATGAAATTAGGTATTTAAGTGTAGGCACCTGACTTTATACTGGTTATATTTCCATCTGTAGTATATCTAAGGTATCCACTACCTCAGAACATGATCCTCTAAGTTACCTCCCATTTGAGATGCCCTTTTCTTAGAGACAAAGTAGAGAGACTAGGACTGTGAGCATGACATGCTGTGGTGTGTCATGTGAAGGTACACTGAACAAAACAAGGATCTGACCTGGGTATGTCATGATTGAAGAAATACAAGTTGCAGCCTTGAGAAAAAAAAAAAAAGAAAAAAGAAAAAAGATTTGAAGCCCACAAAATAATGAATTTGCTTAATTTTCCTGTCATGGAGCTATTTGCTGACATCTGTTTGCTCATCTGGCAATCACATTCAATATTTGACAGTATTACTTGACATACCTACAAAGAGGGCTCAGAGATTTCTAGGAGACTTTTTTCCTTCCCAAACACAGTAAGCACACATATCTTATCCTGATGCAGATCTCCACCTTTCCACCATGCTACTTAGTGATACCAAAAGAAAAGACACGTAGGACGGGCTGTGATTTGAAAATCATTTTAGCCTCTATAGGGTTTTGAAGGCCTTTGAAATGTGTTCTGAGTTTCATGTAATACCATTTCTCCAAAGCAATGAAAAGCTTAAATTAGTGTTGCTTGAGAACATTTCAAGACTGATTTTTCTGTAAATTAATTTCTTGTGCTATTTTCACTGCTTTTGGCTTGCAGTAATTTAATCAGAGTCTGTAATCTTCTATCAGTTATTGTACCACCCTATAATGTTCCTTTACACTTGAATGGAGTCCCTGAGTACTCTTCCAATCTTTTGAGGGGACATATTCTAGGTGCTGCTGGTCCCAAACTTTGCATTTCAGTGTCTGAGAAGCACAGAAACAATTAAAACAGGTCAATGTCAACTTTAAATATTCCATTTTTCTCATTATGTACACTGAGGATAACTTACCCTCACAGACTCGTTTTAAGTCCTATATTCTATTGATAGTTGTTTTGTGACTCAATGGAGATTGTTTCAGAAATATAGAGCTTCCTTAAATAGAAGTACATGAAATATCCTAAAAAAAAAAACAAGCCCTACAACACAAATCCTGATTGTGCAGACCATTTGCACAAAAAAAATTTGTTTCTGGCTGTAATTTTTATTTGTTGTTCATGGCAATTTACAATGGGCTTTTGCCACAAATCCTGGGCAGAATCTATCAATCTTTCTGCCATAAAGCAAAACAATGTTTCACTCCCTTTGTGTGACCCTGGTGCTGTAATATTTTTCTAATTAAAATCACTATAAAATTCATTTTTCCTCTACTTCCTCCTCCACATCCCACTCCCAATTTTCTCTCAGAATAAGAAGGCTACCGTTTCTGTCTACTACCAACATAAATCAATTCATAGCAAATAGCCTAGTGTGATATCTATTAACTTGTCACCAGGGATAAAATTTATTTAAAAGTTAAGAAGTGTTTTGCAATATAAAATTCTACCCAGTGCTGCAGTAAATAGTATATGCTTCCTTAATAAAGCACTTTTTCAGGCACCACTTTTAGAAATACAATCTACCAATACTGTAAGAGTGAATGAAATTCACACACCATGAACGTCTTTAGTGATTAGTGTCTCAGGAGTAACACCTTTCTGGACAGATTGCCTTGTATTACGTCAACAAGATTTTCCATTGGTTTACTGTCCCTTCCTTTTTTCTTGTTTTCCCAAATAAGATAGGGATAAGGACCTAAGAAAAACACAAAGCAGATGGATAGTCCAAATAATTTCCTGATAAAGGTTGTGGCATGGAACTCAGCTAATTCCATTTCTCTTTTCTGTAGGTTTTATGGTCATTCGATTTTAGTTGCACAAATACGAATGCATTTGTTAATCAATGCTGGCATGTCCAAAACTGTGTAAAAAATGTTCTTATATTTTCTAATCAGATTTGAAAAACTTTTTTTGGAGGAAGTCACCTCTCTTGATAGGCGTATAAAATAAAGTAGGGTAAAATATGCACTACAGCATTTGTTTGCCTAGTCACATCACTTGGATTTTTCTGTTTTCCTCTGTTTATTAATATCTAATGAGAAAGAAGAAAGAGAAAAAGACACAGAAATCACAGGAAAAGGAAAACAAATGGCAATAAACTGGTATTTCAGCAGATTACATGCAAAAAGGAAGAAAAGAATTCATCTCCAAAGGCTTATGTGAATTTTTTTAAAAATAACAAGCATAAAGAAAATAGTTGGCATTGCATGTTAAAGTTCTCTTTAAAATCCCATTCATTCGTAAAGGAGAAAACATCGCTGTATTTTTCCAGTTCCATGTACCACCCTGTGTTAACGTCTCCTCAGAGATATGTTGGAGAGGTCATTTAGCAATTTTGCATAAATTGGAATGTTTCAGATTTTCCTTATCTAAGTATGATTCATTTAGCCACTAAAATTGCTATTGAAACCCATTTTGCATCATTAGCTGGTATTACTAAATCGTTCAGCATGCTCAGAAAACACAACCATGGGAAAACATATGTTCATGTGAAGCACTTCTGATAAGCTGTTATAAAGAGAGTTCCAGTACATAAACCCATAACTTCTGCCTATAAAATAAAATGTGCAACAAGTAGGCCAAATCTTGATTATACCTCTGATATTAAAGCCGCAATTTTGGTTTATTTTGCCACATAGTGATTATGCCATCTGTGAATGACCCCTTTAAAGTCCTTTGCAGTTTTCTGTACAAAGTGGGAAAGAGCCATTTTTACGGTTTGCTTTCATTTAATATTTAGGTTTTGTTTTAAACAATCCCAGTTTGTGATTTCTTGCCTGGGAATAAGGAGATCTCAGGTTTCCCTCACAGCTCTCTGGCCGTAATGCAGCTCTGGGATGAGGGGATGCTCCCTGCAGCACTGGGGGGACCAAACCAGGAGCCTGCCAGCAACTCTGGAGAATTTCCCAATTAACAGAGTGTGGTGGATAGATTCCTTATTCATAATAGTCAAGCAAGACAAGAACCAACTCTTTCTTATTCATCATAGTCAAGCAAGGCAAGAACTGCCATAAAACATTTTTACAAGCAACCAGTTGCCACGGGGTTATCATTTTTCTTTGAAAATCCGCAGCAACCATATTGATTCTTTACTGGAAAAAAGTACTGGAGAGCCAAAGCTATATGTATATGCTTTTTTGACTGTATGATCAAAGCCCTTTAAAATACAATAGGGGCTTCTTTCCAGAAATCCAGTGCGCAAACTGGCATAATTTCTACCTTGCAGGTTTTTGCATGTTAAATCAAAAGACAGAACATTTCCGTAATACTGCCTGGTCCAAAGCTGTGGTCTGGCATTTGGTGGCAGGTCTGCTCCGGCCAGTCTCTGCCCCATCCAGCCATCCTTTCCAGTGCCTTGGTCCTGGCTGTGAATCATTGTGTCCCTGCTGCTGCACTTGTGTCCATGTGGTTAGCTAGGCTGGAGAAATTTGACCCATCTGAAAAATAACCTCTGGAAGAAAATAAACAAGAGCGTTTACTTTCCAGCTTGCTTCACTGCCTGCCTAGAAAAGAAAGCTGTGCCAGCGCGGGACTGCGGGATGAGGAGAGAAACATGAAACACAGGGCAAGAGCCAACAGCAGGGGCACCTACTGCCTGAGCTGCTGTGGCCACTGAAAAGCTGTTCAGCACGCCGTGCCCACAGCACCCTGCCTGTCACCTATTTGATTGTCATCATCCTCTCTCTAATTGAAGTTCTGTCTCCTTCCTTGTATTTCTCAGCAAGCAATTCCTCACTGTAAAGGCTTAAGCTCCACTTACCACTAATGCCTCTACTACTCTGTGCAGAAGGAGAAGCGCCAGAACCCGCTCAGGCAGGTCGGCAGAAATAGCTGTCCTTCCGTTTGGTCAACGGCATCAATGAGGTCACAACTGCCGGCAAATATTTCTTCACTGACTCAATCCACCAGCAAAGCAAATCTCTCACGAAAACCAGTTAAATATAGCAAACCCACTGTTTGTCTTCCTCCCTGAGATATCACAAGGACATTTGGAAATTAATCTGGATGATCATTAAACGCCTTTCTGACACAGGGTAAAGATCAATCTTGCCAGCAGGTAACACACACAGGTTGTCAATGAGGTGTCCTTACAGAGGTAACAGAGGGGAGGTATTGAAGTCTTCAGCGATGCAGTGCTTCCTAAAGCCCTTTCCCTTGTGTTACATCGGGCAGAGGGGCATGCAGCAGAGGGCAGCTGGCATGGCTTGGTTCCTTCAGAGTTGACAGATAGGACCCTTCCAGCAACATTTTGCAAGGCAAGTTGCATGCACTAAACAGTGCTCTAGCAGGCAGCAACTATCAGTTCAGAAATATTACCAGCACAGAGACCTAATTTGACGTGGCCATAAGCCATGAGAAAATGCTCGGAAACACCGGTGTCTGCACTACCTAACTCGAAGGCACACGGGGGAAGGAAAGGGGGCCGGAAGTGGAGCAACTTGCTTCCAAACACTTTTGAGGGTTAAGATGACCCTTCCTCTCCCTGGTGCCTGCAGCACTATGGCAAGACAGAGACAACCGTCAGCTGATGAAAAGCATAACACTATTTTACGTAACCTGTGACTCATCAAAACAACCTTATTCACTGATTTCTGGTGAGGAAAACTCCTAGACAAAGACCCTGATGATATGCACACTGTGTTCACCAGGGACTATCACCTCTCATTACAGGCATGCAAAAACATGAGAGGTTTTTAAAAAATATTGAAATGCCACCACTGTATGAACCTCCACAAAGCAATCTAAAAGATTTTCTCCTTTCTAACGGCACAGCAGACTTACATAGTGCAGCTGCTTAGGTGCTGTTTTTGTATCGTATCGCTCAAAACCATTGCGTCTCACTGCAGAGAGGGGTGTTCGGCGGTAGGATGAAAGAGAAACAGTGATGCTGTGTCTAAGGAGACATTTTAAAAGCTCCATGAATTCAGCGTAGCTCCACAGAGGAGTGTTGTTAGCTGACAGGATACTCTCTGCCATTAATTAAAGCCTGTTTACTTAGGGATCATATCTTGATGCAGAGGAAGAGAATTATTTTTACAGAGATTTCACCTTTATTGCCATTGAATGAAATTAGCGTTAGCTGAATGGCTCACTTGGAAACGTAAAAAGCAAAAGCATCTTAGAGTGCCAATTACAAGCATAAGGTCTGGAACAGTTCTCACCAGCAAGCAGCAGATACCAGTCCTTCTGCAATGACTCCGCAGTGACCTCTCTCTCTCTCCTTCCCGCTGTTGAATTTGCTGGCTTGTGATTCTTCAAAATAGCTAATTTCACTACAGACAGAAGCAAGCACGATTAACCTGCTGTCCAAGCTGACCAAAAGCTATCCATGTTCTTGGCAGCATGGCTACAACCCCAAACCTGCCCCTTTGAGTGAAATCATTATACAATATTTATTCTGAGCTGTTTGCCCAGTTTTACAGTGTATGTTTTGATGAGCTGGAGAGGCACCTTTCTCTGATGAAACCGGTAAATTCAGGGACAGCTTTGATCTTTGCATGTCTTCTATCCAGCAAAAGGATTTTGCAAATAGTAACCTTGAAGGAAGTTGGCTTTCAGCCATGAGCAGGAAAAAGTAAATATTACACAACAGTTTAGAATTTTACAGAGAATTTTGGGGTAAGACTTTGGTTTAATAGAAAGCAAATTTGGGAGAACTGAAAATTTTCTGTCATGTTTCAATTTCCAGTGCACAAAATGAAAATGAAGCAGATTGGCTTAGGTTGGATTGATCCATCCAGAACTAATTTAGTTTGCTAAATACAATTAAAATAGCTTGTCTCAGGACAGTTCAACATTAATCTTTCCTTGAGCTGCCACAGTGCTTCACAGGAGCTACAGTTTATTCTCTTCTGAGACAGGTACCTGACAGACCACATGCCTCATGGTCCACACAGTTTTTAAATGAGACTGGGCAAAATAAAGCCATTGCTTTGTGATATTTTACCATTCGTTAAACCCAAAAATGCAGTGAAAGTTTGGATGAGAATTTAGCAATTCACCTGCATAGAAAGCTAAAATTTTGATTGTACAAGGGTCTGCAAAGCACAGAAGTAGATCATACCTGGCCCTCCAGGTAGAGGGAGAACCACCTGGCTCTTTGGAAATGAATGGCTTCTGCAGGTAACTTTGGAGAACAAGGACAGCGGTGCATAAACAGCAGCTCAGATACCTGAAGGTGGACTGGGAAAACAACCTCAAGGTCCATCACCTAGACTTTTACATTGCAACACTTCTCTGCAGACATCATCTCCCATGATTGCAAAGGTGTGATTTTATTGCTCTAAAAGCTGTCTGAATTGCGGCATTCAAGAATAAAGGCAGCATCTCTCCCCTCCAAACATCTTTGCACGGCTGGATACCTTGTCATTGAATACTTTCTCTCAGGGTTGTTTTTTTTTTTCTTTCCAGTGCAGTTTCAAAATTGATCCCTTTTCTTTCAGTAAGCTCAGGATTTTGAAAGGTTCAGCTGTACATGTAACAACCAGTTTTCACCACTGAAAATGCAAGGGTGGAACAGTACACACTTAGAAGTAGAGTTTCAACATTTTATTTTCACAGAAAGGCTATTTCTTTCTAGGACACTAATGAGGAGAAGCCTGTATAGGAAAAAAAAATCGACACACACAGGTGGCAAAGAAACTGCATAAGAGTTTCACCCTTTAGTGTAAGGCATGTTAATGTCAGCTCGCTGTTACTCCAGGCTGCTGGTTGAGCCGAGCCAGGTCACTCCAATTGCTCCTGCTGGAACTCTCTCTCCTGGGGAGACTGGGAGGACAAATCACATGGGGGAGTCAGCTGCCGCTGGGCACTGGGAGCTGAAAACTTCCAATTGATCTTTCGATTGATCTTCTATCATGGGGCTTTAGAAACACTTAGTGGGTGGGTTTTTTTACAGGCGACGAGAAGGGGGGAATTAAAATTTTAAACAAACCTTCTTAATGGTAGTTTCATTATTTCAGTGGTGACTTTGAACCTACACACACATGCAACACCTCCCCAGCATATTGTTCACAAGATAAGAAGCTTAGAGATAAACAATTACCTTCTTTTCATTTCAGCTATACCACAAGGAAAGACAAATACATAATGCGACAAATCCCCAAACAGTGAAGTCAGTGGAGGACACTGATTTACACCAGCTAAAGATTGAGAGTGGAGCACTCAATTTCTCTTTTCTTGAGGGAGCGGATTCCTTATTTCTTTTCTAGGATTTTTCCTGTAGGCTACGTGGATCATTAGAAATGAACTAATTATACAGAATGTTTTAAAGATATTTTATTTAACTAGTGAGGCACTTCTAACTTAATCAATACCACATGACAGGCCATATATTACACTAGGTAGAATTAGGTGTTTGTCATGAATCAAGAAATGGCATTTCCTTTGCCTAACATGTCTGCTTCCTAGCATCTCACTGCAGGTGTCTTTTCTAACTTCCACAATATAGTATCTTCCTAAATTTTGTTGTGGGACTCTATATCAGAATCCAGGTAAAGATTAAAGTTAAAATCTTACGAGTTTGTGTCCCAGTTACAAAATAAATTTATCCTGTATGCCCTTAAGTCTTGCCAAAATTCGGTTGTAAGCTTTAAGTGCTCATTGTATTGAAAAGTAGATTTAGATGATTCTGAGTACCTTATCTGCTGCCCAATCCATAATGAATGGTAGCAGTGAACAAATTATTATGTTAACATGATTGCCGTATTATTTTCAAAGCTTCATCTGGTCACAGCTTAATGTTCTGTTTAAGTTCAGCTTCATCTGCACTTATTGATTCAAACCGTTACTTAAAAATAACTCATTAATAAATATATTTTCCTGTCATTCTCACTGTAATCACAAGACAATAATCAATTTTAGCAACAACGAAATTTAAAAATATAGCAAAGAATAATGACAAAACTCAAAGAGATCACTTTTAGGGGTATAAACTTGAAGATATGATTATCCATTGATAACTATAAATGTATTCTATATTTTAAGTAACTAATATTTATGGGTTTCTTCTGGTGGTAAAAGTACTGTGTTACAAATAGTGACTTTCCAAAGGACCATATTGGCAGACAGCACAGTGGGTATGATTCTGATTTCTCTTGTGCAAATACTGCAGTTTATCCCACTGTGATTGACATTTGTGTGCTGATATTCTCTACTTCTAAATTTATTTCACCACTTTCACTGCATTATCCCTTACTTCAAGCCTGCTTTAACTTTCTTATAATAATTTTTAATAATATGTAAACTGGGGAAATTGGAGCTCTTGCTCTCCCTGTACCTGGAGTTTGCAGAAATCCCTCCTTCCCAGGCCTGAGAAAGCAGGGATGCCAGCAGGTGGGAGACATTGTGTCAAGGGAAGAGAAGAGAATCAGTCTTGTTTTGATGCATCATCTCAGATTCCATCCGATATGCAAGGAGTCACCCTAGCAGGATTAGCTGTTGTTTGAAATACTACCTCCCAGTCAAGAGACCCGTGCACGTGCGGGTCCAGACAAAGTTTTACACTTGTGCTGAGGAAGTAGAGAGTGTAAGCACCTGAGAAAGATGGGGTTTTTCTCTGACTGAATGGTTTAAAAGCTGTGGGTGTTGAATCCACGAGCATCCTGTCCCAGTCCTCAGATCCTCAGATGTGGCCCTTGAAATCAGACAGGTTAAGGAAAAAAAAGTTACATTTGACAGCAAATTTGAAACATCTTCCCCAAGCTGTCAACTCAAGCTTGAATGAGCTGGAGAGAATATAGAATGCTGGGCTTGTGTTGGCTGCCCTCTCTACTTCAGGTGACAGGGACAAGAGAATACACCTGGCTGCCCCATGACTGCCTGGGTTAAGATGAAATACTAGAATTTTGTTTCAGAGATTACAAGTCAGAGAACAAAAAATGCTGGGAAAAAAGGGACTATGGGGAATAGGAAAAGAAAAGAGAGAAGGTGCCTGAAACCGGCATTCACGCCTCTGTTCTTGATCAAACTGTGCATGAGAAGCATTCTGGCTTTCTTTTCATTACCCAATATTTCCCAAACCAAAGCGAAAGATTGAATACAAATATTATTGACTAGGATGTGAGAGACTCCATCCTAATCTCTGACTGAACCAAGCAGAATATGTATCTTTTTAAACATAAGGATATCACCTTTCCCGAAGGAAACCCTGAGCCTCCTGGAAGCACAGGGACTCTAAGGTCTCTGTTTAGTATTCCCTTGGTCCTCTACTAACCATTGATGGAAACAGAATATTGCATTTGGGGCAGTTTGGTCTTGACCATTTTCTGTGTTCCTAGACGGTCAGGGTTGGACTGCAAGCTCCATCCTGGACCTGAGAAACATCTCTTAAAAAAAATAATGATTATTTGGTAAATCTTGCCTAATCATGCAGAAAAAATCCTGTTTCATCAAATCTGCATTTTACAATAAAAAAAAGCACTTTATGAAAAGACGCATGACCAGATCTAATGCTCATATTGTTGTCAGATGGGGGACTCAGAGGTATCCTCAGGAGAGGCTGGACTGGAATTTTCTCAACTCCACTGAACTCTTACGTAGAAACATCACCCTCTTTTCACACTCAGGGTGGCCTAGGAGAAGGGAAAGTAAGGAAAAGCTGATACCACTAGGTTTTCTGTCTGAATTATACCTCTGTAAGATCACTGAAGGCAGATGCAACCAGCGAGCCACATCAACAGTACTGGAAATGGCACCTGCGAAGTGGTGGCCATGCCAGGGTGTCCGCCATGTACCCCTCACCTGTTGAAGAATTCCTCAAGCTCCAGTGCTTTGAGGAGTGGTCTCCAAAGGACTTTATTGTCCCTACACTGCCCCAGCACTACAACCTGAACGCAGAGAGCAGAGACACAGCTAAGTGTTGCCTAAGATATTTATGACATATATCATTGGAATCTTGTGATAAACATAAAAAAATGGTCAAACTGCTGCCCAGCAACATTTTCTTCCCAACATTTTCATTGTTGTGGAAGGTAGGCATGACCAGATGGAACACCTGCTTGGCCCCTCCAGCGCCGTACCCTGCCTCGAACAGTCAGCAGCTCAGAGGGTGCTGGGCCAGGGGCAGCAACACTGCACCACAGAAACTCTGCTGGGTGCACACTGCATTTCTGATATATAAGATTGCCACTACTTTTATACATACATTTTGTACACTGCTGAAGTGAACCCCAATCTATTAAGTAAGGTTGGCAGGTAAAACATTTGTATTTAATCTTTATAACTACAGAAGGAAAGGGAAGTGAATGAGTTACAGTGTGGAACATTTTACTTCAGTTGCATGCAAGAAATTGAAAGGTCAGGTTGCATTGGGTTTGCATGGCAAGGTTTTGGTAGTGGGGGAACTATAGAGGTGGCTTCTGTGAGAAGCTACTACAAGCTTCCCCTATGTCTGATAGAGCCAATGCCAACTGGCTCCAAGTTGGACCCACCACTGGCCAAGGCCAAGCCCATCAGTGACAGTGGTAGTGCCTCTGGGATAACATATTCAAGAAGGGGGGAAAAAACCCAACTGTGGAATTGCAGCCTGAGGGAGATGGGAGAATATGTGAGGGAAACAATTCCATAGACACCAAGGTCATTGAAGAAGGAGGGGGAGGAGGTACTCCAGGCACTGGAGCAGAGATTCCCCTGCAGCCCATGGTGAAGGTAAGGCAGGTGAGGCAGGCTGTCCCAGCTGTCCCCCTGTAGCCCATGGAGGTTCACGGTGGAGCAGATATCCACCTGCAGCCCATGAAGGACCCCACACCAGACAGGAGGGTGCCCAAAGGAGGCTGTGACCCTGTGGGAAGCCTGCACTGGAGCAGGGTCCTGGCAGGACCTGTAGCCCCATGGAGAGAGAAAAGCCCATGCTAGAGCAGGTTTGCTGGTAGAACTTGTGACCCAGTGGGGAAGCCAAATTGGAGCAGCCTGTTCCTGATGGACTGCACCCCATGGAAGGGACTCACATTGGAGCAGTTCATGAAGAACTACAGCCTGTGGGAAGGACTCACATTGGAGAAGTTCACGGAGGACTGTCTCCCATGGGAGGGAACCCATGCTGGAGCAGGGAAGGAGTGTGAGGAGTCCTCCCCACTGAGGAGGAAGAAACAGCAGAGACAATGTGTGATGAACTGACTGCAAACCCCATTCTCTGTCCCCCTGTGCTGCCCCAGAGGGAGGAGGTAGAGAAATCGTGATTGAAGTTGAACCTAGGAAGAAGAGAAGAGTGGGGAAAGGTGTTTTAAGATTTGGATTTACTTTTCATTATCCTACCCTGGTTTCATTGGTAACAAATTAAATTAATTTTCCCCAAGTTGAGTCTGTTTTGCCCATGACAGTAATTGCTGAATGGTCTCTCCCTGTCCTTATCTCAACCCACAACCCTTTCATTGTATTTTTTCTCCCCTGCCCAGTTGAAGAAGGGGAGTGAGAGAGCAGTTTTGGTGGGCACCTGGCATTCAGCCAGGGTCAACCCACCACACAGATACACAGTGAAAGATCATAACAGGCTTAGGAAGAGAGAACCCTCCATTATTGTCCTCCATAACCAGGGAAAGACGACTGGCATATACAGCTACCGCATTTTATCATTAAGCAGCATCTTTCAAATGCCAAACTTATTTACTTGAACTTACAGTTCTATTTTATCTCTTACATGCAATGCAAATAAGTAATATGCTTCATATAGATTAATCCGTGTAATTCTACACTGCTTACTTGCAGAGATAACTCTCACTCACTTTGTCTTCTCATTATCTAAACAGACATGCCTTTCCTTAAGTCATCAACAGAGGTCATCACACAAATGCCCTTGTGGAATATTCATTAATCAAACAACTAATTTGAAATGGATCTTCAAAGCATTATTCATTCCCCATCATTCTTCATACATCAATTTAAATGCTTTATGTGTATAATGATTAGGTTGATGTTTAATTAATTGTGAAAATGTGAATTAAAGCTAAATTACAAGACAAATTATTCCACGGCACATAAAAAGCTTAATTCTCTATAGTTAAGTTTCAAAATCTCGGCAAGTTTCCATGAACACCTTTGTCAGCTTTGCACTGTGAGATTATAGCAGATCATTTGGCTACACTGTTTAATAAAGGTTATAGTTACTAATTTATTTCCTCCAATGGCAGAATAAAGAAAGGTTAACGCAAATACACATCACCTATTTGTAACTATGAATAAATAGGATATTTATTATTTGAGAGGCAACCCCGAGGGCCCTAGACAGGAGATATACTAGAGATGTACTTCAGCTTGAGAATTTATGTAATCTCATAAAGTCTTTAGATCTAATAATTAATTTCTCAGAGATCAGCAAAGATAATCCACCATCTGCAGATTACGAAGCAGGTGACACACTATATGACATACATGTCTCAGACATGGCAAAAGTTGGTTTTATGACAGAGTAGCATCCAAGTTGTAGTACATTAGTTACACCTGTTCAATTTACAAACCAGTGGCTCTGTGTTTCAACTGGATAAACCATTATTTATGTTCCTTCCTACAGATTTTCACACATTGTTGCTCTTGCAGAATGGATACTGCTTCTAAATGCCAGGAGGGCATTTCATAAATGGATGGCTGATCTCAGTATGCTGCAGCCCAAAGTAATTTGGTATGCCTTCTGCTGAAATATATGCAGTAAAAATACAGTAAGTTAATTTACAAAAAGAACTTCCAAAATTTACACATTAAAAATAGTGAAGTATTCTTCACGGAGGGCCGTGCTGCCATCCAGCGAGACCTAGACAGGCTGGAGAGCTGGGCGAGGAAGAACCTCATGAGGTTCAACAGGGAAAAG